>JAWWEY010000115.1:135257336-135296458 GCA_035582745.1 Loriotus luctuosus
AGAAAATATTTTATAGATAAGATAAAATAAACAGCCTTGAGACCGAGAAATGAAGAGCTCTGACTCCTTCTTCAAGCATCGGGCTGGGAAAAGAGACTTTAGAACTTTAGTCGGGGTCACTCTGGCCAGATAGAGACACTGGCACTCACAAAGTGAAGAAGGAACACCCACAGCTAATCTTGTGAAGGCTTCCAACTGATGACAGCTCTCTGTTATCACTCCCTGACATTCCAAGACAGAAGCCCTCAGCCTTAGGACTTGAGGGAGCAGGGTCAACATAATGCTAAACACAGCAGAGGAAAAGGAGAGTTTTCAAACATCCCAGTTTTTATTGTATAACAACTTTTAAAGGTAACCTTGTTAGGGAAATACATACTGACCAAATTATTTCCTCTGTGAATGTTAGTATCTCTGTACCTGACCTAATAATAAACTTTCTTGTGTTTTAGTTATGCCATAAAAATTTTGATTAGTCTAGTAATACATTCTTGACATCACTTGTATGTAGCTACTTTTCTGCTTGTCCATTACAATATTTTGACCATACCATGTTTTCAGAAAATATAAACTGAGAGTAATAGGGAGCTGGATGGTGTTGGTCCAAATCTGGGGAATCCTTATAAGAAAACATTTCATTTCTAAGAATGTCTATTATCTAGTTCTATTAATTTTTCTGAAGATCTGAAAATGATTATTCACAACCTTTCTCTGATTGATATTATTAATATCATAGGCTTTTAGACCTATTTTATAATCACATATTCAAGCCATGTAGCTCCCACAAGGAAGGAAGGTACCTTCTAGGACACAAGAATGAATGATAACAAAAAAAAGAAACATTTCCTTGAGGCTAGAGAAGACAAAAGAGCTATCAGCTGCATAAGCAGATGACTGACCAAAGCAGCTCCAGATCTATTAAAAACTGCTGAAGGATCTTGTCAGCCAGTCATAGAGTATTGCTGGGAAAGAAATCTTTCTTGTCTAGGTAGCTGTACCCTGTGATTCAAAGAAACAGGGCAAAATTTGCTTCAGTTTGGTAAGAAAAGCATTATGTGTTTAAGATCCTTCATCTAATTAAGAAAAAAATGTAAAATAAGTTTGAAAATATTACTGTTCAGGGAACTAGTGGTGCAACTGTTTTCAAGTGTTGATAGAAGTCTCTCTTTAGGGGTCTGGAATGAATGTGTTTTTCTCATGTGACAGATGTAATAAAACACAAGATGAGAGTGAAAAAAAATCCCATTACTAAAGGGAATAGATTCTTTTAAAAGGTACTTCAAAGCTATTATTTTTTTAGTTTGTATACTGTCACTTTATCTCTGGATTTTGAGGTGATATAAGTAGATAAAACCCTTCCATTCCAAACCTTTCAAGCCAAGGTGTTTTCATATCCTGACATAAGTTATTGAACTATTCACAGGTCATGAAACAGGGTGACATGGCTGATAACACTCAACAAGACCAGCTGTAATTCAAAAGCTCACACTAAATAAAAGAGAAAAAATATACTCTTCTCACAACCTATATTAAATTGCTGTTTGTAGAATTGGTTTAATGCTTCTTAAGAATACATACAGTACAAATCACATAAATTAACATGTATAAACTGTCCCTATTCAGATTTACTAATTGGTTCTTAATTTAATTAATGTAGATGTAAACATCCAGCTAAAAGGGCAAACAGCCTTTTCTGTCTTGATTTCTCAGATGTAATGGGTTCAACTTGTCTGGCTGACAGGTGTCCTCCAGGCTGCTCCCTCAATCTTCCTCCTCAGCAGAACACAGGGAGAAAATAAGATGGAAAGCTCATGGGTAAGGATAAGGACAGGGAGATCGCTCACCGATTACCATCATGCACAAACCAGACTCAACTTGGGAAATTAATTTAATTTATTGGCAATTAAAATGAGAATAGGATAGCAAAAAATTCCCAAACTAAAACCTGCTTCCCTCCAACTCTCCCTTCTTTTCAGGCTCAGTTTCACTCCTTACTCTTTTGCCTCTTCCCACCAAGAGAAGTAATGGGTTCCATTTCACAGAGATGGGAAATGGAAGCTATGGTCACTTCATGATGTGCTCTCTGTTGCTCACGTTTTGTCATGCTCCAGCATGGGGTCCCACCCACAGGAGACAGTCGTTCACAGAATGTTAAAATATTAATTTTGTTCCCTCACATTTTTTCTACTCTCTCACAGCTGTTGCACTGTATTTTTACAGGTTACCACAAAGGTTCCACCAGCTTCATTGATTGACTCAGTGTGTCCATTTTGGAGCTGGCTGAAACTGGCTCTGCCCCATATGGGGCAGGTCATGGTGTCTTCTCACAGACGCCATCCCTGAAGCCCTATCAAAACCCTTCCATGTAAACCAAATACAGTGAGTATTTTAAGTCTATGTCCCATATAGATTCTAGTTAAAATGGTTAATTCAAATTTTCTTATTGAGCAGGAAATATATTTTGCCTTGGAGGGTGTCACAAGTCATTTGTATGCTCAAGGATCAGAGAAAAGACCAACAATGGTGACACCTTGGTGTTTTCTGTACATGACTTGTTAAAGGTGAAGAATCAGATGAAACCATTTTAAACTTCTGGAGAAAGTTTCATGATCACATGCCATCATTCACATAGGATACACTAAGCACTCCAACATCTGCCAGATAAACAGTGTAACAGGTATAAAAACTCTAGGGACCTTCTGAAAAATAGTGAGGGACAGTTTGTTCATGCATACAGTATATGGGAGAGCATGTGCTCATGAATAAGGAAGAACCCACTGGTGACGTGCTTACTGGTGGCAGCCTTAACTATAGCACTTTGAGACAGAATGGTTTAAGATCCAAAGATAAATGAGTAAAAAGAAAAAAAATAGCAGAATTAGATTCTCTTGAGACTTCTGGAGAACAGATTCTGGCTTGTTGAGACATCATGAAAGTCTGGCCTGAAGAAAAAAAGAGGCCATGAAGAGCTGGTTGATTTTCAAGGTTTACATTCTCAAAGCACAGAATGATTCATGCTGATATGGTAGAAAGTTTATTAGGCAAGGCAACGGTTGAGGATGAGGTAGAACTCATGAGGGATGTGAAGCACATTGGCAATGAGAAGGGTAAGGTTGAGAGAAATGGTTGAGAGGAAGGCTAAAGGAGATTCTCCTGGATTCTATTACTGTATGGGAAGCTGTAGTGAAGACAAAGCTAGACTGTTCTCAGAGGCCTACAGTCCTATGACAGGAGGCAATAAGCCTCAAGAGCACAAGAAAAAAAAAAGAGAAATTATGATTATCTATGACAAAGCTTTACTATCAGGGCGATAAAACACTCCAAGGAGTTGCACAGAACGACTGTGAAATCTCAGTCCTTGGGGACAGCAAAAACTTGCACAAAATCATCTTAAGTGGAGACCTGATTAAAGACAGGGATTATGCCTGATGACTTCAGGAGGTCTATTCCAATTTGTTTCATAAAATTAAATAATAGAATTAAATTGCAATTGTTCAGAACTGTGATGTCATGAGTGTCCAAAAATACCCCTCCTAATTTAGACTCTGTATTGGTATTACTACATCTCAAAATTAAACAGTAACTTGAGGTAGGAACATATTAGGGCAGGTTATCCCTTGACATTTCTTGTAATTCATGTTTTTTATATTTGAGCTCTTGTATATATACATTTTTCTTTGTGATTAAAGACTTGATAAAAGTTAAGGCTTCTTTAAATTGTATGTGGTCAAAAAAGTAAACTGTCCCAGTCTAATTAAATTATTCTAAGCCTTTGTTGCCCAGTAAGTGCAGTCATTCCACAGGGAAAAGACTTGTAGTCACAGAGATGGTAATATTCACATATGTCTGTGTCTCCTGTTGTTGAAAACGTGATTCTAAACATGTTAGTTCTTCCTTATTTGCAAAACTGATGCCCGAACAATTCCCTACTATGATTGAGAGATAACTGTTTTTCTTTTTCTTGCTTTTTATTTTTTTATTTGTCCTTTCCCAATACAGGCAAGGACAAATCCCACTGTCATTGCCACTACCATTTTTTGGTGTGATTTTGTCACTCTGTCACAACTTGCTTCTCTGTTTTCCTGTTTTGACTTCAACTTGACAAGTCATTTTTCATTTCCTGTTGCTGGATGTCCAGCCTTGAGTCACTTGAGAGATCCTTCTACCTGGAAATACATAAGCACTGCACTGGCATCCTCTAGAGAACCTTGTCACTCCTGTGCTTGGTCATTCTGATTGATGGCTACAGATGCAACTGTCATCATAGAACCATTGTTTGCAATTAGGAAATAAAATTATCTTCATTCTCACCTGTAATTAGGGAGAAATACATTATGTTTAGGTCATTTATCTTTTATGGTCACTGATTACATGGAAGTTTAGCACAATTCTTACAGTGTAGTTTATTCCTCATTTTTCCTTCACACAGTCATTGAAAATAAGAATTTAGACTGCTGGAAGCGTTCTATTCATTAGAAGGTTTTTTGTTTTTTTTTTTGTTTGTTTTCATTTCAGTCCTTATTTATCTGGGCTTTTTATGTCAGATGTTGAAAGAAACTGAGTATTAGTTTTGTTTTCTAACTCTCACATGACTTTCTGATTCCTGCTTTTTGTTGAGTGATACTTTTGAAATAGCAAGCTGTCATGTTCACTTGAGGGAAACTTTGAAACAAGGAGCACAACACAGATTTCTTTGGAATTGTGTTTAACTGATGTCTACCACAATTCTTGTGTTTCACATTCACAGAGTTGGTTTGGGTCAAGAACTTTTTAATTACTTCAATCTAATTGTGATCATCATGCATCCTTTCATGAAAAATGTTTTAAAGAAAGACCAAACCAGTTCCAGTATTTCAATTGCAGTTATACTGACCTGAGATATATAAAAAGTTTACAAATGCTAGATTTTAATAATTATAGACAGAATATTTTATTCCTTATTTCCGAATGGGTTTAGGAATCCCTGGTGCACTGTACTTTATCTCTTAAACAACCATACCTTTTCAGTCTCATAATGAAATCAGATAACATAACTGTAAGGGCTTTAGTAATATTTACATATAAGGATTTTTGAAGATAATCCATCAACATTAAATGAAAACTCAAAGGTTATCAAGTAATCAAATACTGAAATCACTGTGATTTTAAAATCTACAAATAAAAATGATGATAATAATACCTGAAGTGGAAATTAGGTTGGGAAAAATATAGGCTTTATTCCTGCTGCCAAGTGTAAGAGAATCAATGGCAACCTTGAGACCCAGTTTCTGGAGCATCTTATGAAAACTTATGAATACTTTCAGTGCAATTAAAAAGGGTCATTGACCTCAGGCTTGCAAAACCGACATGTGTTGTTAAGTGGGCTTTAAATTGAGGATAAAAGAGGGAAAGGAATCTGTCAAACAGCACAAAAGAACTGACATGATCTCCCAAACCACAAAATAAGGAAATGGTGAATGCATTAACTATTCTTTGTTTCAGAACAAAAAGATGAATATTAATAATATAAAATGACTAGATGAAGATAAAAACAAGAAATGTCATTATACAATCAGCCCATTTTAACATTATTAATAGCTTTGTGATAGTTTTGCATAAATGGATCATCTGTATGTAGACATAAAAGCAACTATATTGTAATGATGGCATATATAAAAAAAAAAGAGTAAGAAAAAAATATGGCATCCTATTGGAAGTTCTTCGGGCTAATATCAAGAAAAGAAAAATAGAACTGAGGGAGAAGAATTTTGCAGTTTCCAAGGGAGCTGATTGATTGGCTGCCAAAAAAGAGTCAAACAAACCAAGAAGATATATTTCTGAGTAGATGCAGTTTTCTTACTCAGGGAGAAAATTATTAAAATGTAATGTAAATCATCACAGTGATATAAAAATGCTTTTAAAAGCAATAATTTTTTATTACAACAGATTTTTTAGAAGTCTTGGGAAAGATTACGGTTTATTACCATAGAAATTAACTTTTTAAAGAAATAATGCTGTGTTCCCCTCAGCATCATGAGCTAATGGTTTTAACTGGAAAAAATTTAGCTATTCCAAAGAAACTATAATTGAGATTAAACATGCTAGAAAACCTTCAACACAATCTATATAAAAATTAACTTTATTCTGACAGTGATAGCTTTCTTCACCAAAGCAAAACTTAGTTCCAGGAGGTTTAAGCTCTTCAGAGGGATTTTTTTTATGTTTGATTAAACTCAATTTTAATTATGTTCTCCAATTTTATATTGGTGTGTGTGCATGTGTGTCTACACATCTTAATATGTTCATTGAGACAGCTAGAGAGAATTCTCATCTTAAAAAGGGCTTGTTAATTAACTTGCCCTCAAATGGGTTAAAAATGAACAGTGAGTTTCAGTTCTGTGACACAATCCAAATTAAGTCACAGAAGACATCCAGATAGTCATCTACTTATAAATATTTTCAACCTATCTCTCACTGCAATAATTAGGCATTCATTACAAAGTTTAGGAGAAAAATATATGCCATTCCACTATGATCATCTTTTTTGCACTTAACAACTAGTTATGTTTGTATAGAAGATCATGGAAGTGTCACTTTCTAGGTATGTTTAATTGGCTATTTTTCTTTTAATACTGTTTTGTTATCAGCTGAGGAAGGAGCAACCATTGAAATCTTGATTATTTTTTTAGACTAAGTTAACATATTTTTGAGATATTAGTGCCTGATTCATGGCATCAATATATGTATTTGGGGCAGATGTTTTTTCCAGCTGCAGAAGCATGATTTCAGGGCGTAAATTCTAGCCAGATAAGACAGTTTGTTCAAGGTCACTTATGTATTTTAGAATTTGGCATTTTGTAGCTCAATACTTGACCACAGTGAGTAATACTGATAAAGCCTGATACAAGGTGTTCCTTGTGTATGGAAGCTTTTCCTGGATTAGTTTTATTTCTGTATATTTCCTAGCTAATTATCACTTCACTTAGGTACAGCAAACAAACGGAAAATGAGATTGTTCAAACACCCTCAGACTCACATAAGCAAGGCTCATTTTAATTACAGCAATCAGATGTCTTTTATAACCTTTTGTTGTGACAAAAGCTGATTTTTATTTTTTTTTGACAGCCAAACCTTGCTAAAGAGAGGTGATTCTTTGTACAGATACTAAAATTAAGTAGAAACTATCATTCCATTGGAAAAGATGCAGCTCTTATAGTTATCTTCATTAGTTGAGTGTATTCCCTAAATATGTGGTTATAATATGGAGTTAAGCAAACCGCTGAATACCCACCATTAGGACTGATTCAGATTCTGGTTTAATGGAGATTTTCATTTTGAATTGCTCAGATTTTCTATTTTGATAGATGATAAAATATTTTAAAAATATTTGAATACTCAAAAAATCGTGCTACTTGCTCTGGTGTAAACATCAAATATTTCAGTGTAAAACACGATGCCTTGAAAATAGGCAAATTTTGAGAAGAAATCCATTATAGTTGACTGAATTGATCTGGAAAACACATGTCTCTTCAGCTGCAGTTTATCCAGATGTTTTCATTGAACTGTAGACACTATAACTCTATATCAAGAGCACATTTCTGATGTCATGTAAAATCAGTGGCAGAGCCTTTAATAATTTCATTGGGAGCACAACACCTCCTGTGGTGCCATGGTCACTCCCAGGGCCAGATCCCCTCTGGAGAGGTGCGACCTCAATGCTCCACACATAAGTTACTTGCTAGTAAGGTCTTCACATGGAAAAAGTTAAATTTAACTGGAGTGCTGTTTCCTTTCTCTCAGTAACTTCAAAACTGGAGTGTGGAGTTGGGATGTGTTTGCTGGTGGTTGAGTGTTGTGCACAGTGGGCTGAGGTTTATCGGCTTTTGGTGTCCAAGTGACACAGGTCTGAGTTTACTCAAAGAAGGTTCATCCTCCAGTGTGAGGGCATTTGGGGTAAGAAGCTCAGCTGTTCAGGGACCTGTGTCTGTTTTCACTAATTAGAGGTTTGTTCCTCAGGTCACCTCTCATGGGTGTTTATAGTTCCTGTGTTCCCCCATGCCTCCTCTTTAATTTTGGCTGAAGGATTGTTTTAAAGGACTCTGGAATGTGCTTTTGGGAAATTGAAAGCTCATTGTCTTGTAAGTAGGTTAAAGAAGGCTGTTACCTTTTCTAGTTATAAGTACAGAGAACATCTCTGAGAGAAAGGTGGGCCTGTCTGGGGGCTGAAAGAATAAAGTTTCTATGTTAAAGATACTTCTAAATTATGTTCTCTGGGGCAATTCACCCTTCAGTTATGCATACTTATGTAATATTTTTTTAACTAGAAGTCTGACTTCCTTATCTATTACTTTCTTAAAATTGATGTGCTTTCTCATGCAACTTCTGTGACTATTTCATGAGAATTTCAGGGATAATTTGAGGGAAATAATCACTAATCCTTCAAGAATATTCCACTTATTATTTTGAGCTCATAGGTTTTTTGCACATAGTATCCTCCTGTTTAAAAAAATATTTTTATTTAGAAAAAATTTAAGTGTGAGAATAATTTTCTGTTTTAGATACATTTATGTTTTTATAATATTAAATTTAAAGCTTCATCTCTTAATGCAGGTCTTAGGAGAATATACTTCAGAAACATATTCAATATTTTTAAAAGAAGCTTTTAGAAAAAAAATTACAATTGTATAGAACAATTATTCTTTTTTGAAAATGATAGCATATGAAAATATCAAGCTTCAAATGACTGATGACAATACTGAATTACTTACAACAGTGCACTTGACTAAGTAAAAAGGTCAATATTATCCATTCAAATTACATATTAAAAATATTTTGAATTCCTTTTCTTCCTTAAATTCTCACTGTGTATGTTTTGTTTGGTAACCTTGGAAAAGTTTGTTAAATTGAAGTATTTTTAGTTCCCTGTGTAAGATGCCATGGTGAGAAACTACTGACAGAATGATACACAAAGGACTACCACCATAGGCATGAAATATGTTTTGCTATGCCAAGGAACAGAAGTTATTATTAAAAAACTATTAATGAAAGCTTTTCACCACTGTAAGGGAAGACAACACGGACTCCAAAAAAGAGAGGTCTTTCCCTTTTGCCTTTTTTTCTTTACTACTACTCTGTGCACTTGGGCCACCATTTTCCAAATCTCTCAGTATTTTTCCAGAACAGATTCAGTGTCCGTATTACAGGGAAACATTTTTGGCACCTCACAAACTCATTTCTCATGTACTTTAAAAAAAAATATTTCTTTATTTATCCTACTTGACGTGCATAAAACTATTTTCAGGTTTCTTGAAATGTAAATTCCTCCTTGAACCTGTATCACTTGATCTTGAAGAAGGAATTCCCAACATAGTCCTATTCGGTGTTGAATGGATCCCTCTGTACCCTGTCTGGCTATACAAAGATGACAACACCACTATGTGTCACTATGTGACAGAAACCTCTTTGACCCTACCTCCCATTCTGGAACTTGTGGGAGTGGGATGCGCATTTAAATTATCTCCAGGACCTCAGTAAGTTAATGCACTCTGTCTACCTTCCTCATTTGTGTTAAATTTCTTAGAAATCTTTCACATTGTTCAAATCTCTCAAGATCAAATTTGTTTTCTCTCATCAGGCTACTCCATGAGGCTTAAAGTGGTCTGGGAATGGTTGCAAGACAAGCTCCAAGTGATATTTATATTGGTTTGGAATGAGACAAGATGCAGATCTAGCTACAGGCAGTGCATGAACTTCAGGTGATCTGAAATCCCATTTTTACATTTCCTGTGCCATTTCTTTTACCTCAGATGTTTCCACTGAATAGTTGATTCTCTCAGTTTTTTTCTGCAATTCCACTTTATTTTTTGCCTTTGCAAATGTGGCAAAGAGTAAGACTGAGAGAAGTGTGCTTGTTCAGCCTGGAAAACAGAAGTCTTAGGCATCACCTTAATGCCAGGAAATAGTCAACTGAAAAAACCGATTTTGGTCAGAACATTTCATTGGTCATTATATGTTTCATCTCTAATAAATTTGCATAACATGATTCATACAAGTTATTAAAATAAAATATGGGCAGAAATATGGTGCAAGATAATGCTGTTAATATGGAGAGAGTTTAATTAAAAGTTGCAACCATAGGTCACACAAAGTTATTCTTAGTAATGACTCAGACTTTTTAATACTTGGCAATATTTATTAAGATACTTTATAGCTGCTATTAGGAATAAATTGCTTCTTCCAGATTATTAAAATAATTTTACTGGTAGAGCAGTCCTGAGGACAGAAGCAAATAAATAGATGGATATACAAACCAAATTAGCTTACCAAGCCTCACTGCCAAGTTGCTGTGGTTTTACCACCAAGGCATGGCTGACCACATCCTTATGCATATGATCATAAAATATTTAAGCAGACTTTGAGGCAAGATTTACTGCAGATCCAAATCCAGATCCAGAGTCTTACTGCAGATTGTCCGCAACTTTTTTCCTAAGAATGAAAAGAAGTTGTAGTTTATCATTCTTTTACATGTCAGTGACTGAACTGTAGTGTAAGATAAACATCTCAGTTCCGTGTCAAGTCCCCTGGGCAAGATTTTCCAAAGAAAGGACTGCTGGATTTAGCTTTCAAAGGGAGCTAAATTTATCGTGGTTCAACCTAAAATTTCTAAAAACTGAGGATACTTACAGGATTTTTTAAAAAAGTACTTGTACATTTGACCTTATTATCTTCTGCTTGTAGAGACATATATATCTACCGTTTACCAGTAGGGTCAATCTGTTACATGCAAGAAATCTTTCTCAATGCTGCTGTGGCAGTGTCCAGAGTCCAGAAAATAATCTCTAGGCCCATTTCTACTGCCTGCCCCTCACCCTACTGCCCCTTACTGCCTGACATTAATGCTAAAAGGCCCAGTTCTGCTACTTTGTCAATGACAGGTTATGAAGGAATCATTTCTCACTTTTCACCCTTATTTTAAATAATTTGCTGGAAGTATAGGTTCTCGATCTTTTTGTATGGATATATAATTTTTAACTTGTGAATAACAACATCAGAGTTTTAGGGTGCCATGATAATATGTTTTCTTTTTTGATTGATTTACTTATGTTTTCTAAATGAGTAATGACATCCTCACGTGACTTCTGCTCCCGAGGATGTGAAAGCTTATTATTGCTTCTATTTGGCAAATATATGAATAGTGATTTCTGGTTTCATTTTTACATGAGATGACAAATCTCCCTGAAATGCCACTCTGGCTGTTTTTGTGGCTACTGAAGTGCTGATACACTTACTGTGCTCAGTAGCAAGAGAATATTATGTTTTTATATGTATATTAGCAATCTATAATGCCTTTCTGAACACTGAGCTGCAAGAAATCCATTATAGTGAAAAGTGTTTACATGTATTTATAAGTTATCATTTATATAATTTATAGTCATGTGAAGAAGTTTGATTGGCAATGATTTTTTTCTCATATTTTCATTCAGCTGTTCCTGGTTCCTTTTCTCAAAGTGTTCCTTAGAAAGTTTGCTCGCTGGAAAAGTAAATTTTTTGTTTTGTTTCATTTTTGATATTTCTTTTATATAATTTTAGAGTACTAAAGCAGTAGTGTAACAAATATAACTTCAAATTAATTCATTGCACAAGTAGAGTTTTTGTATCCTTGGAAAAGTTTCTTTCTTGCTGTGAATTCATTTAACATCTATATCATTCTTACCTGACACTCACCCATTTAATCAGTGATGTCTCATCATTCTCTGTACTAGCAAAAGAAAGACAGTAGACTTTAACTAAACCTAACTAATTGGTCACAATGGATTTCTCTGAAAGTCTTCTTGCATTTTAATTGAAATATTGACTTTTGTGAAGTGAAAAGCTTATTTTGCATTCTTGAGATCTCAGCAACTTTTAAAACAATCTCCAGACATGTATTTACTACAGTGTAGATGTATATTGGTTCCATATAAAGGATAAAGTGACTTATTCTGGGTTTTCCATTACTTTTTGCTCTCAATTTTATGACTTCTGAGATATTCAGGTACTGCATGCAGGAGACAAGACATTGGGGTAAATACGCACATGAAATTATACCAAAAACTTTCTTGCCACTCCTATGTTTATTGCTCTCTTTTCTTACATTTCTATAGATAGAATTGGAAGACAAAGTCTTGCATTTTAACTACTGCGCATGGAATAATATTCTGTAAAGCTCAGTGTCTTTGTCAATATGGTCCTTTCTGGGAGTTATTGCAGTCACACTGAATAAGTCTACATTGTACCACCTCAGCAGCATTTTGTCTTGTGGTTCAGCATGAGGAGTGAGACCCATAATTTTTGTGACACGAAAATATCATTAAGGAGGGAAGCAGAACACTAAAAACTTTGATTATCTTTTGTATTTTTTAATGAAAGTCTCAAATTCAATTAATTTGAAAAATAAACTGAATTTTGCAATTAATCATACTTTCTGAGTTAGCAAATAATAAATAACTGTAATAAGCATAAGAAGTTCCTTATATTTTTTTTTACTATTTGCAGTCAGTGTCAGTCCACATGTATGGATATAGCTATAAATTAAGGTATTTTTATACACCTTTTATTGAGAATAAAAATACAATGAGCATTCATTTATTCTATTCCACTCATCTTTTTGAAGTTCTGTGGAAATAATTGTTCTTTTCTTTATTGTTAAAATACAGTATTAAGATACTGTATGTGTACAGTATTTTTACATGTGTAATGTAAAAGAAGAAAAAAGTAGACCTAAATTATTATTAAGTCATCTCAAATTTTGATAGGTAACCTGAGACACTGCAATGAAGCTTCTAAAAGAGTTAAGAAATTTTCATCATAGATCTTTGACAAAAAAGGGCAAAAAAGAAAATAAGAATTTAATAGCATAGAGTAGATTTTTGGGTCAAGCCAAAGATCATTAAGGCCTTCTCCCTGAAAGCCATTTGAAGACATTTAGGAAAAAATGCAATAGTAAAATATGTAAAAATAAAAACTTTCATCATTTTCTTAAAGGTCTCAGAAATGGCAGGACTTGGACTGTCCTGTTAAATAACAAGAAAGAAAGGTTTTCTGTTTAAGATTTTGATTGATTTTGGACACATTTACACTTTTGATCTCCAGAATATTTTATGTCAAATAAATTCCATAATTAATCTGATTTTTTTTGGAAAATGTTTCCTTTTGTGCCAGTGCTCTGCCTGATCTTACTGACTGCCTGATAATCCTTGAATTATGAAAAAATGGGTCATCGCTACCTATTTTTTTATTCAGTGTACAGACCTATATCTTCTGCTTCTTATGTTCGCCAAAGTAAAAAATCCTAGACTACTAATCTATATTCACATGAAAAATATTGCATATTTTCTTGTCCTTCTCTGTGCATTTTTTAATTTTTAAGACTATAGAATACTTTTTTATTTTTTAGGTCATGTTTAACATTTCTGTATATTAAACTGTCATTTTTGAAAACTAACTGTTATGTTTCCAAGATTTATTTTCTGAATGGAAATATTCTAAATTGAGCCCTTTTCTGTAGGAATAGAAATTTAATTTTCTGAAAAATTTTATATTGTTATTCTGTTAATTCTGCTAATCACTCAGTACTGTGTTGTCTTTGGTTTTTTTCTAGCTTTTTACAGTGAACACTGACATTTCACATCACCTGTAGGCTTTTTGTGGTTCAGTATTTATTGTATTTTACAGGTCATGAATACAATCAAAAAAAAAAAAAGAAAGAATATTGAAAAGTTAGTTTTTCTGTTGGCTTTAAAGAACAGGTCTATAGTAGATAAAATAGTAGATAAAACTTTCATCTTATCTTCTTCAGCGATTTCTTGCACAAAAATTTCTCCTCAAAACCCAAGAACATTTAAAATGTTGGAGTATATTCTTCAAAAATTATATATAATTCACTCCTTTGCAGCTTTTGTTACTGGTGGCAAATTTGTCTTCTCGAATATATGACTTTCAACAGAGAAACTACTAAAAGACTGTGAAAAAATGGGAATCATTACAGAACCAGAAGTTTTCTGGCTTTATAATATATTTCAAGATGTTCTTGGTTGCAAATTAAACAAGTGGTTCATAGGATTCCAATGCTTTAAGAGAAAAAACACTGGGAGAGAATGCATGAGGGGGAATCTTTTTATTACTAAATTGGAAAAGATTTAGGGAAAATAGCCAGATAGAAATCTGTAAATTTCAATTATTACCTGCCCTAAAAGCAGTATTGAAAAGTATTAAAAAGTAATTGAAAGAATTTCACTTTGAATTAGTTGAAAGTGTTTACACATCTTCACAGCATCTTAGAATGGTTTGGGTCAGAAGGGACTTTAAAGATCATCCAGATTCAACTGCCCTGTCATAGTCAGGGAGCCTTCCACTAGACCAGGCTGCATCTTCACTTGAAATGTATCCAAGACTCCTGTCATAGTCCAACCTTTTGGATAAACACAAGTCAGGAAGCAAGACATGCATTTCTTATACCTTGGCATAGAAAAATGTACAAGATAATGATGCATCATTTTTTGTATTTATTTATTTTCATTCAATATATGATGGAAATGTAAGAAAAAAAAAAAGTACTACCTTTTATTTATAAAATATTTTAAAATTAATGTACTTTTTATTTCCTTCTCTTAATGAAACTTTCCATTAAAAGTGATGTATGTGGTCACTAAGGCTGATATTTATCCTGAGAGCCCATAACACATTCACAGATAGATAAAACTAATGCAGTCTTAGGGCCACTAGAGACACTTTCTTTTTCCAAGAAGAAAGCAGTGTTCCTAATGTTAAGACCTAGTAGGAAAATTACCTGAACTGCTTTAAGAATGTGAGATGAATATGCAGATATATGTGTATGCGCGTAGATTTATGAAAAACATTACAGAAAATGTAAAGATAACATGGTTGAAAAAAGTCTATCAAGACAGGACTTTTGATTAGTGAAATATTATCCCTGTCCTATCTGCAAGGCTGTGTGTGCTCCAAACATCAGTACAGGACAGCAGAAGCACGGGAAAAAGAAAGGTGGTGGAAAAGAGCTTTGCCTTGCTCTTTCCTCAGATGTGAAACATATGTATGATACCTCAGAAATTGTCTGCTTAACTGACTCACATGCTGCAGAAATGGTTTACAGACCTCACAGAGACTGCTTAATGAGACAAGGTGCAAATAAGGTTAAACACTGCAACAGCACTGTCTGAGCAAGATGAACAGCCTGTTTGGTATGTGGTAAACACTCATGCAACATCAAAACATGTACACTCAGCTTTCTGTGTTTCCCTGCAGTTTCTGGTACTGTATTTTAAATGAAATAAGAGGTTACCCTCTTGTGATCCTGCACTTACAAATATTTAGGAACTTCAAATATAGCATGTCCTCCAAAAAAGTCTTCGTTTCTGATAGTGATCAATATTTGCTATTTCTTTAGTGTTTTCTCTGCCTGTTGTGCATTTTTTAGCAGGTGTTTACAGACAGAAACACTAGAACATTAGGTATGTTATCAAAACCAATTTTTTGAGTCTCATCCTTCAGCTGCAAACTAATTTTTTATCAGTAATTTTTCCTAGATCTTTAGCAACATTAATCATGTTTTATGAGACAGTGTGGAATAATTTCATTCCGAAAATATGAGACAAAATTTTATATTTGTAAAACTCCATGAGCACTGTTTTCATGCTGTTTCTAGCTTTTAATTTTTCTTTTTCTGAAATTTTTCAGTACAGTGATGTCTTTAGTAAATATCTGAAAGAACCCAGCAATATCTCATACTCCATTATAATTTGCTAGTAATTTATTGTTTTTCAGCAGTAGATATTAGAGATGCTTTTGTGTTGGATGTCTTTAGAATCTATTCTTTTAGACAACTATTTTTTCCCTTTATAATTTATAGTTTAGAGAATTCAGTATCACAATTTAAGATTAACTTTATTCTGACCATATAAATTGGAGAAGGATTTC
Organism: Loriotus luctuosus; assembly: GCA_035582745.1. Classification (NCBI taxonomy): domain Eukaryota; kingdom Metazoa; phylum Chordata; class Aves; order Passeriformes; family Thraupidae; genus Loriotus; species Loriotus luctuosus. The sequence goes on from JAWWEY010000115.1 coordinate 135,273,288, forward strand.
ACTTTTTTGTTAAAATAGGGATGGACCTAAAAACAAAAAGTAAGGAAAGTGACAGGTCCGTTAATGAGAGCTGCACCAGATCAGTGTCACTAAGGTCCTATTGTTTGCTCTAAAGAAAAGTGTTTTGTCTTGTGCTATACATTTGTACCTACCTACTCAATCAGATTCTTTCAACTGCTGTTTGAAGGTCCTTGCCAGAAAAAAATGCTAATGAAACTTAATTTTGTTCTCCTAGTGGCAATAATAAAGGTCAAGTTTGTAAAATGCGAAATGGTAGCTTTAGAATTTTTCGGAAAAAATTGTCATTTAAAGAGAAAAATGCTGCGTAAAAAAACAATATTGTTGCAAAAGAGAGGGAACGGCAAACCTGAAAGTACAAAACTGTTTTTTTATATATAGTATTCTAAAACAGCTGTGAAGTCACAGCTGATTTCTGAACACAGAAGCAAAAAAAAAAAAGTGTGATTATTTTGTTAATCACTGAATTATTTAACTTTGAAGGTACCTCTGCAGATTTTTCAGACAGAACTTTACTCATCGTGAAGTAAAATTGTACATAAGAAATAAACACAGACAACGCAATATTCTTTAATTAATATGTCTGTTACTTCAAGTTTTTGGAGAAGATGGTATTCTGCCAAATCTTGTACCTAATTTGGTATACTTATATTTCAAATAAACTCACACTGTAAAGAATACCTTTCTGCATCATGAACTAACTAGTAAATAGGGAGTAAGTAAAAAGGCAGAAGATTGGAGCTGTAACTTTATTTCTACTAGCCAATAGTTGAAACTGCTTGCCTTTTCCCTTTAGAATTAGACCTCTGAGTCAAGGTACACCACCCACAAGGTATGATGTGGTACTACCTGTTGTCAGAAATATGCTAAGGTCAACCCACCACATTCTAATTGAATGTTTTGTTGGTAAATTACATTTTGTTTCATTATTGTAGTAAAGAATAAGTATATGTTATTCTCTTATTAAAATTTCTTTATAGATTTTAAAGGCACGTAGTCTAGCCTGTTACATTTAGGGAAACTGGAAGATGCCTTTTGTGGCATTAATTAATGGGATATTTTAAGTACTTTCTTCATGGATACATGATTCTCTCTCTTATAAATATCCAATTAAAATTAATCATTTTTCAGAGAAAAAGGAATGTATAAACTTTAATTGTGAAATCTTATAGCCACTTTGGGTTAACCAATGGATGAGTTGCTATTTTAAAGGATTTTATTTATATTAAGTTAGCTAGTGCTATTTGAGATAGCTATATCTTGAACTTCTGTATCTAGTGTTGTTAATAAGAACCCTTTTTATAATTTTTAAATTTACTTAGATACTAACTAAAGGAAGAAATAATTAAATAATGAAACCAGAATTGTATCCCTTGGTACATTCCCCTGCTCATTGCACAATGTTTGAGTACTTTGAGTAATTGGATTAAGCTATATGAATTCTCTTGCCTTTAATAAAGATGTTGGCAAAAAACTTCCTGCTGTCTTTTTAATCCATTTAGCAATTCCCTACAGGATAGCCCATTCACTATGATAGGAATAGTAGATTCCTCTGAAAAACAGGTAAGTGATTTCTCTAGCGCCATTACTTTACATTCAAATATGCAGGACAATATAAAGTAGAAGAAAAAATTTTTACATGTATTTTGAACACATATCGGAAGAAACAAGATAATTGCTATACATTTTAATTGGAGGAAAACACAGTTTATCTAGGAAATAAAATAATTCCCAGGCCACAGGTCACCATTTTGCCCTCAGATATCATCCTATAGTGAAGAATTAGCTACCATAGGTCACTCAAACTTGTTTTCTACCCACTGCTGATACCCTGTAAGTGATTATTTAATGGTTAATTAATTGAGCATGCTGTATTGCAACTAAAAATATATATGAAATATTAAATAGAGCAACAGGTAAACTAAGAAAGATCAGGTCAGAAAGGTCTTGTGAGGGTGAAAATGGGCCTGCAAGTCCTACGCACACAGAGTGAAATCTATAAAGAAATCGTTTTAAAAATAATGTAATTTTTTACTGTATTTATTTCCAAATGCTTTTAGGGATCACTTACCCTACCATATTTTCATATGCTACTCTGCTAGGCTGGCCTTCACTGACTGCCAGACATTCATCCAGTGACTCTCTTAATCCCTTTCTGTAGTAGGACAAGAGGAGAAAATAAAATGAAAAAAGTCAGTAACTGAGTAAAGATATGGAGAACAATTAATGCTTCTACCATTAAGAGAAAAACAGTCTAAACATCATGGAAATTAATTAAATTTATTGACAAATAGATTTGGAAGGCGAATGCACCTTCCCCTAGACATTTTTTCTTCCCCAGGCTTTTCTTCACCTTTTCATTTCTTACTCTCTGCAAACTCGTCCTCCCTGAGGGGTGCAGGGTGGTTGGAGAATGGGCATTGCATTCAGTTCATAACAATTAATTTCTCCTTCCTCAGGCTGTTATCCTGTTCCAGTATGGGGGCCCTTTGTCAGGACAAACCTGCTGCAAAACGGATCCTTCACCAGCTGTGGTACTTCAGTACTATCTGCTCCAGCATGGATTCTTCATGGGAGCTATTTTTTTCAGGAAAGATCCACCTACTCTAGTACTGATCTCCATGGGCTACAGCTGCCCCAATGTCATCCTCCCCATGGACCACAGGGGACCCAGTGCTCTTGTGCCTGAAGCACCTCCACCTCCTCCTTCATGCATGAACTTGGTTGGCACAGGATCATTTCTCGTGTTTGTTGTTTTCCTCCCCTAGTCCTCTCTGCTTTCTGACATTTTGCTTTTTAAAAGTGTCTTACCACAGGATCACCACCAGCTTGGCTGAAGGGTTCAGCTGTGTTCGTCACGGCAGGTGGGACCAGTCACACCTGGCTGTGTGCAGCTCCTGCCCTCTGCTCACACAGGAGAACTGCCCCAAACCCTCTTCTAGGTATATTTAAAATAACCTTCCTTTCATTTCCACAGTGACTGCATGTACCCTCATATCTAATAATGAATTTAAAGCAAATGATGAAATAATTGTTCATTAGGAATCTAATTTTTTTCTGGTGAATCTATATTAAGAACTGTTTATCCACAACTAAACACCTGGTCATCTGAGACATACACTAGTTCGGGTTTGTGTTGGGGTGTTGTTTTTCCAGTTACTCAAAATACCTATTTTTCGCCATCTATTACCTGCACCAAGCTTTGTACCAACCTCACAAGAAAATTGTTATGTTTGAGTGCTGCACATGGCAGCAGCTGAGTTTCAGTAAGCACAGACACAAAGAGCTACAAAATTAAAACAAACAGCAAACCATAAGATAAAGAAGAATTTTAAAAATCCTGCCATGAACAAACTAAGTTATTTTTCTTCATTACTCCTGTAAAAATCTGAATATTAATACTTATTGGATAACAGTTATTCCATGATAATAACTAACACCTTTCTGACAGGTTAAGTGACTCTTAGTTTATTTTTGTATTGGTACTGGTATGCAAGACCAGATTCTTCATTCTTCACTAAAGTTATTCTTCCTGCATAAAATTTCTACTATATTAATTTATTGTCTGCCCATGATAACATTGTCATGACACTGTTTTTCCAGATTGCTGCATTTAGATAATGGTGTAGTCTAGATGATTGCTATATCTTTTACTGAAGTCAGTCTTGAAATTGTCACTCATGATTAATCTATACTTTTCTCTCAAAAAAATTTGCGTTTATGAATAAGATCTATGATAGCTGAAGATGTAACTCAATTCTTGTAGGAGAGAAGATTCATATATTCTTCCAGGGAAGCTGAATCAGGCTTTTTGTTATTATTATTATAAGCATATATGGTCTTTACTGATAGTACAAAGACAGCCTCTTTACAAGTTGTCTGCCCACACCCCATGCCCAAGCTATGGTCATCTGGTCTCTACATACCTAGTAGAGCATCAAAATCTACTCAAAGGGTAGATATCCCAGATATCCTAGGGATATCCTAGACCATCTGCTGTCACACTCAAAGTTTAAAACATAAATCTGGGGGTAGAAGAAGTAAGAGGGAGGACATTTGCAGCTATGCCATTCCTCTTCCTGGAGGAATAAGTGACCTTATTGCTCTCTACAACTACTTGAAAGGAGGTCAGCCTTTTCTCCCAGGAAACAAGCAATAGAACAAGAGCACACAAGCAGCACCAGGGGAGGTTTCAGGAAGAATTTTTCACAGAAGGAGTAATTAGATATTGAAATGAACTGCCCAGGGAGGTGGTGGGGTCACTGTACCTGGAGGTATGTAAGGAAAGACTAGACTTGGCACCAAGTGACATAGTCTAGTGCACAGGGTGGCGTTGGGTGATAGGTTGGACCTGATTTTGTGATTTTGCTTTCCTGGGGATGTCTGGACCCCTGCTTGCCCACAGGAAGGGGGGAATTAATTCCCTTGCTTACACACATTGCTTTTGTTATACTGGTTAAACTGTGTCCACCCACAAGTTCTTACACCATTGCCCCTGACTGTCTCTTGCATCCTACTCATGTTTCCAAGCTTTTTACAAGAAATACCTTATCTTTTCCAGTTCAGTCAGGCAACTCATTTACAAGGTAGCTCCATATTGAATTGCATAGTTTTAAATATGAACTTTGTCTCCCATCTAAAGAGATTTATTATTCTCATCAAGAACACCATTTGTGAGCAAAGAAAGTTAAGTTGTGCTTTAGAACAAAAGATAAACATTTATTCCAGCCATTTATTTTCTTGATGTCCTGTTGTAAGGCTCAGCAGACATTTTCATAAACTAAGATCATGTCAGACGTTAAAAAAGTACTAATACTTACCAACAATTATTTATAGTTGATCAATAAATTATATAATAGCTGCTTATTCTTTCAGTAAAATACCTCACCTTTTCTCTATATAAATTACTGTACTGTATTTTTTCCTCAAGGTTTTGCATCATTCCAGATTAGCAAGAGCACAAGGCAGTTTCATTTATTGCTCTATATCCTGACAGAATTCACAAATCATTTTAAAAAATGAAACTTGACTTGGTTTCTAGCTTGAAAAATATTAGTTTCCTAATCTCTTTTCCTCCCTTTTGGAAGATGAATATATAGGTGTGCAACTTTTAAAATTCAACAGCAATGCATATTCTTTTTCACAGCATCTACTTACATCACCTTGAATAACAAGCTGCTCTACAATGTGTTTTTCACATCCTTCCGTGTCTCTTGCTCAGTAAAATTCTAAATGATCACAAGCTTTCAAAATGTCTAACAGAGAGAAAGGAGCTCTCATACTAAACGTGATAGGTCAGGTCACTACATTCTTGTGTGTTATTACTAGAAGGCCAACATGTATGGCCATCTGTATCCCACAGAACAACCCACATGTTGTGTGTGAACAGGCCAAGAATAAACTTGGTGCATTTCATTAATCTGCAGCATTGTGGTTTTGATACTGAAATCGCTTTCAAACCATTGGTTTGAAAAAGGGAATGCATAACAAGTTAGGCTTAAATAATCTTTATAGATAAGAAAGTGCTCAATGCAGTCAGGAATAGAGAGGCAGTAGAGCATTATAGAAGGGCTCAGCAACCAGTTCAGACTTCTACAAGATGAAGTTTCTGTCAAAAGAGTGCAAATACACACAGGCAGCACCAACATTTGTTATTGTTGATGTGTCTTCAGAGACATATCATTAAACTGTACCCAGAGAGCTCTATATTTAAAGAAAATTCAAGGCCAAATTTGTAACCAAGCACCATAACTCACTGGTTGGTCAGCAAATGGAGTTCTGACACTAGAAAGTGGCAACAGGTATCAAGTTGGGCTGCCAGGGCTGTGCTTAGCCTGTGGCAGAGCTGCTACCAGCTTGCTCTAACAGCAAACTCTTCGCCATGGGACCATTGTCTGGCCTGAGCTGAACCTCTGTGATGGCCACAGATAATCAAGGTCAGATAAACTTGGCAGTCATCATAGGACAGGCAGTCACCCATGATGTCCCCTGGAGCTGGGCAAGGTGGCACCAGATGCAGGACTGGGAGCCAATAAGAAGGAAGCAAGACATGGGGGCACTAAAAAAAGCCAAAAACTGAGGAGGAACCATGAACTTAGTACATTTCCTGACAAGAATCCTGGGAAGGTCCTGCCTGCTCCAGCTATTTGCTGTGCTTCTTTTTGTCCGCAAGGAAGTTTTGGGAGTAACAAAATGTTCGGTTTGAGCAATTCTACAACTTCACCTCTGTCACTTGCAATAAACTTGGTTTCTTCCACAAAAATTTTTAAGGTCTAAACTTTTTCTGCCTTTTTCAAATAATTTCCTTACTGGAATCTTCTGTATCTTGGGGATGGGATGTAGAGAATTTCACTGAGATTATTTTTTGAATTACAACTTAATTGCCTGAAGTTAGACTTTTGTAATCTAAAAATCTGTTCTCCTAAGGAGAGAGACGCTAACACTCTCCTAAGTGTCCTCCTACAGAAAAGCATTTTTAGCCCCAAGGTAGCAAGTATATAAGTCACAGTGCTGATGCATATGAAACGGAAGGCAGAAGAGAATATGTTTTCAACACAAACCTGGTGAGGTTTTGGATATAAAGCTGATGTAATAAAAAAGGAATAGCATTTATATTTTAATTTGGAGACTCAGAATCTGGGGGATGGTGTGCATATCAAAGACCACTGAGTTTGATTTACAATACATGCAATTAAGCATTAGGGACTTGATTCACTTGCCTGACAGGAAACATTTATCCTGCTTGGAGATGACCCATGTACCCTGTTTAATCTCTGAAATTGACTGAATTTTTCAAATATGTCCCATATTTGAGTCCCATGCAGCTGTTTCAGATATTTAGGGGAACTCAAAAAGCATAGGAATTTTCCTTTAGGCAGTTGAATGGATCCCTGACTGAATCATCAACTGTGACAAATCTTGCTGAAGTTTGATCTATTGCAGTTTTACAATTTACTCTTCACATTTTACTTCAGGCAAATGGACAAGACATAGAATCATTGGAGTTGGAAAAGACCTCCAAGTTAATCAAGTACAATCTTTGACTTAATAGCACCATGCTCATTAGCAGTTTGGCCATTTCACCTTTGTTTCTCAGCTCCTTTCCAACAGAGCTGGAGAACTTTTGGCTTTCAAGACCATCTGAGAGAAAGAGGTTCTTTTTCTAACAGAGTAAATCACAATATCCTCATTATCTCTCCTCTTTCCATAACTGAAAATGTCCCCTCCAAAACAAACCTAGCCACCTTATTCCCCATATCTACTCATGGCATAAATAAAATAGATGTTATCTGCCAAAGAGGTAAGACAAAAGTAGAGAATAAAAAAGGGAAGAAAGCACATCCCTATTCCTATTTCTATTAACCATGAGGAAAGCAAGAAGGGATGCATTACCTTGCCTTATCTAATATAATTATTTTGCTTCAATAATTTAATTCTGCCTTTTCTGTTTCTTTCAAAATTGTGGCCTGGAAAGAGGCTATCCCTGGTTTACTTAGCTAAGATAATCTGTTTTCTACAGTCATTGGTAATATTTGGTGCTGCCAACATTGAGCATTAGCTTGTGTTTATACAGGACTACTAAGCACTGCAGTACTACTCAAGTAAATAAGCATATTGGAAGATACTAAAATTGTGATTACATGGAAATGTGTAAATCACCATATCTTAATTTCACATTATATACAGGAAAAATGTGAACAGATTTTGTAGCAGGGGATATAGTGCTAAACTTTGGCATGCGTTTTAATATTACTTTAAAAATTGGGTAATGATAGGACTTTTTCAAAATAAGAAAGATACAACTATCAAGATATATTTTTGGTCTGGGATTTTATATCAGCATGTGTGTACATACAGTGCAGTAATAAACAATTAAGACAACCACAGTGTTTTCCATAACAATCTGTTATATTCAGTATTAGCTTTTCCAGAATTATTAAACTGGTTGTCCTTAATGTATAGATATTCTGAAACTACTGCATGAAATGAGACTTTTCTTTTTATCCTTTTCAATCTTTTTTTTTTAAAGGAAAATTGAGTTCCCCAGAAAACTAGTAGAACACTGATTAGTTGCTCTGGAGACTGAAATCCTGTAATTATCTTCAGAGAGGTGAAAGAGCTTCTCTGCATTCCCTGTGATAGCAGGAGGCAGCATTGTAACAGCAGGACATCGTGCAGAGCCAGGAAGATAAATCACGGGAAAAGCTGGATGCCTACCTAAAGGCATGGTAACTAAAAGAGCAGGTTAAATAACATTAGTTCATTAGCAAGTGAAGTTTGGATATGTGGGATACATACAAATACCTGATGGTTCATAGGATTCACTTTCAAGTAATTTTTTATTTTGCTAAACAAGTAAGAAAAAGAAAATTAATGAAGATATACAAGTAATTCTACTAACACCTTGGTTTTAATGCACTATATTATTCTATATTAATATTTTATGTCTATAGACAATATTAACCCGATTAACATGGTTTTGTCAATACACAAACTTATTACTCTGCACTGTAAATACTAATTTTCTATAAAGAGGGCTTCCTTTGGTCTTCCATTGTTTTGTAAGCAAAGAAAATAGAAAAACAAGAAAGTCAGAAAACATTTCAGGAGTTTTGATGGCAGTATTCAAGTTTAAGAGATTTTATATTCAGAGGTGAAATCTCATGTAGAACTTTTTCTAGTGCAGCTTACTCTTTTTATATAGTATTTATTTCTATTTACTGCCTTTCACTGAAGTAACTGTTGTCCTCTGAAGTCAGTAATTATTTGTCTAGCAGAATTTGCCTAAAACAAAGAACCCGACCTCATTTGTGTTTTCAGAATAGCAAAAAAATTGCAATTATAAATTTTCTTTCAATGCAAGCACTAGGATTTAAAAACATCTCACAAAATATCTTTGTGGTTTAATAGTGTTTTTATATAATCTAGCTAATGTTATTTTAATTCTATTTTCCTCTCTCTCACCTTGGGCTGCAGACATTCTTCAACACTTAGATTGGATGTAAGCAAAGAGACATTTTCCTCTCCCCAGATTATTTTTTCTCCCCCTAGATTATTTTATACATCTTTCAGAATAAGTGAGGGGTAGATAAAACTGAGGCCAGTTATGTAAAGAGCATGTACATCACATTTGGTAATTCTCTATAACATAATAAATTTAAAACTCAGGCAATCAAATCAAGAAAAATCTCCATACATGTATGTTCTGTTAATTTTAGCTGTACACAGCTAAAAAGCTTACTTTTTCCACAAAAGACAGAGCAGTAAACTTGGGGTTATAAGGTATGATCTACAAAAATGTAAACATTACAGATAATTGCTTTGTATTATTTACACTGGTAAAAGCTACCACTACTTCCTTAAAAACTTTATATTTTCTGAAATGAATTTGTTTATTTTTCATAAACTCTCCCTATTTTCATCATGGAAACAATATGACTGTTTCCTACAGGGGTTTCATAAGACTTGCCAGAGCTATATGACTTACCAGCTATGCTTAATATTCAAAAAGCCCATAAAAGTTACATTTAAAGAGTGAAACAATTCCAGAGGTTACACAACGATGCAGACAATTGTTCTTATCATGCAGAATATTACATTGGATTATTTGCTCAGGCTTATTCAATTTAGTCAGAGTACTGATTATTTTAAATTTTTTTTCAGAGCATAGAACAAAGTAGAATTTAAACACACTTTTTCCTTGAAGGACTTGGAATGTTGATCACACTGTTTGACCTTCTTGATGGCTAAATTTGCCTTTATATCATAAAAATTAAATAGCCTTTAAGTCACATAAATTCAGCTTCTCAAGAAACTAATGCTTCTCGAACCGTTGCTTGAGTAAAATGCTTGAAACACATACATCATCTTTCAGTCTTAAAAGAAAATTATTTGCTGAACACAGAGGTGTTGAACTTCTCCAAGCAAGAAAGCCAAGTAAGATTCACCAGCAGGGTAAACAGCACTTCCCATAGATGTCAAATATATGATTTAAGAATTAACCCTCTCAGATTTCCTGGAGGGTTTTCAGGCAGTGCACCAAATTCCTAGTAGATTGTCAGGAGAATGGATGATGGTAGCAGACACATCATTCGATATATATTCAGCAATGGAGTGTTTGTTGTTAGAGTTGCTGTTCTTAATGGTACTGCTGGTTGTGTTTGAGAGAAGATGTTGATGGATATTTTACCTGGCTCTAGAAATGCCCTGCAGAAGCTTCATATATGGGTTTTCAACATACCTATTTTTGTTTTCACATTAATACCCACTCATTCCCCAAAAGTCTTGATAAGGTCCTGCACTCGTGAGTAGTCCTTTACAATAACATTTTGATTCAGAAAAGTCATCTAATTTTGCAAAGGTTTGCAGATAAAAATCTATGAATAAACTGGGAAAAAAAAGTAGATGAGAATAAAATTATACAGCAGGCCCATTAATAGATGAGGTAAATGAGAATTGTGAAATTATTGACTTTCTTTGTAAAACAGTCTCTAAGGTAAACTAAAGAAGTAGGGAGAGGGAAATGCCTAAGCATGGGACAATAATGCAAAAATAAATACAAAGATAACTCTAGTAATTACTGATCAGACCTGCATGATAGCCAAAGCCAGTGGAAGTATTCCACTCATAAAATTGAATTGGATTAAACATTATTATTAATAGTAGCCATAACAGTAATAGTGCCTTGTATACACACAGTAATAAACAAGTGACCTTTTGAAATAATGGAGTAGTGGACACAATCTTAAATCACTATGTGCATATTGATTAAAGTATTTCACAGAATATTTTGGAAAATGTTCCCATTAAAAAAAAAAAAAACAAACACATACAAATCTAAATTACCTGTAAGCACAGGGAATTGCTGTGAAGATAATTTGTTACTCAAATTAGCTTCTCTGAGAACATGAGCCAGGAAGAGAGCCAATTTATTTTAACGTAAGAAATTCAAATAAATGGCAGCAATTAAGGATCATGTTGCACCTTTTACTGCCATAGTCCATCTGAGTAAGAAAAGGTGAATTATTTAGGTAAAGACTGTGCATTGCATTTTTATAAGATCTGTGAAAAGTTTTGGAATTAGAATGTTAGCTTTTGTGTTTTGTATACACACTTCATGTTTTTTATATATATATTACAGAATCAAAGATTTTTCTTGTCTTTTAATTTGAACTTTCTTCTCTCAGCCTTTTTACTTTGACTATTTTTTTTTCCACACTGAAATTTCTTCTTTTGGAAGTAACAGACCCTGAGACACTGGAATTTCTGTGAAACTCTGAAAGTGTTTATACAAAATCTTATTAGTTGACTGCATAAGTGTTTCATATTTGTGCACATTACGATCATCATAATAAAACATCTTTGTGTTTAGCAAAGTATAAAAAAGTACAAGAAAAAAGTGTTCTAAATCCATTTAACAGAAATACTTCTTTATGTGTAGACAAAAGAAATGTTGATGTCATGTTACTAATATTTAAAGAACAAATGAAAACATGATTTTCGTGAGGAAGTTTGAGGCTGGAAATACCAAGGCAGTGGCAGAGCTGACCTAGTAGGACATAGGGCATGAGACCTTGCTCTTGGAGAGGGAAAGGGATTTTTTTTTTTTTAAAACTAAAGGAGGCCAGAGGAGATGTAGAAGTAAGGAATGCCAGTGCTCGTTATTTTGGTCCTATTTCTTTTACAGCATTAATCTTTTTTGGGCAAACAATGTCTTCTACTCTTAATAGAAATGAAGTTTCCAGTTTTTCCAAAATAGATTACATGAGATGCTACAAGTCAGATCTAAGTGGTGTTCTCAGTTACATTTCACAGCAGCATAGAATCACAGAATATCCTGAGTTAGAAAGGGCCCATCAGGATGACTGAATCCAACTCCCAGCCCTGCAGATCAACATCCCCAAGACACACCATGTACCTGAGAGCTCTGTCAAGTTTGGTGCTGTGACCACTTCCCTGGGGAGCTGTTTCAGGGCCCAGCCACCCTCTGGGTGGGGAACCTTCCTCTGATGTCCAACCTAAACCTCCCCTGACTCAGCTTCTTGCCCTTGCCCCAGGTCCTGTCATTGGTCACAAGAGTGAAGACATTTGTGAAACGCTGTGCTCAGTTTCAAAAGGCAAATTAAGAAGTGAAGGATTACATTGCATGGAAGGTTTGGCTTGAGTGTTTTTGTCACCTAGGTTGGCAGATGCGGTGTTTTTCTTCCAGGAAATGCCCAATGTTCAGTAATAAGTCCAACTTGATTTTTTCAGGTATCTAACAAATTATTTTCTCAATGGGGTCCCTTTTCCTCATTCATTATTCAACTATTTTCTCACAATATGTGGGGATATATTTATCTGCAGCATCGGCACTCTTCTAAGAAACGGAATTGGGTTTGAAATGTACAATGATTAAAAAATCAGAAGTGAAACCCTCATGTAATGTAAATTTTCATCAGATAACACATACATACACACCATACATGCAGAACTGTGGTTTCTGTAAGAATCCTGAATTAAAGATGATTTTTTGCTAATTAATGCATTCTGTATGCATATATAGTTTATTTTATTTAAATCTATAAATTAATAAATTTGGACAAGCGAAAGGGGAAAGCAATATATTCACCTTGATGTTCACATCAAATGTAAGAAAAAAAATAGATTTATCTCTGCACAAAAGCTCTACAAATCCTGTAATTGCTGTATAAACTCCTCTTATTTTAAAGTAACAGTAGCTTTCAAACACAATTCAAAAATAACCAGTGCATCTGAATACACGTGAGTCTCCAGAGAGCCAAAAATTAACTTTGAGTGCTGAGCATGCCTCACAATCCTAGTAGACAGTATTATCAGGATTCCCTGTTCCTGTTCAGAAATTTGCCAGCAGCTCCCAGAAGACAGACTGTAAGGATGAGGCAAAGGTAGGAAATTTGCCAATTAACCAAGAAGCTGCAGTATGGCTGTTGACCTCGCTTGGATGGGAGGATTCTGATTGCACAGAGGGCAAAGGGAATCACTACTGACTTGTATTTCCTCATACCTGAGAATATATCAGGCTGCTATTGATGTATTTTCTGCTACTCTTCTAGAGTGAATAGCTGTTGTAAAATAAAATTGTAAGGTTTTTTAGTGTTGGAAGACCTTAATCAGACCTTCAGTTCTCAGGCTCTGGAGCTAGACTTGTCTTTTTAGCCAAAGAAAACCAGAGGCTTCAAAGTATCACGTAAGATAGATGGAACATATCTTAGAATCATCAATTTGTTTGGGTTTTTTGCTTTTGTTTTGTTTTGTATTTTTGCCAATGACCACCATCAGGTACAATACACAATCAAAGAGGCCTTTTGAGAGCATATTATCACTGTTCATTATAACCACTTTCTATAGCATGTTCTGACCAGATATAATTCTACCCAGTGTCCAAAAAGGTTAGACAGAAGAGTAAGTTTTAATTTTCTTATTTCACTTTCCATCGAATCTAAATTCCGGGAGCGAAGTCATTTTTGAAATGGCAATGGTTGAAGTATTGGCTAAATCTAAAGTAGTACTCATTGGAAAAAAATCACTATGATCCAGTATAATCCATAATTAATTAATTAGATCTAAATTCATGTCATAACATGACATAAAGAAAAGTGAAATGTTGCATAATTTTTATTTCTCCATCCACATTAAAGCTGTTTACATGAATTTGTCAAATATTTATGCATTCCTTGATTTGTCCATTTTTTATTATATCCTTATTTATAAACTTAATTTTTCATCTTTAGCTCTTACTTCTTAAAATAACTGTCAGAGGAATTCCATTCCAGACAGTAAGAAATGCGTTAGGTTTTATGAACATGAATTTACTTTAACAGATAGTGGAGGTGAATAAAATAACCCAACAACCTTCAAGACCTTTTATATCATATTGCTGAATTATAATGAATTGTTTGTAGAGCCTAAGAGAGTTACAGACTGAATAGTGGAAAAGGTGTAAAACCTGATTATATTTCTAATTAATTCAGGCTTCACCTTCAAGGATATTGTTGTACAACAAAAAATACTTCTTATAGTTAGATTACTTAAGACATTTTCTTTTTAGGAAACATTTCAGAGAGTGTTTATATTTGTTTTATTGTTTTATGAAAAAAACCAAAATGTTTTCAATACTTATTGGTACAAAATAAAAAATAAAAAGGACTGTAGGTAAAATAGGTGCACATTTTTTACTCACAAAAGAGATTGTATGCATAGTTATACAAAACTTTTCACTCTTGTGTGCTCAAAATTCAAATCTTTAAACTGCATTTATACATTTAAATGTGAATTTCCTGAAACAAATGGTGTTCCCTTTGGGATTGTAAAGACTTTATGGTTCTAAGCTCCTCTTTAAGTAAGCTCAACTGTAGATCAAAAGTGACCTTATACCAGTAGCACCAGAGCCTTAGAAATGGTCTTGATATTAGGAAGGGAAAAGTGCTTTGAGAGGACAAGTAGACACACCACATGGCACAACGGGGAGTAACTAATACTTAATGAAGGTTCACAGGTGTCGTGGTTTAACAGGAAGTGGGTTTTCTGGGATATGATGTGGCCACCAACAGGTGTTCAGATTTAATATTGGTGCCTGGTTTGGCCACTGGGGCATTGGATACGCCTCTGAGAACTAGGGGTAAAAAGCAGAGCTCTCACGGGAGTGGCTCTCTTTGAGTTCCGGTCAGTGAAGAGTCCAGACCTCCCCTGCCCGGCTTTGGGCTGGGCGGGGAAGGGGAAAAGCCATGCGGCCTTGAGGTGAGCCGGGCCTTCGACAGAGATGGGAGGTAGGCCTGGCCTGAGGGTGGAAGGGTGGAGGAACCCTGAGAGACAGAGAGAGAGAGAGAAGCACCAGGAGGTATTGGGCCACCCCGCACACCTGGGGAGACGAGAGAGAGAAGCCGGTGCCTGGGCTTTAACCTTGAAATTTGATATAATGTGCTGCTGGCACAGCCGGCTTGCGGAGAAAGGGAGTGGGTGGGGGAAAGCACAGAGAAGAGTCTGGCCGCTTGTAGGAGCTTTTAACCCTTTTTTGGACAATGAAAACTCTACAGAGCATTGACCTCCCCTAGAGGGGAGATAGAGATGAGGTGGAAGGAAATGGGCAAGTGATGAAAGTCTGAGCAGTGAGAGTGATGCTGGAAGAGTAGAGAAGAGTTTTAGGTGGAAGAGATGATGGAGTAGCTTGTTGCTGGACTCTTTTTGTACAGCCATGGACAGAACCATGCTTCCTTGCGATACAGAGACTGCGTCCAGTGGGGGCAAGGCCTCGGAACAAAGAGAGTTCAGTGTTGGTACCCCTCGGCCCCAGGGGGTGACAAAATTCTGGGGGGACAAATGTCCCGAAAAGGAGACACTGTGCCCTTTTTTGGAAGGAGAGAAAGCATCCTTAAAAGACGACCCTAAAGGCAGCTCTGGTCCATGTTCAGTGGTGAGAGCACTGGACATGAAAAGGAAGAGGTCACCATGGCACTAGAAGGACTCTTCTCCTCTTGATGAACTGAGGATTGATTGATTGTCTGAAGGTTTTGATGATGGATTGAGAGTTGGAATTTGGGAGATAGATGTATTGGAAATGTGCTGGGGGGAGAAGGAAATGTTTTTGTAAGGTTCTCATTTTCCGTGTGTGTGTGTCTTCTTATTTGTAGTTTAGTTAATAAATTCTTCCTCTATTTCTAAGTAGAAGCCTGCTTTGCTTATTCCTGGTCACATCTCACAGCAGACACCAGGGAAGAAGTATTTTCATGGAGGCACTGGCATTGTGCCAGGGTCAAACCATGACACACTTTTAGTTGAATAGATTTTTCTCCACACAGAATTAGAGACCAAGTAATCTGCCTAGTCACCACTTAAAACTAAGTACCATCCACTTAACTTTACAACCAGTTGCTGCTATCATAATGGGCAACTAACCTAGTTGTTCAAAGTATGGAACCTTAACAACTAATTCAACACCCCTATGCAAAGGCGACACTTCTCCCCTAGGTACATTAAATTCCCCTATTTTGGGAACGTCGGTGCCATGCAAAGGGAGATGGTACAAGACATGTTACTTAGCACTACCAACCTCTCTGTAGAAAAATACAAAGAACAAAAGTAAAGGTAACATCCACCAATTTAAATTTGAGTTTTCAGTGTGAGTCAATATCCCCATTTACTCTGCCTTCAATTGTCATCTTCACAGCATGTTCTTTGAGGGTCCATGCTTCAATCCAGCTGTGGAACCACCCATCCTATTCCTTCCTATATACTCCAAATAAGACTTAGCACAACGAGCAGAAACCCAACGAGGGCCATTCTCTGTCAGAACACACATATCCTTTCCTTCACGTTAATTCCACTGAGCCAGTCCACCTTCCAGTAATCAAATCTTTAACCCATACCTTAATATTTTTACAAACATATGACTATTTAGAATTCAAAGAAGAAAATTTATACAATATAGGAGACATTTGTAAATTGGGTAAAGGACGTAAAAAGTTTAGCACATAAACAGCTTTATCTAATCTCACTTAAGGTAACTCCTTATACATTCCTCCTTTTTATTTTTAAACCTGGTGCTTCAAAACACCATGAGCACATTCAAAAATTCCTTGACCTATTGAAATATGGGGAATGATCAACACCCCAGGGACGAAAAATCACCTACAGATGTTTTGTTGGGTTTTTTTTAAGACATATGCCAGACTGTTATCTGTCTTTACATATGATGAAACACCTAAAATAGAAAAGGCATGGCAAAAATGATGAATAACATCCCAAGCTGCTTTACCTGCCAATGCTAATGCAACCATGGCATGAGAAAAGATGTCAATTGTAGCATAAACAGGCTTTAAATGGCCAAACTCAGGCATTTTTATAACATCTGTTTGCCATTCTTAAAAAGGGAGTAGGTCTCTAGGATTGGTACCATAATATTATGAAATATGAATCATATGCCAATCAGGATAAGAAGAAACAATTGATTTTGCATCACTTTGTGACAGCTTAAATTATTACTGTAGTGCCTAAGCACCTTGGTGAAAAAATTGCTAAGATAACACATTAGGTACCGTTTTTACTGCCAAAGCAGTCACAAGGGAATCCACATCGACCAATTAAGGAGACCATTGGTGAATCATAAATTCATATTCCCAATTATCATCCTTTTTCCAGGCTACAGCTGCTTTTCCAGTTTTCCCTGATCCATCTGTAAAAACTGTTATACCTTCCACTGAAACAGGAGAACAAATTTGTTTCCCCTAAAAAGAAATGTGCCTAGTCAAAGTCAAAATAGGATGAAAAGGTAAATGATACATTATTTAGCCTGTAAAATAAGATAAAGCAGATTGTAATTCATGATTATTTTGAAAACACCATTCAAAATACTTTTGTTATACAGATATCACAGTAGTTACAGGATCATGGCCTAAGATTTTATGACAACATCTGTGACCCTTGATAATGATATCTGCAAAAAACTCGGAGTCCTGAAGCTGGTTTTCAGAATCTGAAAGATAAATATATCCATTCCAAAATATACCATTTATCTTCCCAATCATCATCCTATTGACACAATATTCCACATGGTATTTTGTTCTTTAAAAATAAATAATTGCACACCAGCAAAAGTATTCATCCTGTTAACAAGTTTGCATGTCAAAGCTAATTCAACTTCTTCCATGACCTTTTTTTTTACTGCATCAATCAAATATCTCTCATCAGTAGAAGAAGTAATCCCTGACAATAATTCAAACAAAGGTTGCATTTGATGATTAGTTATCCCTAACTATGACCTAATCCAACCTATTGCATCAACCCATTTTTATACATCGGTAACAGTTTTAACTTCCATGTCTAATTTGACAGGTTGAGACGCAATCTGAGTATTGGTTATTATCAACCCCAAATATTTCCAAGGCATCTATTTTTGTACTTTCTCTGGGGCAATAACTAAACCCCAAAATTTTCAAATTTATTACAGCACATTGTTCAAGATCTGACAACTGTTGTTTTTTAAGAGAAGCCAACAAGATGTCATTCATGTAATGCTAGCAATAGCAAGTACTAAATTGCTCTTGCGCCTTTGATAAGGCCTATGCCACAAACTATTAGAACTTTCCATGGATATGTTTTATTAGGTTCAGCATGATTTAAAGAGGGCACAGTAAAAGCAAATTTTTCCTTATCTTGTTCAGCCAATGGAATGGTAAAAAAGTAATCTTTTAAATCAATGATAATTATCTCCCATCCCTGTGGAATCGATGTGGGTGTTGAAAGACCTGGTTGTAAAGGTTCCATTGTAGCCATTACAGCATTTATCTGCTGAAGATCATGCAAAAGTCTCAATTTTCCTGATTTCTTTTTTATCACAAAAATGGGTATTCCATGAGCGAAATGACTCTTCGATATGTCCAGCTTACAGCTGTTCTGCTACTAATGCTTGCAGGGCAGTAAGCTTTTCAATAGGAAGGGGCCACTGGTCAGTCCAGACAGGTTTATCTGTCAACCATGTCAAGGTTATAACTGGACATTTAAGGCCTTGCATCACAGCGGTCTCTACTAAAATTCCATAGTAACTTTAACACCCCATTGGGATAAACAATCTCGTCCCCATAAATTACATGGGGCATTGGCAACATAAATCCTGATGTTAGCTTGTTGGTCATCAACATTATTTACATTAATCACAATGGCAGACAGACCACCTGCAGTTGAGCCACCCAGCCCCATGATTCCAAGACCTGCTTGAGTGAGAGGCCATGACTGAGACCAAAGAAAAGTTGTAAAGTTATAGTTACATCTGCTCCCATGCTAATCAAACCTGTTATTATTATGGTCTCTGGATGATGTCCCTTGGCTGTAATGATGCATTCCTTTTCCAGGCGTTGATCTGTCACTTTTTGAGTCCAAAATACTTGAGGTGGTCCTGTAGATCCAAGATCTCCTGTACCACGACTCCAATTCACTGCAATTGGAACATAACTCACAAAAAGAACAAGTTGAACAATACAAATTCCTTTTTAAATAGTAACAGGGGGTTCACTAACAGATTCCATAGCATAAATTTGTCCCACATAATCAGAATAAATAATGCCTAAATGTACATTAATACCATAAATAATATACAAATATCAAATACAATACATCACACACATTGCTGATATATGTTTTTAAACTAAGCATTTCATCGTTACAATATTCAGTAATGTTCTCTTTAGATTTTTTCTACTGCTTTTTATCAGACTCTAGAAAAGATTGTTTCTTATTAAATTTCTAAACTTTTCAACATATCGAAACTTGCTGACAGTAGACTAAGTACTAATTTTAAGCAAATATCTCTAGCTGTAGGAAAGTCCTCTCTGTAATTTCAGGCTGTCTCTTTACTTCATTAAGTTAGTTATTACTGTTGTGGCAAACTTACAGCTTGCAGCAATTGCTCTTATTTTAACCTTTGCTATGTTATTTAAAAGGTCTTCATTGCTTGTTTGTCTCACATCTTCTGTCTGCATTTTTTCTCTTTATTCTCTTACTGTTATAGCTTACATTGATTGAACACTCACAATAACAAAGCATTCTAACCCTGTCCTATGGGGCCATAGGCATCAAGAAGCACTTTACATATATATCTTGTCAAAATAATCACTATGTCGACTATAGATATAGCAATCAACAACATTTATAAGAATTGTTATTTATTCAATTAAATTCTTATCAGCTTTAAATCATAGATATTCAGCACTGCATAGCACTGGGCCCTTAATTACACATAATTGTTGTCACACCTTAATGTTAAAATTACTCATCCCAGTCAAGTCTTGTGGTCCTCGAGAACTGTTCCCAAATGAATAGCTTCACAGTGCTGGAAAGACTTGTAATTGTTGTCAAAATATCTATGTCTCCTCAAACCAGTGACCCCAGGGTGCTATAAGGCCACATCAGGGCCTTGGTGAGGGAGGGGTCCAGGTTCGTCTAGGTGAAGTGACAACACAGAGCTCTGAGCAGCTCCCAATACTTTTGAAAGTTCTGAGAGGGGCCTAAGGCAGTCATCAGCCAAAGGAGGGTAGAGAAACAGCACAGGACGGCTCCAGGCCTGTGCCCATGGAGTTCCTCCAACTGCAGCAGACACAGCCCCCACTGATGCCTTGTGAAGGCTGACCTAGAACAGAGACTAGATGTAGCTAAAGAATAAAGTAGATATTTATTAAAAGGCCTGAAATAGATCCACCTTGGGCGGTACAACCCAAAATGACCACAAAATGGACAACAGGTCACGGAGTGTCACACTTTTTAAAGTTTTGGTCCATTAGCATATTGGAGCTAAATGTCCAATTACACCTTTAGCCCATAAAGTCCCATTCTTCTTGTTTTCTCTCTTCGGTCCACCGTTATTTATGCTCTTGGGCCTGAGATCTGGACCAGCTGTCCTTGGGTCCCCAGCTAGAGAAGGAATTGTTTTGTCAACCTGTTCTGTGAAGAGAGCTTACTATCCCCTAGTACGAAGCCTAGACTTACACACTAAAGCAGAATACAATCTGAAAAATATAAAAGCTAAAACCTGAGGCATCACCACGGTCTGGGTGCAACTCCCGTGCCCCCCCCCCCCCTTGCACAGCATCTGAAAGGGCAGCAAGGGCAGGGAGGGGCCCCAGGGGGTTTGAGGGGGGCCCCAAACAGTCACGTCCTTCTACCACACCCCCGGCACCCCATCCTAGCGCCGGCAGCCTCTCGGCTCAGGGTGGGGAGGGGGAAGGGCAGACGCTCCTTGAGGAGATCTTATCACTGGCCTTTCAGGAAACGAAGAATATAGAGTTCATGAATCCATTTGTCTGTTCAGTCCAGGAGAGAGTGGAAGGACAGACGACTCGGGGGGAGGGGGGGGACGGGACAAACATCTCGGCTTATTCTTCAATTTGTCTCTTCTGTGAATGAATTTTGGCAGAAGTAACATATTTTAACTTAGCATTCAGTTTAATTATTCCTGTGCCAAAGAAAGGTACAGGCTTAACACAGTCATTCAGAGATACACCGAGGAGCACCACCAGCCTGTCTCCCATGATAAGAAACCCTGGAGAAATCCCTGCAAAAGCAACTCCAGCAGACTCCTCAGGGAAAAGCACATTCTCAAGCTGAATCCCATCTTTCTGCTGTTCTCCATCAATGCCCATTTCTTCTTCTGTCTTCCATACTCTGACACTAAGGGCAATACTGGCATCAGTTTCAAAGTCCTATGATTTTTCCACAACAACACACTACGAAGGGCATAGTTAAAGACTTGAAAATCCTTCTTCTTCAACAAAACTTTCCAAGTAGACAAAACAGTCTGTTCTTCACTGGATAGGTCATTTCCCATAATGTTCCCAGCGGCTCACCTGCATCCCAGGTGTCAAAATCAATCTCATCTGGACTGGCAGCATCTCACTGCTGCTCTCAAAAACTGCACTGGGCTCCATCTCTGGCTGTGTCTCACCCCACAGCCCAATTGCATTCACAGTCAGTGGTCACCTTTTGTCGTTGTTGAGATGTTTGTAACAAACAGAAGAACACCACATATTTGAGGTTTCTCTCTTTATTTTTGCAGCATGCTGTCTTTTTATACCTTCTCACAAAGTTTATGTCTATTCATTGGCCACAATAAATCAACATAGTGTTCATTGGAGCAAGGCCATCTCCACCACTGTTTTCCACCAGAATCTAACTGCAGGCCCCTCATTTATCTCTTATTCTCCTCCATTTCCATGCCGACAGCCTTGGTAGAGCTCCTTTCAGGGGCAAAGGAGACTCTTATCAGCTTCTCTCTAACTAACTCTTTCTGACTCACAGACCAGCTGTGAGCCCCTTCCACAGGTTTAGATCTCTGATAACAGAATAGCCTCCCATATAGCCAGTGGCCCGATTAAAAGCTTTGGACCAAGGGCATTTAACATTGTTCTGAGTAGAAGTACTTTCCTAAATTATTGTTACAGCTATAAACAAAACTAATGCTCCCAACTGCAGTATACTCATTTTGCCTGAGTAAGTTTTAGTTTCAGTTCATTATCACCTGGTGTCACTTTCCAAGGTTCTTCAGGAGCCTTTTTCACTCACATATGGTGAATCTAGGCATTTTGTTCCTTGATTTTGATTGCAGTAAAGGTAGTGAGGAGCACCTGGAATGGTCCTTCCAATTGCGGCTCCAAAGTTTTTTCTGCAAAAGACTTAACATACACATAATCTCCAGGTTGTATGTCATGTACTGGCCCATCTAATTCTCTGTTTCGAGCCCCAGTGACATGTTATTGTGGCTGGGACTCTAAAGGGTGATGTTATTTCTTGTAACAATGCTTTGGTTATGTCTCGCTCTTTGGCAATTCTGGTGGGGAAGGCTTCTGGCCACCCTGAAAAGGTATCTGTTAATACAAATAAATATTGGTATCGTCCCTTCCTGGGAAGTTCTGAAAGATCAATTTGCCACTGTTGACCAGGCCCATAGCCTTTTCCAATTTGTCCAAGTTTTGGTTTGGGGATATTTTTGGGATTAGTTTGGAGGCAAAGACTACATTGTCAGGTCACTTGAATAACTGTATTCTGTAAATTGCTGGCCATAATCCTGTCCTTTAAACAGCTATACAAAGCATCAACTCCCCAATGTGTTTTCTGATGTTCCTCTTTAACTAGTGACCATAGCAAATAGGAGGGAATAACAAGCTTTCCTTCCCCTTCCTCTGTAACAGTCCACCCTTCCTGGTTATAACTGACCTTCTAAGGAAATGTGTCTATCTGGGATTAAGGCTGCCTCAGTGGGTGTCTCACCTTTAGCTGCTTCTTTTGCCTCTCTGTCCGGCAGCTCATTCTCTTCTTCCAATTAAGAGCTCACATTCCAGTGTGCCTTAATATGCATGATGGCTACCTTCTCAGGTAGCTGAACTGCTTCCAACAGCTTTATTATCTCTTGTGCATGTTTAATACTTTTCCCTTGTGAATTCAACAGTCCTCTTTCTTTCCAAATCACTCCATGTGCATACACAACCCCAAATGCATACCTCGAGTCCATTTAAATGTTGATTAATTTTCCTTTTGTCAATTCTAAAGCACAGGTTAAAGCAATTATTTCAGCCTTTTGTGCAGAGGTGTTTGTTGGTAGCAGTCCAGGCTCTATTACCTCTCTGCAAGTGGTGACAGCATACCCAGCAAGT
>JAWWEY010000115.1:135296558-135349851 GCA_035582745.1 Loriotus luctuosus
GCCTGCTTTGCTTATTCCTGGTCACATCTCACAGCAGACACCAGGGAGGAGGTATTTTCATGGGGGCACTGGCATTGTGCCAGTGTCAAACCATGACAACAGGTCTTTAAGGAGACCCAGAGAATCTCAAAACTCTCAATGTTCAAATTTTCCTAGAATTCAGAATAAAAAGAACCAAGCCATATTTTTCCTCCTGTATCAACAATGAATGAAGGCAACTTAAAACAGTTTTAACAACATATCAAAATAGTATACTTCTGTTTGTAGCTAGTTATTTAATACATACAGACCCATATTTAGCACATCTGCATTAGTAGAGGCACTGCCTCATTTATTTATTTAAGGGGGAAAAGCACTCTAAAAATATCCCTTTTGAAAATCAAATCAAATTTTTTCTCCAAGATAATGAGATGTTATGCCAGCCTGAAAGAATTGATCTCAAATCATTGTAGCTGTGCAACTGAAATAGTATGGAACTAGTTATGTTAGGTAACTGACACCAAAGCAGATTGCCTGTAGAAAACACCAGTGTTATGTGAAGAAAGTATTAAAATAAATTAAAAGATACATCCTCTAAAGATATGTTGGATGACTGCAAAATGCGGTGCTGCTAACAATGAAAATATCAATGTATGTTTAGTGTACAGATAAACAATTAAAATTGCATTCACGATGCATGATAGAGTAGAATAAGGAATAGAAGAATGTGTGATACAACATATAAATGACTTACTGGCCAGAACTGTGGTGTCACAGCTGGTTATGTCAGCGGCTGCTGAGAGCCATGATGGCAAGCTATCACACTGCCCTGATAGCCAAGCAAGCAGAATGTCTCCATGGTGGGATCCAGCTTCTGCCCGGGCATGGGAGTGTCTGACCTGGGGGAGGCATGCAGGGAAAAAACCATGGGCCCATGAGAGACCTGAATGACAAGGGTTAATGACTCAAGCAATCAGCACTTGCAGGAGCAGCAGGTGCTTTGCTGAGGCCAGGTTTACACACACACACGCACACATCCAAACCAAGGAGAGAAGGATGGTTTTTGAGTGTGTGGTGGCAAAACCTCTGATCTGTGTCAGAACAGGCCAGATGAAGACCTCCACCACTGAGGGTGGCCTCATCAAATGTTTAATTAGCAAAAGGCTGGGTTGTGAACCAGGTAAGGCTGTTAAGCAGATTCTGGAGGGATGATGTTTTTAATGATTTGTCCTTCTTTACACAATTGGCTCAGGTGTAAAACCTCCAGGCATTCATATTCACACATAGGCCTGAAGGTATTCATCCCTTCAGGAGTGACATAACTCACTCCACTATGCTGGCTGATGTGAGAAGCATCTGTCAAGTCTTACAAGGTGTCATAAACCATCAGACCCCTGAAGTACCCCCAGACTCATTTCTGGGGCCATCCACCAGAGGACTGTCCGTGATCGAGTACTACATCAAATATTGTAAACCCCCTCTGCCCCAAGGGAGCCACCTGGCTGCTCCCACCTGAGCACATTGAACATTATGTTGTATGAGCTTCCCCACCCCTGTTGGATCAGGAATGAAACCAACATTTTGAACATTGGACATAGAAACTGTAACAACAAATTCTCATTGCTGGATCCATGGGTGGTGATGTCTTTCCCCTCTGCTATCTATTCTTAACCTTTCTTCCTCTTTCTATTTTTTCCATATATGTTTTCTTAAGTGATATCTTTATACTTTTATATTTTTTCATTTCTGTATTCTGATAATCCAAAAAAGGCTACATACTTTCTTTGCTGTGCAACCAAATTGTTCTAAAATAAAGCTGCCATAGATACATATAAACACCTGTCATTCAGTGTCATTTTACACTAATCTGCTCCAAGGGATCTGGTCACAAGAACTTCAATTACCCTGCCTTGGGGGTGGGTTATAACAGTCAGGCACGAGTAGCTCATCGCTCAGCAGCTGCAGCTTTGGGTTTCGGTGTGGCCTTGCAGTGCTGGAGTGAGGAGCAGAGCGAACAGCAACAGAAGACAAATTAATGAAACTGATTTTGTTGACTATAAACGGATTTCTCTGTCCCTTCTTTTGATCTCTGCTGTAAATATGAGCTAATGGTATCATTCTCACCTTTAACTCCACTTTTGAATGTTCAGAGATCTTATCATGTGTTAAGTAGGTTCTGCTTAATGCTTATGGAAACCTTTTGTACTTTGTCCTGCTTGGCAGTTGTTTTAGATGTGGCTCCAAAGCTGCAGATCACATCATACTTCTCACACATTCTTGTGTTTTGCAGGTCCTAGCTGAACTTTGCTTGAAACTGAGTAAGGGTCACCTCCCCAGATGACCACCAGAGACCCCCAAAGAGGAGCACACAGGTCCAATAACAAGTATTGAATAAGGTTGCACGAGCTAGATGACTAGGGAGGTGGTAACCCAGTATTAGGTGGGTTTATGAAAATTTTAATGTAGAAATTATTTTGCTTTTTACTCTCTGGTGTGCTTGATTTGTGGAAAACTTCCACTTTGCACCGTGAACAGAATAAACAATGTCTTCTTTTTAAACCTCTTTTCCATGTTTAAAGAGTTCCTAAAATTTGGCAACAATTTGATTAAGGATCAAATTGAAAGGAGAATTTAATTTGCAAGTCCTTAACTTCAAAATATTCTTATATATTTAAATCAGGAGATGATACAAAATTCCTTGTTGATTTTCCCCAGCTCTTCTATAGTAATAATAGTTTATTATTATAGATAAATTTTACTTCAGGAATTTTTTACATTACTGGAAATAATGATGTATCTGCTAGGTATGTTAGTGTTGTGCAGTACAGCTCTATGCCAGGACAAGCATATGCCTGATTTCTATCTATAACTGTAAGACTAGACTCTCATTTGTCAGTTTATATGAAACCAAACCACCGTCAAACATCAGTAACATATTTATCTTACTTATGGTAAGAAAAATGATGTTAGAATATAAAAGCTTTATCATTCTATTATTGATTTAAATTAGCCTGAAACAGTGCTTTAGAGTCCATTATTCTTCCACTGCTTAGTCTCAGACTACTCTACATCATGAGTACATCAGCTGATAGTGTTCAATGGTAGTAAAAAAAAAAATCCAGCTTTCTGTGGCTGTGACTGTTCTAACTTCTCCCTTGCTAACTGAGATCCATTGAAAGAACAGCTTGCAAAATTGCAGCAGCTGCATCTATACAACCAGTCTCCTGACTTGTGAAATTAGCCCACAATTTCAAATTCACCTACCTGTAACTCTCCTCAGCCACAACTTTACATTAAATTTAGAATTTATGTAAGTTTGGTTTTTATCAACTTAAAATACAAAAAGTACTCATATTGCCACAGAAAGTACAGGATTAACTCTCCCTTAATTTTCCCAAGTGAAGTACCTTTCCTAGTGAGGTCCTCACATGGCTAAAAAATATATTATTACATTTGAAGAGTTAATCCAATTTCTTTTAGCCTAATCTAGAATAGCATTATCAGCTTTTCCATAAAGTATAACACCACTTCAATGCATCTCAGGTGAAGCAAGTGAATTTGCCAGTTCTATTTTAAACACACCATCTGCGACATTTCTGTTGTAAATGTTGGCAGTATACTGACACCACATTACTAAAATGAATGAGACCTGACATATGAAAAAACCCCGGGCTTCTGTTCCAGCTAATATATAGATATATGAATAAATATATAGGTAAATTGGCCCTTACTCAGAATTGTTTTTCTTTGGAAAATGTCAATGCTACTATTAATAGCAATGGTTTAGACTGTACTAATATTCTAATACCTGTTTAAGCTCTTCTGATCTTGTCAGCAATTAAAGGAAGAGATCTTGCTGAATAATGATTCTTGGCAACGTAGAGTAAACCATCTATATTGCTTTCCTGACTCGGGCTGTCAGCAGCAAAAATTTAACATGGTCAGGTTTTTGTGACAATAAACTGATGGTGCTTGGACTCCTGAAAAGTTGAAAGAAAAGCAAATTTTTACAGATTCAGGAGTCTGCCTTAAAATGTGTGTATGAATGTGGCATGGGCAAGTAAGATAACCTCTTAAATATTAATTTTTTTGTCATCTGATGCCTTACATTACCTATAAAATATTTGTAATTCTGATAGCTAATAAAATTGAATGGTTATACAGCTTGCTAATAAAATTGAATGGTTATACAGCTCTTCATGTCACTTTACTAATATCACTAAATGCCAAGCCATCATTTCATTGACAATTTGGATAGAAATTTTCAAATTTTGCAGATTCTCACAACATTTTTTTGCATATTAATTCACCTGACAAGCTCACTTTTTTATGAATTATATTTTTTTCCTTCTGAGTAAAGGCAATGTGAGAAGGGACATTTCCAGAATTCCTGAATGTCAGGCTATTTAAGAGAACAAATATAGTGCTATGTTCTTTTCTTTGGGGAGGGGGAGGCACTTAGCTCTATAACCAAATAGTAAAATATACGATCATCAGAAGCTCTGTCACAGTAATATCCTGTCCATTCCTGAAAAACTCCTTCTCCTGCTTATAGATGGCTCTTACTTTTCTGTGCTCCTTTAAAGCATAAGAGAGCTCTGGGACAAAGTTTGTGTGTACAACAGCAGAGGTGGAGAAACATTTTAATAATCCACAGCAAAAAATTGATTCCAGACTTAGAATTACAGAATCATTTAGGCTGGAGAAGATCTCCAAGATCAGTAAGTTCAACTGTTAACCATTAAACAAGTTCAGCACCAACCAATGCCCCTAAGCACTACTTCTGCATGTCTTTTGAATACCTCCAGTGATGGTGACTCATCTACTTCCCTGGGCAGCCTGTTCCAATGCTCTGGAAGACTTTTGGTGAAGAATTTTTTCCTAATATCCATCCTAAACCTCTTCTGGCACAACTTGATGATGTTTCCTCTGGTCCTGTTGCTTGTTACTAGGAAGAAGAGACCAGTCTCCTGATCTCCAGAACCTCCATTCAGGTAGTTGTAGAGAGGGATACAGTCTTCATTCAGCCTCCTCTTCTCCAGAATGAACACCAGCAGTTCCCTCAGGCACTCCTCTCATCTTGTTCTTGGTCTTGTCCTCCCAAATGCAGCTCTTTGTCCATCCTTCTGCTGGTACTTGCACTCATAGGATGTGAATTCACTTGAAAAGCAAAAGGAGCAGGGTGAAAGAAATAGGCTATGGGGCTACTGCAGGAGAGTTTTCAGACTCATTTGTGCTGACAACCTTTGGAGTCAATTGTCTTTCATCTATTCCCCAGACCATGGAGAGACCACTTTTTTCTCACCCACTGGCATGCTCATAGGGATTCTCAGTCAAGCATTATTTCTAGTTTTTTCTGTGCATTCCTATCTTCTAATGTAAATATGGAATAGAATTTCTATTGTTCTATTTTTCTAATAGGATAAATAAAACATTATCTTCGGATTCTGTCAGTTCTTAACAGGTCCTCGATAATTTCCCATCATCTTTAATTCCCCACTGGCACACTGGCTGGCAGCCCTGCTAAGTGTGTTTGCTTCATACTGTGTCAGTACAGTGCTGTAATCATTGCTTTATATTTTCAATGAGAACACAATTTACCTCCTTATACTTTTATTGGAGTTTGTTCCAGCTCCATACCTAGATATAATACTAACAAAACAAAACAGAGAAAACAACAATAAAGGCACAAACCTCTTGATATTAGGTCTGCCCAACTCTGACTTTTAACTGATCAAATTTATTGACTTTGAAAAGATGTCTGTGCCAGGCCACTCTATTCTTCATGAACTGTAGATTTTAACAGGCTTGCTTTTATATTAACCTAAAAATGCAGGGAAAATACAAAATAATTTCCAAAAAATTATGCCTACCAGAAGTCACAATTTGCTGATCAGTCCCTGCAGCTGTCTCTGCTCTTAATTTTTGTTTCTGTGTTAAGCTCATCGATTGTAACCAGCTTGAGAAGAAGTGTAGAAGTCACAGTATGTTTGGGAACAGTGTATGTGTGATTATATATTTGCAATAAACATACTTTATCTAATAACTTTTTGGTGTTTAATGTAAGTGACAAGGTTTTGGTAATGGTGGCAGCTGCAGGGATGGCCTTTGTGAGCTGAAGCCAGGGACTTCTCGGTGCTGGACAGTCATTTCCAGATGGCTCCAAAATGGACTCACTGCAGGACACAGCTGAGCTTGGCAGGGCAGTCTGTGGTGTCTGGGAGAATTTATGTAAGACATGATAAAAAACACTGCACAGCAGGGAAGAGGGTAGAGTGGAACAAACAATCCTGCTAACACTGAGGTTAGAGGAGGAGGAGATGTTCCACGTGCTCAAGCAGAGACCACAGTGGAACAGATGCCCACACTACAGACCTTGGAGAATCCCACACTGGAGCAGGTACGTAAGTCCTAAAGGAAGCTGCAGCCTGGCCGTCTCCTCAGTGGACTGGAAAAGGACTGCAGCCCATGAAGAGGGTCCATGATGCAGCAGAGGAAAAAGTCTGAGGAGGAAGTAGGTGAAAGGAGCTATTACAGACTGGCTGTAGCCCCCACTCTCTGTGTTGCCTGGGGAGAAGGGAGACCGTATCGTTGTGCCTTCATTTCTCAACATCTAACTCTCTTTTTAACTGGTAATAAACTAAATTTTCCCCATGTCAAACCTGTTTTGCCCATGATAGGCATGAGTTTTCCACCCAACTTCCAGAGAACTCCAATTGAGAAGTGGGTTAGAGTAGCTGAGTGCACATCTGGCAATCAGCCAAGGTCAATCTACCACAGTTATAAAATGTATTAAACAGATAAATCCCAAAAAGCCTATAGAGCACTTAAAATCCAAATGTCAACACTTGGATTTGAAACAACATCTTAAAATGTTACTCAGCTTTAAAGTCATAGAATGGCAAAACATTTTTATGCTTTATTATTCTTAAAGGGTTTCTAGAGAAACTCACAGAAAATGTGGTGCTGTTGGATCCAGTCTTATGGATCAAAGAATCCTTTCATCTGAACAGTAGTAACACCACTGATTCTTTATTTTCTAATGCTTCCTTGGTGAATCCTCAAGTACTGGCAGCAGTTGGGGCTTGGATATGGCAGGTGGGAGGGAATTACAGGATGTGCTTACCCAGTTGAGCAGCCTCCTGTGGGCTGTAGTGTAGGCACCTGCTGTGATATTATTAAGCTGAAACAACCATCCACCCCTTCAGATCTTTTTCAGTTAGTCCATTTTTCTTTTTAGAGATGGGTTCAGGGCAGAGGTGCTCTCAAATCTAGGCTGTTCCTGTCTGAAATAAAAAATCTGTGAACTCTTTGCCTAAAACCCTCCTAAGAAGTAGTCCATTGAAATAATCAGAGTAAGGGTGTGCTGGGTATATAATTTAAATTATGCCTAATAAAAAAGTGGCAGAGCTGCCTTTTCTTTATCAACAGCAACCTCTCTTCAGTCCTTGGTCTTTGATGCAGATGCTAATTTCCAGGATGTCTCACATGACAAGACACTACTCCCAAAGCAGCAAGCACGTTGAATACCCAGATAATAGCATCACAGCTAAAGGTGAAAAGATGCAAGCCAAAGAGACAACTGTAACACACTTCCTGGAAAAAAACAACCATCCCTGCTGCAATCACTCTACACATACCTTTAGGCACAAATTATATTTATGGGGAATTTTAACTGTTTAGAAATTTTTATAATAAGAATTATATATATAGTATTTTTGAACAAATAAAATCCTCTTTGTAAGGAAAATAGTATTTCTGTAAATTTATGCTATTTTCTTGTTAAATCCTGTGGATTTTTCCATACAGTTATCTGGTGTAAAACCAGAAGTTCTATGCTACGGTAATAAATAGAAAAAGAACATTATCTTCAGCTGCTAGCCATATATTTTACATATATATTTCATGTGCTTCTCTGATGTTGCAACAGCAGTAGCAGTTCTAGTAGTCCCAGTAGTTTTTATCTCTTACAGAAAAAGTAAACTTTAAGTTCTGCAGTGAAAATCAGTACATGCATAGAATATCAGCAGCATTGTGATGGCTCACTACACCATTTGAAAAAGCTTGTTTTCCCACTTCGTCAAGCTGCTTCCAACAATTGATCTGCATCACTTTCACCTTCTCTGAACTGATTTTTTTTTCAATCTATATTCTGTCAAGGGTTGCAGTGATGGGAAAAATTGCTGAATGCATCTTGCATTTGTTCTAGAAGATGGATCATTATGAAATATTGTGAAATGGAAAGGGGAAACAAGAGGTCTACACTGTCTGTGGGAAAAAACCACAGCTTTTTATCTACATCAGTCACAGAGGAAATTATTATGGCACTAAGAAAAATAAAAAGTAGCTTTTGTTTTGAAAGATTTCAAACATAATTTAGAGGGGATGGAATACTACACAGCAATTCAGAATCCAGATATTCTGTCTATTGCCACTGTCTAACAGAGATGCCAAACAAAAATTTAAAAAATCTTTTTTGAGTTATTTTGTCTCCTTTCAAACTAAATTCCTAAGAAGCTTGTGAAAGAAACTTGACTTTTGTCCCTGTTAATGGAGGTATACATCATGTCTATTTTTTTTGTTCAAATTCAGCACTTCTGCCTTCATATTCTCTTATTTAAGATGAAAAACAGAGATGAGTTTAAAAACTGTATTCTTTCCCCAGAAGACTTTATTTCCTGAGATTTTTTTTCTTCCTTTGACAAAATACAATATTGTTTTCTCTGATTAAGTGTTTCATTATTTTTCTGACTGTTAAAAGTTGTTTTGTACTGTGCCTGCATGGTACAAATGTAAGCATTCACACGACAATCTCCGCTTTGGTCTACAAGGCCCATTAAGTGGAGGGAAGTGGATTCAGTGACCTCAAAGGGCAACTTCAGTCCTAAGGTTTTTAATTTTTTTTCCTTCCAGTTCTGAAAAACAAAACCAGAAAAAAACCTGAGCTAATGTAGCTGACCATACATTTTTTGTTGAAAGTGGCAGCTGACACACTCAGGTCAAGGAAGGAATTGGAAATGTCAACTGACTGGTTTGAGGAGCCAACAGAGGAGGGATGAGATTGGGAATGTGCCCACACGGTGACAATGACAGAGCTGTGACTGAGCAGCAGTTACACTGCAGGGCATTAGGATTGCAGGAAGAGAGTCAGAATCAGTGACAAGTTGAAAGAGTGTCACATTATCAGTCTGTCTCTGTTACAATATTGATCCATGCCGGCAATCCCTCACACATCCAGGGTACTTGCAAACAGCTGAGTTAGTTGCTCTTATCATGGATGCAGAGATTCCCTGTACGGCAGGATGGTCATGTTATGCTAAGAAATACAGCTGAAAAATAACCTTCTGAGTAGGAATAACTTATTGTTTCATCAGCATTCAGTACCACAGCAGCAGTTCAGGGTAGATGAAAACCAAACAGAGGAACAAAGAGGTTCAGAAGAGTAGATAAAAGAGAGCAATGAAAAGAAAAACATTGCATTTAATATGCTCAGGGAAAGCTAGAGGACAGAAGCAGAGCCAGAGGCTCTGTACTCATGGGATCTTCCTTCCAGCACCATATGTGTTACAGATGAGAAGATAATATGGAAATCAATTTTTTTATTGATAGTGGGTAAACACAGGGATCTTATTTCTGTCTCTGATATCTGGAGTACTATAACCATGCTATAACCTATGCAACAGAGTTTTCTTGAATATTTATATTTCTTCTCTGTTTAAGGTATTTTTGGAAATGTGAACTTATAACTAGACCTCACTTACTTTATTTGGACATAAGCATGTAACTGAAAAAAGAAGTTACAGTACAGTAAAATTTGTGTTGATGGCTGTCACTCACAAATCTGATTAGTGAAAGGACCTCCCTCAACCCTCATCCTTTTGGCAGAAGCACACAAAGGAAAGGAAAATGGTCTATAAAGGAATGTTGATTTCTGGAAAAGATTTGTGTTTCATATTTTATGGGAAGGGAAAGATCTCTTTTACATGCATTAAAAAAATATTCTGATTGAATTACATAATTAAACAATTTGGGTTTCTATACAGAAGGAAGATGAGAACAACCACTTGCCCTTCGCAATGAAAAACTTTTTATATTAGACTTTATAATATGTCTGACAGCTGTTTTTCTGAGTCTGAACTGACTTGTGTGCACACAGCAGTTTGATATACATAATCTGCAATATATGTCTTACCCTATTGTATTTAATAGGCAGTTAGGGTGCCTGTGGATATGATAGTAAAATCTGGAGATACCAAGTCTTTCAAGGGATCTCAAGCGTCAATGAATGACTAGCAAAAGTACCTCCCCGAGAGAATTTGAACACTGATCTTTTCCATGGTTTAGCCTTAAGAACAACAAAAACCCGGTGTGTTCCAATCTAAAAGGAGAGGAAATATGTCTGGAAACAACAAAAGGCAACAGGAAAGCAAGTTCATGGCACAGAAAATGTGCCTTGGACTGCAGGTTTTTGATTGCAATATCTTGGCATAGCACAGTCTCAATAGCATAAGTAACATAATAACCGTATGTGTTTGTCATTAGCAGCCTGCAAAGAACTGAGCTGAGTCTAGATTCTCCCAAAGAAAATATTCAGTCCAGTTATCTAAAATGGCTCATCTATCTTTCTGTCTATCTGGTTTGAAACACTGTGTATAGGACTTAATTTTACATAATAATAATAATAACAATGATAATACCCATTAGATGACACAATTTCTTGTATAAATATTCATATGCATAAAGCATAAAAAGCTAACAGTGGTCCATATACTCCCAAAAGATAATGCTAGGAGTTCTGAGGCAGACAATTACAGAATAACTTGTGGGCCAGAGGAAAAAAAAAGTTTTCATCTATATATGAAAATGGGTGGATTTTGTCCCTTTGAAAAAAGCTACCCCTGCACATTTCAGGAAAATTGGAATAGATGACCTTTAAAGGTCTGTTCCAAATCAAATCACTATGTGATTCTGTGATTGTATAGATTATTCTATATTCTGGATTGTCTGTAGCACAACAGAAGTGTCATTTTGCCTACGGATAGAGCATCACACAGGTCACCACATACATGTCAGAAATGTTGATAACTACTTCTCTCTTTCTGGTTTAATTTTAATTGCTATTTTTTGTTCTACAAGTTAACCCAAAATGAGAATAATAAATTTAAATTTTGAACACCAAGAACTTCCTAAGTAGCTAATCTAGATGGGTGAAAATATTTCAAGCAAAAAAAATAAATTGCCTTTAGTGAGGGATCTAAGTTCCTACAAGCTTAATTGTTAAGTAAAAGTGTCGTATGTCATACATTATACAACATCTAGCAACATTTAGCATCTAGCTAAAATAAGTACAGGTAGGAAGTGGTAGACCTTAATGAGGCAAAAATGTCCTCCAAAATAATGCACAAGTGTGATTTTAATTCTACCTAGAGGCCATAATACACTAACGGGAAAGAAAAAGGAGAGCTTGAAAGGGAAAGCAACCAGCAGCTCTCAGACTTTGGTTTGCTATTATGTTTATTTCTTCTCAAGAAGACAGAAGAGGGTTCTAAATTACTTTTTCCTTCCCTCTAAAATCTCAGGCATTGATTTTTGTCTCTTGAGTCTTTAAGGTCTTAATGATTTCTGACAGTTTTGACATCAAAACTTTCATAAAACTTAGATCTCTTTGTTCCTTAGGAGAAAATCTGAAATGTCTGAAAACATTGGGTAGGTTTTAAGGAGAAAATATTGAAATTTTAAGAAATATAAAATATGTTTCTTTGTTGTTACTTGAGTCTTACATGTACTGATTAATGTTTCAGTTCTCTGACTATATCACAATGTAAATTCACAAATGAGTATGGCATAACCTGAAGTTAACTTCACTCACCTGTGTTTATATGTCTGTGCAGATGTCTGTGTATAAACACTCCAATACAGCTAAATCTAACTTTAATCCCACATAATGGGAAGGTCAGGCTGCATGCAAGTATTTTCTTCTTGGCTGGTCCCTTGGATCAGTGTTACATGAAAAGAGGAGGTTTCTGCAATTTGGAATCTGATTTGTCTGTCAGTGTTCCAGGAAAGCTGAGGCCCTTGTGCCCATCCAGTCTGTCAGCATCCAATTACAGGGACCCTTCACTGAACAGCCCTGAGTCAGAGGGTGGTTTGACTGGCTGAGGCAGGGACACACACCAACATAAAGGAATGTGGATCTTCCCACCCTGAGTGTGTTACCTGCTGCCAGTGACTGCTTGTGCCTGTGAAAGATTCAACAGTAACAGTTTACAGAATAACACTCTTTATTAATATAAAATTGTGACAGATTAAGGTTCAAGAATTGCCAGTGATAGTATCTGACTGCAAAAATGTATTCAAAGCAATATGTCTATTCCCCAATAAAAGTATTCAGCGTGCATAGAGTATGGTTCTTACCCAAAAGGTGTCCCTTTGGGGGAGCAAAGGGCTCCTTGACTGGTCCCAGGAGTTATGATTGAGCAGTTTGCATCAATATATGACAAAAGCAAAATATGAAAACAGCTTGCCTTTTATATGGTAGCTTTTTGAACATAATAACAGTGTGGGAGTTATTTCTCTGGGACCATCTTAAATTCATATTTATAAGATAATATCTCCAAATATCACAAGTTTGCTTCCTAGCTCCAAAGAATGGGATGGCTGAAGAATATGACAGTCTTTCTCTCAGTTTGCTTGACATTTTCTGTCACAATGTTGACACCACATTCTGGGTCCATATGTCTTACAAATACTTGTTAACATCAGGGAAAATCAGTTTCATTTCCATAAATTGCAGTCAGTATATTTTTGTGAACACACTCTTCTACCCACTTCCTGAAGTGTTGGGTTGCATCCTCATCCTGTGGTGGCCATCCAGGTCCTTTGACTTATTGCTAATCCAGCCCATTCTCTGTTTAAAGGGCTTCTCCCTGCAGCCTCATTCTCCCACCTCAGCATTCTGCCTGCACCTCTCCCTTTTTCTCAGCTGTTTCTATCATACTTTCTAGTTCCAGTCTTGATGTCCAACCAAGTCCAACTTTTCCTTCCTTTTGTTGTAATTTCTGTTTCATGCAGTTACAGCTATCTTTCCCCCGAGTCTTAGCTCTGTGCTGCCACTTTCAGCAGATTTCATGTCCCAGCCTTTTTTTTTTTAAAACTTCCACACTTTGAATTATCACCCTTTGTTTTTCTCCATTAAACTATAAGTGGTCACGAAGAACACGGGAAGGATAAGATCCCAGAGCCATACTTTGCCTCCAAAGAACGTGATGAAGAACTTTCAGCAAAGCTCTTCCATATTTTTTTTAGTGACCTCCTGTCAGGTTGTTTGCTTTGGACGAGGCATGGGTTTCTGTTCAGTACTAGAAATGGAAAGAAATTCAAATATGATGCTAAAGAAGAAATGCTACGAGATGCTGTAGTTAAATTTTCTTATCAAGAGTATGTTGTGTTTATTCAGATATTTCTGAAGTGAGCAAATTAAGAATGATTTTTGCAGGTTCAAGAGTATTCACCAGAACAACCAAAACATCAAAACAAAGGGTCACATAAAGATTATCATCTAATTTATTCCATTAATGTTTTTCTTCCTTATTTTGCCTCATTATATCAAATAAAAAAACTTCACTGAATTAAAAAATTAGAAAAATCAATAAAAATATTAAGAGATGTTGTAACTATAACTAGTGTTTTTGTCCAGAGCAAACTGATGCA
Organism: Loriotus luctuosus; assembly: GCA_035582745.1. Classification (NCBI taxonomy): domain Eukaryota; kingdom Metazoa; phylum Chordata; class Aves; order Passeriformes; family Thraupidae; genus Loriotus; species Loriotus luctuosus. Next base: position 135,310,248 of record JAWWEY010000115.1, read on the forward strand.
ACTCCCACAAACCTCTCCAAAATCTTTCCTTGTACAGCAAGAAATTCTTACTCTGATTTCCTTTGAAGTTGTTATGAACTAAGCTGTAAATTACTTGCATTTTTTCTAGTTATTTCTTCTTTTTCTCTCCTGAAAAAATGAAACTTAATCTCTATTTTCTCATTGAATAGAAATATTAATAAGGGAAAAATAAGGAAGATGATGGAGTTGTGCTTTTTCATCTTAAAGAGTACTTGTTTTAATAAGCTAATCATCCTTATCTTTTTTCCAGTGCATTTTTTCATAAAATATCAATGTTTTCAGATTGCAGAAAAGGTAACTTAATAAAATGGAAAAAATATATAAAAAAAAGGACAACAAGAGAGTGACAAAGCAGCAAAATTATCCAACCCAAAATTCTGAGAAATGTCATCAGTTTAGAGGTTATGGTTTGAACCCCTTCTTTCATAAAGAAATGAAGTTTTGATACAATCTGTAGGAGACAGTTGTCCCTATTGACTTCAGATGTTGCCTTTGCATTTTCTTTAGATGCACGAAGCTTCAGGTAATAAGATTAAATATTTATCTATATATCTATATATAAATGCGTCATGAGGACATATTGCTTATTATAGGAAATTGCTCTTATTTTGAGTGTGACCCAGGGCAGGGTGACCCTAAATTGACACACTGTAATTTTTCTATTTTGGCTATAAATAGAAGATTATTTGTTTCCTGGTCTGAGAATCTGTTGGACTTATATGAAGTACAAATACATAAACTGCATATATACCAGCAAAGTTCCTCTAAAATATCATTCTTTTTTCATCTTGAATGCCTCTTTATTTTTCCTCTTTGCATAACAGAAACTTATAAAATTGAGGAACAATTAAGAAAAGAAATTTAAGAAAAAAAGAAATTATTTATCATAGTAATAAAAAATCCCAAACTTTCAGTGCTATCTGGGCTTCATAAATATGATAATATTTTAATACTGGCATTAGAAAGCCTATGTAGTGTCAGTTCTTATGTGCCTATCAGTCTAAGTTAAATAATTTTCAAAATGCTAATTTTGAGCTGAAGGACAAGCAAGCAACAAAATTCACTCTGCTGTTCTTACCAGACTTCACATCTATCAAATAAAATGTAATTTGAAATTCCAAGAAGCAGATCTTCGGAATGGTGTATAGGGAGCTACACAAACAAATCTCTTTAATGTAAACGTGACTTGAGCACATAACCTCCCAGGAGGGATTTATAAAAGGTACCCCTCATCATCTCTAAATGTATTTGAGTCAAAAGGCAGTCCTGGAAGAATAGAAATACTTTTTTGTTACGTTAATTAAAACCAGTAGCTCCAGCAGGTTTTTTGAGCCACTAATTTACCAAAATGAGAGAAAAAACATAGAAAAAATGAGGGTAGGAAGCAGCTATTTTGTGAGGATAAGGAAAGGCGTTTTATAACCCTCCAATAAAGTAATAACCTGCATAAACCCAGTCTTGAAAATATCTTTTATTAGTACAGCTTTGGCTGTACTTTGTGTATGAAAAAAATTAAAATTTTTAAATTTTGGGTTGTCAGTTTTATATAAATGTTACTTCAAATACAGGTGTGACATGTTTAGAGCAGGTTAGTCTGGTTATATTCTGCACATTTCAGGATGGAGAAGACCGTCTTAGATTACTCATAGACAGTCCAATGCTTTTGAAAGTCAGTATCTGTTTGAAGATTGAGAACAGCATACTATTGCTGAGCCTTCTGTTCCAGGACATTAATTATAAATAAGGAAATAAAATAGTAAGGCTTATTGGTGATTAGGGTGAAAAATTAACTTGATATTGAAAAAAAATAGATTTTAGAAAAGTATTTAAAAATAAATTACATTCAGGAATGATAAATACTCAAATCAGACTATAGAATATTATAACTAAGGTGTAGATAGCAAAAATAAAAAGGAAGAAAACCCAAAATCCATCAGAGACATGACTTGATCAGGATAGTGAAGTGAAACACAATTAGGAACTGGAAAAACATGACTGCTTATGGTAGTTGAGTGGAGAAAAAATGGACATTATTTTTATTTTAGTGAAGTTTCCAACACAATCTCCTAAAACTTCCTTCCAGACAACCTGATGAAGTATAGATTAGCTAAGCAGACAGTGAAGCAGATTGAAAATGCCTCAAATGACAAGTTTAAGTAACAGTGATGAGCACCATAAAGTCCAGTTTGAGGCCAGTCGGAAACAGTGGACCACAGGATTCAACACTGGTACCAGTAATGTTCAGTATATTCATCAGTGACCTGCTTGATGGGACAGGGCATAAGTAGCAAGTTCTCAGAGATTACAAAGCTAGGAAGAATGACTGATATATCAGAGGGTTGTGCTCAGTTCACACGGTTCTCAGCAGGGCTGAGAGAAAATTGACGAATTCAACAAAAGAAAATGCAGTCTCATGGTCGGGAGAACAACCCCATGCTCTAGTACATGTTCAGAGCTGAACAGCAAGAAAACAGAATTACAGAAAGGCCTGAGGATCCTGGAGAGGACACCAAGATGGCCTTGAACCAGTAACATGCTGTTGCAGCAAAGAATAGTAATAGTGCTCTGGGTTAGTGGCTCTGGCCTAGAGGTCAAGGCAGATGATCTGTCCCCTGTGCTGAGTTCTGTTGAAACTGCTTGGTTTTAGGAAGTGAGTTTTGAGTTCAGGTGCATTGTGTAGGAGAGGGTCAGTGGGAGAATCCTACCAATATATATAAACGCATTACTGGGGAAGCAAAGAAAAGGGAGGTGCTGCTTCTTGGTGGTATCCAGTGAAAGAACAAGAGAAAATAGGATGCCACATGTTGAAATATTATCAGTTTAAGACTATCACATTGGTGTGTGACCCATATGAACTTCTGCTTTATGCATTTAAGTTTTCTAACAAAAATACTGATTGCAGACCAGGGAATTACGGTCTAATCTCTCTAATTTCAGCAGGGTAGGTAATTTAAATAGGAAAAGGCTTAACTTACCAATAAAAACTTGGTAAGGGGACAAAGGAAGTAATAGGGGAAGGAAGAGAAGGATTCTCTTTGTTTCTTACGATGTAAGAGAAAACTAATGAGAAATATCAAGCCTCAAGCTTACAAAGCCACTATGTACCTACATTCTCATGAAAAATGAGATGAAGTTACTTGCAACAAAACAAGCAAAAAAATTCAACTCATGTACTCAGTCTGAACAGATGCTACAAGCAATGCCTGTATTTTTAGCAAAGATCTAACACTATATGTGGACCAGTGAAGGAAAGAACTTTATGAACTGCTTTTTCTTAAGTTACTGCCATAAGGTAAGTACTTAATTAAAAGGATAGCTAAGAGGAAACATTTTTGCATATCCAGACTAGGAATTGCAGAATGGTATGTTTACTTCTGGATCATCTTCATGTTGCTAAGTCTTTCTCTTTCCAAGCACATGCTGTTAATTCATGTGTATGTCCGTGCCCGTCTTTGTGAGTTTATGTTCAATACTGTAAAATTGTTTTTATTCAGGCTACAGCCTTTTCTTCAGTAGCACACATTTATGCTGTGGTCATTCCTGAACAGGAATGGTGGTTTTTTCCCCCCTAAAATCCCAGATGCTAAATCCATTACACAATCTTACCAGACTAAAGATGGAGACTGTAGCAGTGAGGCAGTCCATGGAGAAAAAATGTAGTCGTAGCCTGAACTGGAAGAAATAGATGAATGCCAAGCCCTGATATTTTCTCTGAAAAAATTGAGATAATGTCACAGATAATTTGGGAAAACTTTCATCAACTCCAGTATTCCTTTTTTTTAATTAATTGGTGGCAGCTGCAATAAATTATTGCATGTCAGCTGAATTTTACATAGTCTAATTGGAAAACTATTTTAAATGTGACTCATCTCCAAAATCAGAGGTCGCATTCACTATACCAAAGCACAAATGTCAGCTGGCCTGGAATTTAATATAATCATATTAAAATAAAGTTTCTCAATGGATGAGATAAAGGGAATTATTAAGTCTTCATCTATCATAAATATATGTTCTTATTTAAGTTATCTACAGTCTGGTAGAATAGTTTGAAATATCAAGTGTCATCATCCCATTGTAGGGACCCTTTACTGAGCAGTTCACTAGATCAGAGGATGGTTCAACTGACTTTTTAAGGGTCACATGCCAAACAGGGAAATCCCCTCCTGGGTCTCCACACCTTTACACGCTTCCAGGGGCTGCCAGCACCCTTGACAGACTCACACAAGCAGTTTACAGAATAAAATTCTTTATTAATAAAGTCGTAACAGATTAAGGTTTGAAGATGTGTTTGTGTGGAGCATGAATGACTTCAGTCATACATCACGCTCACGGAGGGGGGGCTGTACCTAGGGGTGGCTATCTCAGCATGGTACCTGCGATAACCTTGGGTGGGCTCACGTGTCATTCCAAGGAGAGTGATTTCACCAGAGTTGCTGATTCAAGAGCAGAACATCTTCCTTTGTTTCCCTTGATTTTCAGCTGCTCTGTGGCTTATCATTTAAAAAGTACCACCAAGCTCCCTCTGCAAGGGTTTCAACAGAGCCTGGCCACAGTGTCTCCACTCTGTTCCACCCTCCATTGGTCCCATTTAGATCTTATTTTGTATGGGATGTTGGGAATACTGATCCTGTTCCATCCAGGGAGTAGCAACTGTATTTACCCCTGTAATTTCTGTACCATTATCTTTTTACCTTCAGTCATCTTCCCACACAACCATAAATGTATCATTCTCTCATATTGATTGTTGCCGTGCATTTATCTAATTGACTGATGAGAGAATACCATGTAGTAATGACTTCAGAGACTGATGGGACTTGTTATGCAGCATAAAAATATTCTAGATAAGATTGAGCAGCTTATTTTTCTAATTTAGAGGGTGGTTAGAAATATTGCCTTGGAAAAACATTTTTAGTACTGTGTTTCACATGTTTTATATCAGCTATAGCAGAATTTTTTTCAGTAGACCTACTGCAAGGAGGAAACCTTTATTTTTGTTTCCTGATAAAAGAATATAACACACTGGATAATACCCAGTAGCTGCACTAAGCTACCAAAGCAAGCATTCTTCCATTTCTTGAAATGTGTATTTAATCGCTGGAAAATATAATCATCTAAATACTGAAGGATCCTTTGTCTGTTGCTTCATAAAAAACCATTTTTCACAAAGAAAAAGATACATCCAATTGCAGTGCTCCCGCAGGCAATGAGATTATTATTTTCTTTGACATATGTGAAAATCAAAAACTATTTCTTTAGACTACTGAGTCAAAGGAGAGAACCAAAAGATTCAAACTTCAACAAGTTGGCCAGTATTGGGGACAAGCCGTCATTTATTCACCAAGAATGTCCAAAGAAACAAAAACTTCACAGGGTTTATATCCATTGCAACACAAAGGTTTCCCATAGCCCCGCTTCCTGTTGTCAATTCCAAAATTTTCACCTTATTGTTTCAACTACTATTAAATATTAAATCTATCTCTAGGTAAAGGGTAAGTCAAAGCTCGGTTTGTTTAACCATACTCTATTAATTTAAATTTCTTAGCTGAGAAATTCACTAATAAGGTCTGCAGGTGGATTACATCTATTAAAACTTTTGGAGTGTATGAGTTTGGAATTACTCCCTAGTTTTTCTGTAATATCTGTTTTATTTTATTAGAGCAAAGTTATCTATTAACTAGAACTAAGAACAATGAAAGCAACAACATTATAGAAGCTAAAATAGCAAAACCACCAAAACACAAATTTCTTAACTAATTTAAATTTTAAAAATTAAAGATCATTAAATTTTTATCTAAATACTATCTTCTGCTCTTCCACTACTTGTTTTTGGGTTGTTTCGCTACTTGTTTTTGGTAATGTTAGTAAAGGATTTTCCTCAAATCATATTTATCAAAGGATCTTGCTTCTACCATCCAAAAACATTTTTGTGGCTTTTTCAGGTGCTTTCCCTTTCATTTTCTTGTGTCAAATAACTGGAATAAAACAAGAAGTTCAAAAAGTACTCATTTACATTAAGATTTTTCACTTTTCCTAGCTAAATAGTATTTTGCGTTACATCACAAATTTAAAGACAAAGTCATGAGAAAATTCTAAACGTGAACTGTTACTCAGAATTTCATGATTCAAAGATTTGTATTTGACAAGTCTATGCAATGCTGTCTATGAATGTTTTAATCTGCAGTTTCATATTTAAAATACATGCATTTTCCAAAGGCACTTATGAATATGTAGAATTATGACCTTAAGCTGTGAGTATTCCATGAACTCTTTTTGCTGTGTCTTTCATGTTGTTTCATATAGATTTATGTCTTCAATATAGAAAAGAAGTACCAGAAAAAACCTAAGGTATTTCCTATTGTTTCTACATTGTTTATTTTGAAGCTACTTTTTGAGAAGATCAAATTTGCTTCATGTATTTATTACTGTTTAAAAATCCAAAAGTCATGACAAGACAAGTCTGAAAATCTAATTTATCTAACTTTAAGAGGATGGGATTTTTTTTTCTCATAATCATTTTATGAATTTCAGGATAAACTGGGACACAATTGAAATATTAATAAATTATTTCATGTATGCATCCACATTTTTTATACTTTGTTAAATTTTCTTTGCAATCAGTATATTTATTCTTTTTTCTTCTTTTTAAATAAAAGAAGTCAGTACTTATGGCAAATTCAGAAATTATAAATTAATATGAATAATATATTAATGTAAATAATTTATATTAATATAATTTAATATAATATTATAGAAATTTTGCCATTAATCATAATTTATCAGTCTCTTTTTAGCAAAAATAAAATCTTTAAAGATTTTATTCCAATTTGATAAACAAAATTACTTTATACTTATGAATTCATTCCATATTCTTTTTCCAATATGATGCACTGTTTTGTCCTTTGTCTCACGTCCTTTGGCTCTTTCTCAGATTCCATTCCACACATCCATTAAAGATTTTCTTCCTCTTGTAGGTTGCCTTGACTGCCTACCAGATCCCTAAGAAGTTGCTCTCTCAGTCCCCTCTTCCACAGGACAAGATGAGAAAATAGGATGGAAAAACTCCCAGACTGGGAAAAGGACAGGGACCTTGTTTGCCAATTACCATCACAGGCAAAAAAATTTGACTTAGGTAAATTCATTCTATTTATTCCCAGTTAGAAATAAAGTACAATGGTGAGAAAGAGAGACAAAGCCAAAAATGTGCTTCCCCCCTACAAATTTTCTTTGTATCCAGTTATTAGAGTTTACTGAACTGCATTTTACTGAATTTATGTTTTGGAGTACTTAAGTATTGGCTACTTAAGTATTTGGATTTTTATTTTAAATATAAAAAGTCATAGGGTGCTTGTATTGGGATCTAGATATTCATGATCACCAGACGGTACTGCCATTCTTTCTTAATCTTTGTATATTTAATAATTAATTTAAAGGTTACATGGTTTCAACAATAGAGGACAGTGGCAAGAATCATAGCCTAACTAAGGTTTTCCTGGATGAAAACCCATGTATTTTAGATCTTGCCAAAAAGAGTATTCTTTGATCTTCTCTTTTATGACTTTCTCACTGTAGTTTACTTAACTGAACTCTGAAGAAAGTTTGAAGTCTAAGTTCCCCATGGAGCCTGAAAAGGGTGAGTGCTTTTCTGTATTTTTAATTGCTGAGACAGTTGATTACAAGTCTCACAAGTGCTTTCTGCTGCATAGACAGCTCCTGTACACTAATTCTTCTCTTCTGTCCCAGCCCACTAGGCAATATCTCTGTTTAATTGAAGAGTGTCACATGAGGTCTTCCTAAATCCTTTGATCACCATATAGAGAAATGTAACACTAAATGTAGTAAGATGGTAATAATGCATGAAGAGTACATAGAAAATACAACTTAGTGTATAACTATGAAAGCAATATGCAGTGTTAAGTAATACACAATTAAATTAATGATACATTGCACTATGTATATTTTATGAGCTGTGTCTAAATTACGCATAATCTACAGGTATACTGTATACTTTAATTTTCTCCTTTTTACAGGTAAGTAGATGAAATGCTTGCATATTCACGTTTTCACCCTTCTGTCTGTAGAGAGCTGAAAGAAGTTTGCCCTCTGCCCCCATTCCCTGACACTGTCTCTCACAATTATATAGTGCTACAAAACCATATTTACACTGCTGCACGCAGAAGTTTTCTTTTGAGTGAAGGACAAATAGGAGGAAGAAACATACCTGACATTAACTTCTCACAGTGCTTAGTGCTCCTCTGCAAGCAAGTTTGATGCTACAATGATGAGCATGGTATAAGTAGTTACATGTAAGGTTTGTGAGCTATTGTGACTCAGTGCTGAGGAGCTCACTGAGATGGATTGTACATAATATTCATAATATTAATGCAGTCATCAGTGTGACTGCATGATCCTTCCACATTCCAGTGAGCCAGGGGTCAAATCTGCCTAAATAGATGAGCCACTAAAAATATGTTGCCAGTGTTTCAGTGTCTTTTGTGTCTTTAATAATGCTTGTACCACCATGCTTTTGTGCATATGCATGGTTTTTTGTTCGAATGTGTGTGTAAGGATTTAGGCTGCATTTGGACAGAACTACACCGTGCATTATTTATGCTGACTTCAGGTCTGTGTCTAATTTATAGAATTACTTAAACATGTCAGTCTTTCTAAATTATAGAGTTAGATAAAGCATTATTTGCTTTATGTCAAGAAAACAAATTCTCCTGAAGATGAAAATAGCAGCACAAATCAAAAAGGAGAGGGTAAGAAGTGTGATTATAAGCTTCTAGACCCTAATTTATCCCACTTCTATTTTCTATTTTCTATCCCACCCTATTTTCTATTTTGTGTACAAGCCTGTTACTTTGAAAATCCTGGTCCTGCTATTTTACGTTTTTTTACGTTCAATCCATAGGTGGTACTGGTGGAAAACCTGTGGCAGGCTTTAAAAATGTTTGCAACATTTTGAACATTGCTCTCACAGCTGTCTAATCTAATTAGATGTTAAGCTTTTCAAGGCAAGGACTGCACTTAACCATGCACCCAGTACAATGGGATTTCCAATCTTAGCCTGAGTTTATAGACAATGGTATAATAAAAATGATTAAAAAGAGTAGAAGGTTTAAGTAATGCTGATGACATGACTTCGATGACTTCCCTGGAATGATTATTCATCACAGTCTAATAAGATCATTAGTAGGAAAAGTTTCTTGTTTCAGTATACAGCCAAGAAAATTTTGATTTGATCAATGTGAAGTCCAAGTGGCTGTAAACAATAACAGTGCTGCTATGGCTCTCCCTGTGAGTCAGGATTGGATGGCCAGCTAAGTTCATAGAGAAGAAGATGCAAAGTTGGTGCAAGTAACTTCACACAGAGAAAATGATAAAATTATTATCCTATTCATCACATATGCTTATTGGAAATGTTAACATTTCTTTATTATTTTAGTCAGTCAAACCAAAGCTGACTGGGTTTTTTTTTTGGTTTATTTACACTATTGATTGCATTAAATTGGTAGAAAGCCCTTGTTAACTTTTGCTAATTCATGGCTAATGTTTCATCAGAGAGGCATGATTGGGTTGTGGTAAATAGCAATGTGGCTGTGTATACAACATCTTTCTGCTTTAAAACGTATTCATAATTTTCATCTATTTTTAAATGAAAATATTTAAAGGTTTAAAAAAATCACAAATCATGGGGGTGGGAGGAAGAGTTATCAATTATATTTTTAATGGAAATCCCAACAACTGAAGCAAAGTCTTAAAGTCTTTGACCTGGATGCTATTTTCGTTTCTTTTTTTTTTTTTTTTTGAGTGGAATTTGTTTTGAATACTATCTGAGTAATGGTGGTGGAATTTGGCCTGATGCTTATCAAAAGAATACACTGTGGCAGTTAAAAAAAAAACCAAGATAGACAGAAAGATAAAATGATTCCATTTAATGTGTTAGTCAGACTGTGAAAATTAAGTTTAATCACTACAATTTTCCTTCTAATCTTTAGATTCCAGACATAGACATATGAAAAATACATGGATTCAAAACTACTTTGTGTCATTTTTCAATTCAATGTCTTCAAATATAATTATAAAAATAAATTTTAGGTCTTTTAAAGCAAGAAATCACTGAGACATTCTTACTTTATGGAAAAGCATTACATTTATTAAAAGTATTACATTTATTAAAAGTAGTCAGATTTACTTTCCTTTTCTTTCAGTGGTATAACTTGACTGTTGAAAGAACCCAAAGTTCACAGGACTGATTTGGTAGCACATGAAATGTTATATTTTCACACACAGAACAATAGCTACTTGCAGAAGTAATCATCTTACCTTTAGAAATTAAAATTTAGACAACACTATGATAATCTCTCTTGTCTTCTCTGCACAAGCTGAATACAAAATGGTACCTTCTAGTGCAACAAGAAAAGAGTCTGTTTGGAAGGCTGGCAAATAGAAATTTAACCTTAATAGAAAAAATACTTTGTGCAGAATTAAAGTATTATAATTCCAAGGCCAACAGCTACAGAAAGAAGTAAGCAGGAGCTTTCATAGATGAAAAAGCTCGGCCTAGATATGTGTGACTATAGAGATACTCTTGTTTGATAGGTAGAACAAAGAAGTCAAACATAAAAGAGAAAGGAAAGGTTGTCTGTAGAAATTGTTATTTAAGTGTATGTAAACAGTACATAAAGCAGAAAATCAGAAATGTATCCAAACCATTTTGGTTCCAGAACTGTGCTAATAACCTTGCATGACAGTTGAGATTGTGTAAGAGCCTTCTGAAAAATGTTCTTTTTTGAAGTGAAAATGTGACAATCTCACACCTATGGTGGATGGCCAAAAAAATATAATAAAATAACAAAATCAATGTGTTTAAGTTAAGTCTTCCATAAAAGAAATAACATAGTCTTGCTCATTTTTATATTGATTTTCAGTATTTTCATTCTTGTCATTGAGGAAATAACTAGAAAGACATAGTAATTCATTTCGTATATTTGAATTGGGTTTCTTTAATAGATTTTGAATATATTAATATTTTGATGTATGGTTTATATGAAAGCTTTCAGGATAATGGATACAAATGGCTACCCAATTATATTTTTTAATTACTTACCTAAGTCCTATTAGTTTCTTATGGCAGAAACGAATGTATGACCTTGGACAGAAATATATGGTAGCTACATGAGAAAAGGTTTATGCTTTTGATAGATGCTGTTAGTTTGTTCATTTAAAATGTGTGTTGAGAAGATAACAATTAAGTATTAATACCAAAGTTCATTATAAGGTGGTTGTGCAGTGATGCTGTGTTCATATCAGCAACACTTAAAATAACTATTCATTTGCCAATACTATTTCAGGTACAATGATATGGTAAAATAGAGCGCTATTAAATTAAGGTTATTAAGAGAATTAGATTTACTACTTAATTGTAGTAAATAAAATTTTTAATATATGTATGGTCTTCATAAATTCAGAAGATTAAAAAACATGTGGAAGAATATTTAAATAATGCTAAAGCTATATCATTAGTGTCTGTAATATTTCTTATCCCTGACAACCTGGAGAAGCTTAGAATGCAATTACATTAGAATTGTTTCTGATAATGTTAATATAATGTTTTACATTAGTAATAAAATGTGAAATTGATATAATCCGGTGACTGTTACAAATGAAATTAAAATATAATAAATTAAATAGATGTACTCTCATAACAGTCAACAAGCAGGGAGAATTTCTGTTGCATAATAGGTCTCGTACCTTACTGGAAAATTTTTTTCATCACCGTGTCTTTATTCATTTAAATATATAAAAGGTTTCAGCATAAAATGTTTTGTGCTAGAAGAATATTTCCAAAGCTTTTTTTCTGTTTTAGTCAATATTGAGAAATTTTGACATCTTTGCTCTGATTAAAAAATATTCTGCAGAATGCAATTTTTCCTCTTGCTGGTACTATTTACAAAAAAAAATTTAAAAAATTGACATTACTGTATCATAAAAAAAAAAAAGGAACCAGAATTAGACAACTCTTGAACCCATATAATAGTACATTATTGGTACAAGTATTTTATTGGTACAAGATCAAGACCATATCTGAGGCCTTTGTATTGTTTGTATTTTTAAATATGTTCCTATTTTTGTCCCTGATACTACACAATTTATATACATTTCCAACACTTGCAAAAAACCAGTAGATTCACTATTGGAAACAAGGAGACATGTAATATAACTCAATGTGACCAAGAAATCCTTAGCGTTTCAACCAAAGGCAAACATTATACACCGATTTTAAGGGATGGAATTATAAAGTAATTAAAGAAAAATAAAAGAAAACTGTATTATATATCTTAGAAGACACCAAGGAAGTCATACTTACACATTTAGGCTTCCTTAAAAAAAAAAAAAAGAGATTTGCAATACAACCACCACAAAAATGGAGTTAGTCTCATATGTAAGTATATCAGAGAATAAGAGAACAAAATAAAGAGACAGCCATGCTACACTTGCTTTTTATTTAAAATTTTTCTTTAGGTCTTATGTTGAGATGGTCATTGGAGAGGCAGGAGAAGCATACTCTTGATGTAAGAGGACTCAATTAGTAAAAGATGCAAAGTCATATTTTGATGTAAAATTTAGATGTTTTCTAATTTATACCTTTACATCTTCTAATACACTTTAGTTTGAATATCAAATGAACCAAAACTGTATTGTGGTATTTCATGGGCTGATTTATTATTTAGCAGAATCAGAGAATAAGCTGAGTTGGAAGGGACCCACAAAGATCATCAAAGTCCAGCTCCTGGCCCTACGCAAGACAGACCAAAGAGTCACACCGTGTGCCTGTGAGTATGGTCCAAACACAATATTAAATATATCAGTTCAAAACATTATGAACAAAAGAAGAATGCCTATGCTTCATATAAGGATCATTCTCAGAATAAAGGGAAATACATAATTTTTAAATTCACTAAAAGTTCATAACATAAACCCACTGAATACTAACACCAGTTCATATGACAGAAGTGAATCCTTTGAACACTGCTGATATAGGCCCTTGCCTACTCTGTAGCCAATAAAAGTTATTCTCTAGAAAATAGTGTATATTGTGAGATTATTAGATTTCTTTTCACACTAAAGTTCATTTGCTCTTCATTGTAGTGAAATACAAATATAGTAAGTGAAACATGAATCTTTTAATTTTTATTTTTTTTTAATTTATTACATGTGATCTATTTCATAAGGGAATGAGACTGCCTTATATGTACCTGTAGATTTTTCTTAAAGTGAGTTTAGGCTAAAGAACCAAAATGTTAAAATAGCTGGGACTCCTGCACTGTATAGATCTCTCAAGAAGTAACTTATTTTTTGAAAAATAGTAAACTTCCTTGACATGAAATTTTATTTTTCTTCAGTTCTATGAAGTGAAGGACTTGTTACAATTGTCTTCAGAGACAGGGAATCTTGTGATCAAGTGATCTCTTTAAATATAAAATTCCTCTGAAAAATGAGAATTTTAAACTTCTGAAGGAGATTTAAATACAAGCCAACCTAATAGTAAATCAAACGAGTTTGTAAGTTTGCCATAATTTTCACTGAATCATCTTTCTGTAAAATTATATTACAAATTATATATTTAAGAGTTGATAGACATTGTGATGTAAAAAGTGCAAAGACTTGAGTGATAATGGAGAGTGAGTAGATATGGCCAAAAAGTATGAATTCAGTAAACTACCAATATGTGCCACCAGGTAGCCAGAGCATTTGCAAAAATCATTTATATGCCTTGATTTTAATAGTGAACTTATTATATAAGTCAAACACTGAAATATGGAAATCCCAGAAAATTAAAGCTGATGGGAATAATCATGAAAAACAGGTGCACATTTATGCTTATGAGAACAGTTTCACTAATTTCAGCACAATAGAAATTCTAATGATTGAAGTACTGGTGTAACATCCTGATGTGGCATTAAGCACTAACTGAAAATTCAAATTCATGCAAAAATTTATAGTTACAAAATCTACAATAATTTCCTCTCTCTCTTGTACACAGAAGCTAACTTCCATGTAAGAATCAAATAAAAATTTTTAAGGCATTAAAAATATCAAATATTATCAGGGTAAAATAATTTTTTTTCTTTATGTTAAAACTCATGTTTATTATTATACTTTTTATTTTTCATGTGATATTTGGTTTGTTCATTCATGACTAAGTTTCTGCTACAAGAAATACCAAATAATATTTTATATCTTAATGTCTCTCTTTTTTTTTTTTACAGCTTTATAGTACATTGCCAGATTCAATCACCTCCTTATTGAACTGAAGAATCCCGTTTTTCCATAAATTTAAAGTATTCTGGAATACTGAAAAACCTTACCATGTTGTTTCATCTTGTGCATATTTGAGGAGGTACCACGGCTCTAAACAGCAGAATATATTTAATATACTCTAGTTAGAGAATCTGAAATTTTACCAAATATGTAATGAATTAATATTTAACAAGAACTTCCAATAATTCTTTCCAGAAATGGTAATATCATCTTCATTCCTTCTTTAAATTCTCATTTAATGTCTCAAAGGTCTAAATAATTTTGAATTCATAAAAAAGTATTATTTTTTCTAAATATTTATAGATTCTAAAGATTCTATTCCATGTATCTGTCTTCTCTGTTTATTATACACTTTTCTGATTTTCCTATTGAAAAGTCACCCCTTTCCTTATATTTTCCAGTTCTACTTCAGAGAAATTTTAAAAATTTGCATGCTTGACCATCCATTCCTGTTGTCCACAGTATCTATTAAATAAGATTAAATAGGTTGATTATATTTTTAAATAGTACTTAGTCCAAATAACTTCTTTTCAGTTTATTAGTCATCAGGAAGATATTATTTCTTAAGATGGCACTACAAAGAAATCCTCTGGAAGGAAATTGCCTTTGACTTGTTTGTATTAAATTCCAAGGTGAAGAAGGATTTTAGAATTTTTCTCACCAACTTCCTTGAATGGTCCTTTTCACCAATTACTCACATGCCATCAATTTCTCTCAAGTGTTTCTTACAGAGCTGTGAAAAATATTTTATTGGTAGTTTTCACATTCCTCCTACATCTTCTGTCCTCAGTTTTTACAGTTTTACTGTTTACTTGTCAGAAATTTCTTTTTTTTTTCATTTCTTACATGGTTTGGGATAACTTCTACTTTTTGAAGGCCATATTATACTTCTAATAGTCCCCTTTATTCTGCTATGTAAGCTTTTATTTTGCCCCTTTACTTTTCTTCTGAATTTCTATTATGGTGTGTCTCAAAAAGATTCCCTTGCACTTCATTTTACGCATTCTGCTTCTTGCAGATTTGCCTTGTAGCATTCATATTTAAACTAAAAGTTCCCTTTCTGAATTAACTATGAATGCAGTTATTACCTGAGACCGTAATAAATCATAGTTGCCTCAGTTTAGAACATATGTTAACTAGTCTAAGTATCTCTCTAACCTTAAAACAGATATAAAATCTAAAAAAGCATCTAAATTGCACTTTTTTTGTAAAAACAGCCCTGATTCAGTTTATTTTCTATTTATAAAAAAGATTAAATATGTTCTGGAGTTTTATTAGGATGATACAGGAGAAAGACAATGGCAAGAAAGAGAAGGCCAAGCAAGGCACGGTAAGCAAAAAATGAGAAGTCAGCTACTGTTAAGATTCATTTTTTCTTCAAAGCAGAATATATTGGAGTATTTTTGTTTTGTAATTTAAATCACTGTTATAATTCCCAAGTATTTATCATTTATTTTTTGTAGTGAAAAAGAAAAATCAATTTCTCACTGTTTTTTTCTGAAAAACTCTTTATCCTAAGGGGAAAATCCAGGAAAAAAAAAGTTGGAGGAAACAGAATAAATCTTTTTTATCTACACATTTCATACTTGCTTAAATAACTGCAGGTCACCAATGTGCTTACTTAGCACCTCTGCTCAGGATAGTGTGCTCAGGGACAGCTGTGAACCTACATCCACCTCTGTGCCTGTCATTTCCTCATACCACCTCAGCTTTTTCTTTGTACTTTTCTGTCTGACAGAAGCAGCAAACCCCATTTTGCACAGCTTGATTCACACAGGACTCTCATTACCTATTCTCCCACACTCCCCTTATTTATTCTCTCTTCTGAGGAAACGTCAGAGAAATGACTCATGCACAGAAGGGAGCACCCATCCAGTTATTCTGGAGGGAACTGATAGACCCCACTACCTGTTAAACGATCAGCTCAGTTGCAGTTGCTTCAATTCAAGAATACAGCCACAACATGTGGGAAGAATCATGAATCAGAAATTACTAAATTCAGAGCTATTACCATGAATCATGCTGTCACCTCAATGCAGGAATTGTCATTCTGGTGCTGCTCCCAGCATGCAGAAAGAGAGTGAGCTGTATTAATTTATAAAAAAATGCCTTTTACAGAGTGTGATTTTCATAAATATCTTCGACCAATAGGTGCCACCATTGCACTGTGACAGTCACACAAGGTCTGAAAGAAAAAATGAGAGGAACTCTTTTGTTTCATAGTTCAGAAAATGCATTTTCTGGGGGAAAAAATAAGCAGATTTCCTTTTTTTTTCCCCCTTGGAAAAAGCAATTTTGGAAATGTAATTTTGTTGTTGGGGTTCTTCTTTTTGTTTCTTTTCCATCCTGTCTTATTTTTCTGTCTGATTTATTCTAGCCACAATGTCACAACCTTGACATTTCTTTGTAATCATTCAAAGCCTTTGATCACAAGTATCCAAATGAATTAAGCTTTAGTAAAGTGTGTGGCTGTGCCTTTGTGTCATTTTGCTGCTGAGCCAACACTACTACAGAATAACTTTGTTTGATTAATTTCTCATTCCTTTGGTGACCTAAATAGGGCTGCTCTTACAATTCTTTATTGGATTTTTTTATGGAAGTCACACTAAATATACTGTTGCAAGTTACAAGGTACCATGGAAAATTCTGTTGAGAACAGAATGTTTTGATATTGGTATTCCTTTGTTCCAAATGTAAAGAATGGAAGTATGGGTTTTGGATGTATTACTGACTTCTGTGTCCATACAAGATTATGCTTCAAAGCCTTTGAGTACTGCTATTTACTAGGTGAAGATTGAAGAGAACAGCAATCTTCACAGTTAGAAATTCTGCAACTTAATTATTGATCTGTTATATCCACTTACATAGCTTTAGAGCATACCATATTGAATGCAATTTCTCTTCCTACTTGTAGGCAACTGTAATATCATGGTACTGAGAAATGGCATATACATATACACTTGCAAAGCCAATTCAGATGATAAGGGAAGTTTCCTATACTACTCAACTTACTTGTCTGAACCCAACTTAGTTTGAATCTCCAAGATGAGAAGAAAAATCCATAATCAATATCTTTTCGGTTCTGATCTTTCAGTTCCTAACTCTTCTAGGTGAATCAGCAATTTGTGAAGGTTTGTGTGTAATTGAAATGGATGTAGGAAATATGATAAAGTAACTTCACTTTTTAGTAATTCTAAAATAATTTGCTAGCAGTAAATCAATACCAGTATGACCTGAATTATGCCAAACAACATAAAGATGAAAGACTTGCCCTACTTTCTTTGGTTATTTAGACTTATCCTCATGACCATATTTTATTTGGTTGCTTAATCCTATAATGTGGTGCTAATGTACTATCTGGAATGCCTCACTCAATCACTTTCACATTGCACAGGTATCTAGGGACCCCAAGTTTTTCCCAGTAAACAAACCAGTTTTTCCATCTTTTCCATGAAGCTATTGCCAGGGAAAAAAAGCAGATCTATAATGTTCCACATCTTAGTGAGTCAATGCCAGCGTGGTGAAGAATGCTAGGGGAGACCTTAAAAACACCCTGCTTTATTGGCTGACAACAGTCCAAAAGAAGCACTTGCACACATCAGTGCAGCACAATGTCTGGTACTCTATGCATTATTTTTTAAAAAGAGTTAAATTAATCAAAATTAATTTCTGCTATATCGCTGCCTTACCCAAAAAATGCATGCCATATGTTGTTGGTTGCTTTTTTTCCCAGTAAATTTATGCTAGCTCATGTATCTCTGCATTGTTTTCCCTACAGAAGGCTGCTTGGAAATATGTGCAACAGTAAACTAAATAGGGTAAGGAAATGTGCTGATACACCGTTATCTTTATCATTTGCTCAACTACAAATTGGCAGTTTTGGTCTTTGTCAGCAGTACAGTGGCACCCCCCAGGCAGTGTCTGGCAGCAGCCTGGGGGTTAGCTCAGGGTTGTGGTTTGACACTGGCCAAACCCCAGGCACGTATGAAAGTCGCTCACTCACTCTGCCCTACCACAGCTCAGCAGAGAGAAAAATGCAATGAAAGGTTCACGAGTTGAGATAAGAATGGGGAGAAAACACGCCAAAGGCGAGAGAGGCTCATCTTAGAGATAAAAAGGGAGTTTATTACTAACAAAATCAGAGGAGGATAATGAGAAGTAAAAAAAAACCTTGAAGAACACCTTTTTTCCCAACCCCTACCTCCTTCCTGATGACAGCACAGGGAGACAGAGCATGGGGATTTTGGTCAGTTCATCACCCAATGTTTTCTTCTGCTTGGTTCAGGGAGAGGAATCCTTCCCCTGCTGCACTGTGGGTCCTCTGTGAACTCTGGCATGGCTCCAAATCTCACGAGGAGCAGTCCTCCCAAAACAGCTGCAAGGTGAATCCCTCCCACGGGCAGACACTCCTCCCAAAGCTACTGTGGTGTGGGTCACTCTTCCATGGGATGCAGTCCTCCAAGGACAGGCTGCTCCAGCCTGGGAGCAAGGGCTCTCTCCCTCCACCAGGTCTCCCACTGGATCACAGCCCTCTCCAGGCATCCATCCACCCAGACATGGGCACCTCCCCACGGGCTGTGGGAGGATCTCTGCATCCCCCGTGGATACCCATGGGCTGTGGGAGGAGCTCTGCATCCCCGTGGATCCCCACGGGCTGCAGGGGCACAGCTGGTTCAGCATGGTCTGCATCACGGTCTGCATCACAGTCTGCAGAGGAGTCTTGGCTCCAGTGCCTGGAGCACCTCCTGCCCTGTGGGATCTCCACTCATCACTTTGGATGTGCAGAGTCTCCCAAGACCGCCTCGGGGGCAGAAACCCCGTCGGGGGGCTCGGAGATCTTGGCCCAATGCCCGGAACGCTTGGTGGCTGGATTGCGATCCTGCAAATGATTTACCACCTTTGTATGAGACTTGGAAGGTCACATGGGTTTAAAGGGTGTCTTTATATAGTGCACAAGGGTGAAAATAAAAGTTTTAAGATTTTTGGTATGTGGGTTATGGGGACAAGATGGAGGGAACAGGGCGTGTCTCGTCCTTCTTTCTTCTTCTTGTTCACCATTTTCTGCTGTGATGTTGGCACTTGGGGATTGGTTTAGAATAGATATGCACTGTCTAACATAGGTGAGAGACATTGGAAAATAAAGGTAAATATGATGTACGTAGTGTGTAGTATAAAAAGGTGACACCACCTTGGGGGAGACGGAGAGCATCGTGGCTGCCTTGCTGGCCAGACCTCTGTCCGGCAGGGAGAAAATTTTATAGATAAGAAATAATAAACAATCCGAAGATCGAACAGCAGAGAGTCCAGTCTCGTTCTTCAGAGCTTGGGGCTGCTCCTGGACCACCCAACTCATCTCGGGGCAGAGAACAAACAGCCGACCCCAAGAGATATACTTTCAAAGAAATAATGAATATTTTCTGCTTTTTTCACTCACAAGTGAAGCCTAAATTTCTGTCAGAGACATTTGTGTCCTTAGAAATGCTGACCTCTTCAATGCACTGGCATTCACCCAGGCAATTACACACTTGTCTCCTTGGAGTAAAGATGTGTTTGGTTCAATTTCGAACAGCACAGACACCTCCTTTCATATTTCACCACCCTAGTCAAACAAGAAAGGTACTGAGATCTTGACAGGCACAGAAGAGTAAGAATGATGTAAAATGACCTTTGCAACAGTATGTCTGTCGCTGTTATAGTGATATAGGCTATTTATAATTATGTAATGACTTTGCAACCTCTGCGGTGCAGAGGGGCTTCTAAAGGATTCATAGCTTTCTTTATCTTTGTCAAGACATGAATGGGGAATATGAATAAACATTTATCTTTATGATCTCTTTGCAAGTGATTAAAATAATGGATTATAATTTTATAACCTCTCTAAAAAAATCACTTCTGATAAGCTGGTAAGAAGTGACAGAGTAAGATTAAGATAGGAAAGGAGTTGAATAATTACAAGCAAGAAGTAGCTGTTTTAAAGTTCTGCATACATGAGAGCAAATTCTTCATAGAGAGAAATAGAGGATTTGGTTTTATGCACTATGCAGCTATATCAAATAGTTTCTTTTAATGGAAGTTGGTCATTTTTTCATGCACATCCCTTTCTTTTTTTTTTTTTTAACAATAAGGCCTTCAATGGCTTAACAACTTGTCAAGCAAGGTTTAAGTGTAATCCCTGACAGAAGTATTAGAAACTTACAGAAGCTCAGTAGAATGGTGAAAGCAAAAGTAAACAGAAAACTGGTACTTCAATCAGCCAGGAGCTGAGAATGAGACTAAAGTACTGTAAACCAAAAGGACATTATTAAAGTTGTTTGGATCTTCTACATAAAAAACAAATAAAAAAAAAAAAACATGGAAGAAACCAAACCTCTTGCTTTTCATTAGCATTTTAATTCTTATTCAATCTTTTCCATACAGCAGAATGTTTCTCCCCTTTGCAAATTAAATTCACTGGTGAGTGACGAAGTAATGTCAATCACTAGGTTGGATCAGCCAGGGAAAATTCTCAGGCTATTATATCTCAAAATACAGGTTTCCTCTTTCAGACTACAAGATACCTGCTCCCTATTTTGTCATCTTTGATGAAATGGCATAGAACTAAAATGAGGAAGACTCTTCCTTTCTAACAGCCCAAATGATATGCTAAAGTAGTGAAGGGCAGCTTTTTTCCCAATTATTTCATTGGTTTTGAAGTATCCTAGAAACAGATTTTTAATGAAGGACCATATTTGAATGCTTCCTTCCTGAACCCATGAAAAAAGCCTCAAAAAATATGTTATCCTGCACTTGGAAAGTAGCTCCTTAAATAAATGTGTGTTCTGTCCTTCAGCATTCATAAACAGATGCTCCCAGCTGGGGCTTTAGCATCCTTTGCTCAAGAAACCTGCAAATTTGTAAAATGTCCATTGCAAACAAATTTTTTCTTTCTGTATCAAAGTAACATTAGAAAAATTCCAGGTACTGTACTTACAGTTTTTGGTCTCATCGTGTCTTGTCTTATCTGGCAAGTGTTTGTCAGACACACAGTGCTTGAAACAATGTTCCTGAATGTCTTTGGCAAATATATCAACAATGTGAAGGACAGTCATGGTTGCTTTTACTTCCTCTCTTCCTATCTTGGTGTCTCACAGGAACTGCAGTGGACAACACAAAAATATCTCAAGTTATTAAGAATATTAGAAATTTATTAGTTAAAAGATTTAAGCAGAGAGTTTATATGTGATTTCCCTTAATCACATGATGAAGAAAGGTGTAAGACACCTAAGTACAAAGAAACTGCAATTTTTTTAAATCTATTCTTGGTAAGGCAGGATCTTTTTAATGAATTAACATAGTGTGGGCAACAAGTGTATAAAGATTACTTCCCAGTGTGCTAGCATATCAACAGGCATTTGTCTTCCTTGGTTTTCAATTCCTTTTTTTTTCCTTTCTCTTCTTTTATTTTTTTCTTTTCTTTTTTTTCTTAATTTCATTTTTTGAGGGTTTTTTCTCCTCATTTTAATCATTTGTCTGATTTTAAATCTGTTCCAATTAGGAAATTTTACAGTATTAATAACATTGTCAAGTAACTTTCTGTGGAATATAAAATTTCAGTGATTGTGGCTTGCTCTAGCAGGTGCTACAATAATGTTTTTTAAAATGGTAGATAGCTGTGAATGATTTTATATGTTACCTGTCTTCAACATCTCAATGTTAATTGGTTTCATGTCAGCATGATTAGCTATTTAAGTGTTTCTTTTCTTCCAAGGGGAATTAGTGTGTTATTTAAAAGAAATATATTCAGATTTATTCTATTCTTAAATATTTATATTCATGTTTTCTAATTTAAAAGAAGACTAGGTTGCATATTTTTATCCTTTTCCTGACTACCTTTACATCAAGTACTTATTGTGCAATCTTTGCTCTACTTTCGATCATCTACTTGACAGACTATTTCTTTTTATGGATGTAGCAAAGACAGCAAGGACCAGTGGAGTGATTTGTCCAAGGTGACCAAGCAACCTCAAGCAGCAGAGTCATGAAGGTAACAAAGGTCTTCTGAGACACACGATACTTTATCTGTTGATGTGTTCAGACTCTTTGCTAGAGAAAATTGCTGTTGCTTTTGCCTTTTGTTGCTCTGCAGACCAATGCATCTCTCAGGGAATGAACCAGGCTTGGTTCCAGCTGGCACCTCATCAACCAAATTCCTCACAGTCAGATTGCAGGGTCTTTGTAGGAGAAGTGCGAGCCAGAGAAAAGCCAGCTTCACTTTCAGAGTCTAGGATGAGTTTGGGAATGGAGCAGTTAGAGGGAAATACTGCAGCTTTTTTATATTTAAACTGAGAACTGAGCAGAGGTAGTATGGAAATCATTGAGAGACAATTAATGAGAAACTTCCAATCCTTCTTTAATTATTTAGATTTTCATTTTGGGGCCAGTTAAAAGGGCAAAGCACCACGTTAAGGGTTGTAACTGCTGTGGTCTGACTACATCTACTTATCTCTCCTAACCGGCCTACTAACTCCACACACAAGAAATGAAATCCTCACAATATTAAGAGATACTTGCCAAAAAACTCTACAACTCTTTACCTATATTTCTAATAATATTTTAATAAACAAGTAAAAAGCAAAAATACAGTCTACTTTTTATCATATCTGTTGTTTGTTTGCTTCGAGATGAAAAAAATATTTTTAGGAAAAATTTTTCTGACAAATTTAGTTCTTATGTATCATTCATAAAAAGATTATGCATACTTAATGACTTGCTTACTATTCATTGTTGATTGAACATTTAAAATTAAATGCAAAAAAACCCCAATGTAATGAAACATGAGATTTTTAAATATTTACTTGTTTTCAAGGTAGGCAATATAAAACATTTAATACTGAGTAGTGGGGAAAAGACCCAAATGTTGGAAATTTAGAAACTGGTATAAAGATTTTTGTTTATTATTCTCTTATCAATTATGTTGGTCATTGCTCAGCGTAATGCGATCATAGTTTCTCTTTCCTGATATGTTTAACAGCAATAGAGGGCAGTTGCAAGCCATGCACAGGACTCCAAGGAAGGAAGGAAGGAAGAGTGCAGTTCTCTGTCATTTTGGTTTGCTGTTGTTTCCCCTGTAACTGTATCCCATGTTAAACAGGTCAGGTGTCCCCCATCAGACCTGTGTGCTACAGAAAGAAATGAAGAATGAATTTGCTCTAAATCAGCTTGGACAAGCTCTTTTATTTTGTCAAATTAACCAGAACACTTGACTTCAAATTTATGACAACTTTTATGGGTTTTTTATGTTCCATGCCGAAGAACAGACTAGGCTTCATCTGGCATAAAGTTGCTGATAAAAACTTCATTCATCAGGATACTTGAAGTTATCTGAAAACAGCACAATAGAAGAAATCTGGACTGGCACTCTACATAATCTAGCCACACTCTTTTTGATCTGTCACTAGAAGCCATGCAGACAGATTAACATATTGTCACACCAGGGCCATATAGAGCTTTGAATGAGATAATTGGAGGGCTGGAGACAATGTTGCCAGCCTCGTGCAGCTGTACCAGCACTGAGCTGATAGCGCTATCTTGCTTTTGGGCTCTTAACTTAGTATTTCAGCTTGACACCTCACTGTGCAGTGTGAACATGCAGTGTTCTGCGACCTGAGTGGACAACTTGATTTTGGCTGCATGCTAAAAAAGAGCACAAGATTTTACTTTGGTCTCTTAGACTGTTTTTCCTCATAGTTGGAACAGACGTATTTTTATCATTTTCAGTTTGGGTTGTGTCTTCAGACAGATTTTTGACCGTAAAAAATAAGATTAGGACCAGATCTGCTTTACAGTTTTCTATTATTTTTAACTGAAAGGATTGGACTATTACAGTGTTAAAGGAAAAAACACCATCAAACCAGCACATTCTTTTGTTTGCTATCAGAAAAAAAACCTGTACTTGCTTCTTTGAAATGATTAGTGGAATGTTGGCAATGAGTTGCCATGAGTAATGGTTGCATTGCTACAAGTTATTTGGTATATATATCTATACACATGATGTTTCAATGATTTATCAGAGATATTAAATATTTAATACTTATTGGCTGAAGTAAACAATCGATGCTCAATTGAAATCACTTTAGGCCATTTATTCCAGGCATCTGTACAAGACAAAATGAAAGTTTTTAATCAGAATTGGCTTGAAAACTATTTATGAATAGAAAACTCAATTTTTATTATATGATATACTCAGAAAAATCTTTTTTATCTGCTTCTTGATGGCTTGGGATCTTTATTGTGTCTGTGAAAAGGGTTTGTGGAATCACAACCTCTATCTGTAACTACTCACAGTCTTAAGCTCACAGAGTGTTTGGTTGCTCGTAAGAATCTGTGTAAATATTAATGAATATTTTGTAAAATGTTAGAAGCAGTACTAAGCTAAAAATTGAAAATTAGAGTCATGAACAAGAAACATGGGTCAGCAATGCAATCATCATTCTTAAGATATTGTCAGGAAGACAGGTTTTAGCATGCAACTCATGTATAAACAAATTTACCAATAATCACTGCCTCACACTCTTCACAAATGATTTACTTTCTGAATTTCTGTCAGATTAAAAAATCCAGTACAGTGGTCAATACCAGCCTATATTTTACTGTCAGTCACACTTTCTGGTTTTAGCAGTGAGGGAGAATGCATGAAACACTGCAACACTCACATCCTATTGAAACATTTCTGCTTCTGCTAAATTGCATTACAACCATTTGTTTGTGTTAAAACGGTTTAATATTTTGACTCTCTAGAAGAATAGCAGAACTACGTCTGAAATACATGTTGCATGCATCATAAAGAAGTTACCAATTAGGACAGGTTCAATACATTCTCCCAGTATTTTCTAACTGCTGTGGAAAAAGTTAATTGACCATTATCCAAATCCTAGCCATCTTTTCTTTTCTTCAATGTTCATCTCTTGGCATAGGATTTGATGAATTTCCAACACTTGGCTTATATCCCTTTTCTCTGAGATAAAGTATGCATCCAAAATGTTGAACCAGTCCTCTCATAGCTATTTGGTAGCCAGAAGAGAGTTCTGTAAAATAACTGGTTTCTAGAACTTTTTCTTTTCTTGCCTTGTTTAGGGAAAGAATTTGGTCAATGTCTAACTGGCTTTCAACAATACCAATCATAATTTGATCCAGTTGAGAGCTTCTGCATTTGCTGTAGTGAAACGTTTCAAAATATGAAACAGACATCACTCTGCACCAGGTTTTGTTTAGATGCTGATGCTCTGCCAACAGATAGAAGATGGAAACCTACTTTATGAAAATAATCAAACTTGGAAGGGGTCAAACTGTATATTACATTATGGTATTAGGCTGATTTAGCTTGGTAATGCGTTTGTACTGCTTAAATAAATGTTTGAAATGAGCTCTTTGGATTCATACATGGATGTTTTAATGGAGATCCCCCATCAGGGGTTACATGGCACAAAATCTTTGATATACACTCTATGCTTATATAGCACATGGCACTGTTTTCTCTGCCATTTGCAGGATATTATACACACTTTTTATAATTGTAATTTCGAATCATGACTTATTATGCTGACTTTTCATATCTGAACCTCAAATTTTCCCATATGAATGTGATTGAAACTACTCTAGGCAAACCTTCCACAATTGTGAATATTTATTCCGAATGCTACCCCCGCTTTAACAGGTCCCCACCAGTCACCTGTAGAGCATACTAATAGCTCACCATACACACGAGGACGGAGGTGACACATCTGTTCACATGCTCTTGTGGTAAAACCGCAAGCAGGAAAGGAAATATTCAGTGATGTATTTCATGTTGCTGCTTGACATAAGACATAAAAATGGAGAAGGAAAGCAAACAGCTCTACAAGCCTCTGCAAGATTAAATATCTAGCCTGTTATGCAACACTTTCACAGGTTTCAGCAACAGCCATCAGTGGTTGTGGGGAGGGTCTCTGGCCTGCAATCACGGGGTGATGTGGCAGAGCACAGACCAGACACAGAGTAAGATCCAACAAGGAGGGTAGTGGCTAATTCTATAAAATAACACCAACATGAAGAAAGGATTAACATATGCCTAGCAATGCCTGTGACTGGTAATGAGGTATTTCTGCCACCATGAGGGTGTTCTGACACGGCTGTAGAGATCCAATTAAAAACTCACTTCTTATTTCTGGGATGTGTCCACCAAGACTTGCATGTCTCATTAGGATAGCTCATTGTCTACATGCTGCAGATCTGAGGACACAGATTCTGACAGGTTATATTCCTTGTTACCCAAATCTATTTATAGAAGCACTTAATTTGGTGCTTCTATAAATCTTTATATAGATTTATTTGCCTTGGAGGCAGGGAAAAAAGAGGCTCGAGGACTCTGTGTAGAGAAACAACCTCAAGGAAAAGTGTTTTCTGTGTCCCCAGTCACTATCTGCATTGCACATAATTTAAGCACTATATATACTATGCATATAGTTGGAGGCAGGTATAATGGTATCATTTCAGTATCAATTTTCAGTAAAATTGTTAAGGGCTTTACTGAAATTCTAAAATCTGCTTGACATGGTTTTGGGTGTTGTCAATGTAGCTTTGGGACAGGGAAAGAAAAGATAGTCAAAACCATCCTTTCTCATGATCAAAATCCAACATGGCTATGAGTATTTTAGCCCCATTATTAAATACGACTGTAGAATTGAAAATGCAGTCTTGCTGAATGAAAGGTGCACTTTTTAAATTTTTTTTTTATTTTTTATTTTTAATAACTCTTGATAATGTGGAGAAGGATGAGGTAATAAGGCTCAAATTTCAGGTTAATTGGGATGTTTTTATTTGATATTTGTCAAGTTCTTAAGATATTGAAGAGCAATATCTTCTGCAAATCTTGCTAAACTCACATCAGCATATTCTTCATTAATTATACATTCTGTACTGCACAAATACCATGAAGCCTTTTGGAAATGAAGTAACTTTTATATTTTTTATGTAGGAATAGGTATGTATAATATCCATTCATTATACTCCATAGGTTTGCTGTAGGACTCAAGGGAGACAATGAATATTTCTTGCCATCCAAAAAAGAAGTAATCATTTTCCTAGCTGTCCTATGCAGAAGATATTTTTACTTTATCAGCTCCATGGTATTATTTGTTTCACTACACTGTCTTCAATCATCTAAACATTTGACTGTAGTTTAATTTTATTTATTTTAGTGACTGCTTTCCATTTTTCATAAGACATATATTATTCTCTTATATGAGGAAATGCAACCATTAAATCTTAATTCTGAGAGGTTTTAAAGACTCCTACATTTGTAAATAGAAATACTATATTTATGACATTTGCTTTTTATTCTCATGTGATTGAGTGATGTATCTAAAATAAAGAAAAACTCTTTTTAATTCATTAGAATTAAGCCTCAGTTTATCATAGGTCCTTGATACATCCTTTACAAGTACGCACCTGTGATTAACTGAAACCATGCTCTGAAACATTTGTTTAGAATACTCTCTATAGAGGAGCATTTTAAAATAAAATATTTGCACACATGACTTGATATTTCTTAAAAGAATTTATAGTAATCTTGGTAAGAACCCAAACAAAAAAATAAATTAAAAATTGTCTTCATAGTAATTGTTCTGGAATCCTACTTGTTTAATGAAAATGAAGAAACAGGCATACAAATAATGTTTTCTAAAGGGAAACAGATAAATGAAAATTATTCCTACATTCCTATTTGAAATATCTTTAGTGAATTACTAGATACAATTTATACCATTGCAGCTATTTTTTTCCTAACACATCTCTATTTTTAAAATTATTTGCTATTATTTTGCATAAATACTTTTGTTTTTACTGCATTTCTTAAACAGTATGTATTAAATTTACACACAGACAGCAACAAAAATTTAATCCATTAACTCTCCATGACAAATGGTTTAATAGTGATGAAGTAGTCATTGGAATCCTTCCTGCAGCCACAAGAAGCTGCTGGCTTATCAACTGGAAACAAAGAAGGATCATAAAACATTTCTCAGCAAAGCCAAGAAGAATGATTTGATAACTAAGCCCTCCAGTAATTGAAAACATATAACCCATATACTACTGAATTATAGCTGTGACTAATCTTTTATGAAATAATTTTTTCCTCCCAAATACTTTCTATAGTGCAGCAAAAGTGCCTGTGAGTTAGCGGGGTGCCCTGATAAAGTCATCATTCAGGATAAGCAAAGTCCCCAACAGTTACTACATGCTCTTATATCTAGTAATGTGTTGCTTGGCTTTATGTTTTTCCTGCGCTCTCTTCCCTGGATGCCAATTCCTTCCCCTACCACTAGCAACCATACAACCTAAAAGACAAACTGGAAAGAGACAGAAAAATTTCATTTTGTGAACTTCCTTGAAGTCTCATGTCATTTTATTTATATTTCTATCTTTCAGGCGGTTACATTCATGAATACAATAACATGAAAGGTGAATAATGAATAGTTAAGAACATTTTTTCATCAAACACTTCCTTAATTTACATTAATTAAGGAATGTGGTAATACAGGTGGAATATTAAAACTTGGATTTAGGTAAATCAGTTAAATTTGATGAGTCAGCAGCAGAAGTTTTGTCAGAAACTGGTTCATTGACCTGCATGGGATAAGTGGGTGGTCTTTTTCATGGGTCTACACACATTGCAGAAAATACTGTCACAGTTAATGTGATCTGGCAGAAGGGATGGATGAACTTCCAAAGACCCATTGTATAGTAATATCCAGATAATTAAATCTCAGAGCTTTATGAACATCTTAGTACAGGATGAAAATGTCCTAAAAGGCAACTTTTAGCCATGCCTTTTATTAGACATTATTTTCTATGTAGGATATTTAGAATGATTTTATTAACATGGGACTTGCAAAGATATCTTGGATCAGACTATCCTGTTCTTGCTACAACAGGCAGCAGCATTTATTCAGATTGCTTTAATAGCATAAAACTATCTCAGATCATCAGTCTTTGTTATGAGTCTTTCAAGACAGTTTCACTACTTCAGTTTCTCAGCAGGACACCACACTGTAATTTCCAGCACAATCTCCACTGTGTTATATATTACTGTGAAACAAGGCCCTACAGTTTTGTACCAAGTATTGTTACTGATTTAGGATAGTTTAAAAACGGTAAAAAAAAGTATTCAACATGTTATGTCATTGTCCTCAACAGGATTCTTTTAGTGTTTTCTATTAGCATATTACTATCGGGAGAGATGTTATAGCATGGGAATTTCTGCTTTCAGATTCTTTCTGAACTCTTTTGAAAAAAGACATATGGTAGACACATTTTTAAAACTCTAAAGCTCAAACATCAAAAGCAAAATACAAATATTAACATAGTTAGCAGATTTTTTAGGAATCCTTCCGTATGCTCGGCTCAATCAATGTTTATTATGATGTAGCCAGTTTAGGATTTTATTATGCTTCATATTGATATTTTGCATTATACAAAAAGAGTTTTCTTTACTAATTTTAAAACAAAAATTTAATTTCATTGAAAAATCAGCTTCATTAAAAAATCTTTATTTATTATTACATGAATATTTCAATTAAACAGGTGTAACAATATTGAATTCTGCTGTAAGCAATTTCTGAAATAACCTGTGAAAATGACTGGAAATGAAAGAAATTGTAGTTCAAGCTCTTCTAACTCATTACAAGAGAGGAGTAGTTCCCCAGCTTCACTTTTGAAGCAGAGATGGAGCAAAATCTCTAAAGACAGTAAAATTACAGGGGGGGGAGCTTCCCCCCCCCCCCCAGAATCTACTGTCTAGACATCAGAGAGCTTCTTCAAGAGAGGAGCAGATTTACATATGAGAGATTTTGCCACCAGTTAAGAGTCTGAAAAAAAAGACAACAGAGCTTCCTAACAGACCATAGTAACTGAAGTTCTGTGAGTTCTTATAGGAATAGAAATCAGGGCATAGATGGAAGCCATTTTTTTCCACATCTTTTGTGTTTTATATATTGTCTATTTCCTGGTGTCTGTGGTGTTCTTGAATGATTAAATTCCTGGTGTCTGTGGTGTTCTTGAATGATTAAATTCCATTCTTATTAGACCCTCACTGTAAGTGGTGCTGAGGTAACTTGAATTTTACTGGTTTTGATAAAATGAGGATGTGTCAGTTCCATGATCTTTTGCTTTTGTTCAGTAATTGTACTTCAATTATTAAAAAAAAAACAAGTAAACAAACCAAATCAAACTAAACCAAACCAAACCACCAACCAGCCAATCCACCCTCACTCCAAAACCTACAAAAAAACCCCAAAAAAATCCTCAAACAAATAAGTAAACAAAAAAGATTGAGCAGTATTTTCCCCTTCATGTCTCTTTATCCCTGCACCCTAATGTAAAGATACACTTGCCTAGGAATTTATAGAAAAAAAATACTGTTAACTTCTACAGTTTGCTTGTTTTGTACCCATTCTCCAGTTGAGGTTTCCTGGTGCATAAAGAATGTGAAAGACTGAATTTTACCAGTGGCCCCCTAAATCACTTATCATTAGATGAATGCCAATGTAAATGTCACAAACGGAATCCTAATTAAAAAAATAGTTGCAAAAGACATTTTGTATTTAACAATAGTATAGGACAAGAGTTACTACATGCTCTTATATCTAGTAATGTGTTGCTTGGCTTTATATTTTTTCTGTGTTCTCTTCAGTTTAGAAGGTTGTCAAATTAAGCTAAATCTTGAGATTTTTCACACACCTCCTCAGGGGATGGAGCATATTCTTTTGACAAGCCCTGTCCTTAGGCTTGCTTCTCCATGAAATGAATACAGATTCAGAACATACATCTTCCTTCCTGTACAGAATATCTGTTGAGTAGAAATTCACCCCTGGGGCTTCAGACACCTTCCTTGCTCTTGCCTTGCACTTCCAAATCCGATAACATGGTGATTTATCACCTAATCCCTGAATACTCTGTTGTGGGGATACAAACCCACAAATGGTAGTTAATGGTGACTTTTGAAGACCTCTCCTAGCTGGCTGGGTTTCAGGAAAGCATAGCAGTTATGTAAACAAATGCATTTAGCCACCAATTTTTTTCCCCCCTTCTCTTCATATTTGTATCATCTTTCTTTATTTCAGTTCTATAGACTTAGAGTATCATGAGAGATCAGTAAGGCTATCTTTAGTATGGATAAATGACTTTCAGAAAATAAAACAAACAACTAAACTGTTAAAAATTGTCTCTTACAAGAATTCTAAAAGTCTGTTTGTAGTGAAAGAAATATTTTTTCAATCACTCAAGGCTTCCATATTAGAAAATAAGAGACTTTCTATGAGATTCTTTGACCTGGTTTATTTTAGGATAAATAATTAATTCAGGATAAATATTAGTGGCAATAAAAAGGAATAGGATGTTACTAGAACGAAGATTTTAAATGTGAGGATACACAAATAGTACTGCGATTTTTGGCTGGGTTGAAGGACACATGCATTGGATAAAATTTCATCTTTTCAGAGTGCAATTGTAGAAGCAAATCCTATTTAGCAAATTCTAGACAATATAAAATTTAAAATATCCATTTTTGAGAAGATGTTTTGAGTTTAAAATATTCACTTCAGTGTGCTGAGCAGACAAAAGGAATCTATCACATACAGCTTGCCCTACAAAGGACTGGTTTTTATAGGTGTGTATGTGTTTTTACATGTTTTCATTGGTACCAATTCTGTAGTAACATGTTTAAGAAAGGGTAAAAACTGCTGCACAACAGCTTCTGGGAAAGACGAATGAGAAAATGTAAGAGGAACAACCCTGCAGACCCCAAAAGAGGGAAAGGAGGTGCTCAGCTGCCAGATCAGACCTATGGAGAAGATCGTGGTGATGGAGGCTGACTTTCTGTAGCCCATGAAGGTCCCTGGTGGAGCAGACATCCATCCACAGCCCATGGAGACCCACATGCCAGGTGGATGTAAGCTCAAAGAAGCTGCAGCCTGTGGACAGACCATGCTGGAGCAGGGAGCATCCTGTGAGCCTCCTGTGAGCTGTTTGGGAACTCATGCTGGAGGAGTGTTCCTGAAGGACTGCACCCTGTGGAGGGACCCACCCCAGAGGAGTTACTGAAGAACTGAACTCAATGAGAGGGAACTATGATGGAATAGGGGGAATATAAAGAGGAAAAAATTGCAGAGATGAATGGTTATGAACTGACTGAAACCTTTGTTCCCCAGCTCCCCACACTGATGGAGGGGAGGAGGTGGAAATGCTCATAGCAAAGTTTAGACAGGCAGCAAATTTAACCCCCCACTAGTTCTCATCCTTCTTCTATAAGAACATGTCAAAAGTCACTTACCAAGATCTCCTGCTTTGATTTTAGACCAAGTAACATGCAACAACAACTACAGTCCTCTATCTGTTAGGATAATTAAAAAATAATAAAAGCAAATTTTAACTGAAATTTACCTCTTATCAAGGCCAAGGAGGATTACTTAGACCCTCTACATATTATCAATTTCAACTTTGCTTTTCTTCTTTTCTGTATTTGCCTCTGTGTTAGCAGGGAACAGAGCAAGTCAGCACACAACAAGTTTCTTGTCTCTCTGAGGCTTCCATTGCTGACTTCTTGTTGCATTGTGATTGTCTTACAGCCCCACTAAGTACTATTATGTAGCATTGCAAAAATAAAACACATAGACAAAATATTGTTTCATTTACACAGTCCGAGTCATAGAGACAGTTAAATTAATATTACATTTTGCAAAGCTTTACACAGACAGATGGTAGAAATATCTGAACAGAAAAGTTTATTTAATTTGGTAGTTTCTATGCCCAGACAAAGTTAGGAAACATCTACTAATTTTTGAAATGGGGCTTTTTTTTCATATTGAAATATGATATATATCTGCTTGCCACGAGGCTACAGAGGCAAAAGCATATAGATATACATTATCCTCAAATTATGCTGTAGCAGTTTTTGTCTTCAGAATCTCAGATTACTTTTATATTTAATTTAATTGGAAAATAATGTTCCTTTGTTCCTCTCAGAGGGCTACTCTACCCTCTGGGGTGATGTGAATAGTTTGAAGGAATGCAGAACCACTATACCCAAGGGAAAGGTCTGTCTCGAATTGCCCTGCAAATCTGGGTGTTTATTGCAAAATTTCCCATACACACAGCCAGTCCCATCCTGCCTTCAACCTTTCTCAGAACTTAGGAAACAGGGGTGGAGCAAACAAAGTCTTGCATGGTTTATATTGAGAGCCTGATATTCAAGTATTGATAGTAGTCATCAGACAGATCACTTGTGTATTGTTGTGGCTTTGTGCTCATATGCATATAGTCCTATGAAAAGCCACACTTCTGACTCCAAATTATGTATTTCAGTAACTCACTCTGTCAATAAATTACCACGTTTTTACAAAACTTAAGCCTAGAAAAATGTCCGATAGTCAAAGTCAAAAACTGAACAAATGTGGGAAAAGCTTGAACACTGATTGGAAAAGCTTCTGGCCTCAGATTCCTTTTTAAAGCAGCGTGAAAAAGCATTTATAGGTTTGCAAAAGGGTCAGGCAAATGATTTATTGTCTGTGGTTTTAATCTTTATTTTTCATATAAACTAATATGTTTCAGTTGCTTTGCATGGGGAATGTAGAACAGCCATCAACAATATTTACTGGTCCATTAGTCTGGATAGGTGAAAAATTTCTTTGTGGAGTTGAGAAATGAATCTGTACCATGCTATTAAAGTATTATAAACATGGCTCGAATACTCAGGATTTTGAACAAATTGGTTTCTCTGTATCTCAGTCAGCAAGAATTCAGAGAAAGGATACTGATCTCAGTTATCTTAGCCACACTGAATTGGCATAAATGCCTGATTGTTACTTCTGCTCATCCTCATTTTCTCTGTTGCAGAGTATGGAGCAAGTACTTAAAGAGGGCTGGATGGGTTTTCCTGCCAAAAAATAGTCTGCATAAAACTAGAATAATAAAACAGAAAATAGAATAATAAAACAATAGCACTTCAAAATGTACAGATCTATCTCATGCGGGCTTTACATAATGACTTTAGTGGAGTTACTCCATAAATACACTGCTGGATGTCACTAAACCCATGGCATTCAATGCAGAGCTAGTCATTTTCTCCCACGGAGTTTTGAATCACTAATTTAAAAACTAGAACGATCATATAAGTACATTACCCTTCCAGCCTGTAGAAGCCATAAATCTGGAAGAAGGTTTTAAACAACTGTGCTGTTCAGCAGGACTATATACATATTCCCAAACTAAAAGTAGTTTTCCAAAAATGCTATTTCTTTGCTATGGACAACCTCACCATGAATATAAAGGTAGCGGGAGAATTTAAAAAAAATATTATTTTGTGACTAATCTCAAAAAACTCTGTCTTAATTTACATTTGAAGTTTGTATTGGGTTTGCATGACCAGGTTTTGGTGTGTGGTCCATGGGGGGCAGAGATCCACCTGCAGCCTGTGGAGGACACCCACACCAGAGCAGGTGAGTGCCTGCGGGGGCTGTGACCATGGAAAACCCACACTGAAACAGGGTCCTGCAGACCCACGGGGAGAGGAGCCCACACTGGAGCAGGTTTCCTGGTAGGACTTGGGACACTGGAGCAGCCTGTTCTTGGAGGACTGCCCCGCATGGGAAGGGACCCACACTGGAGCAGTTCATAAAGAACTGAAGCCCATGGGAAGGAATCAAGTTAGAGAAGTTCGTGGTGGGCTGTCTGCTGTGGGAGGGTCCCCATGCAGGAGCGGGGGAACATCTCCTCTCCCTCAGCAAAAGCAGAAACAAAATGTAATTAACTGACTGCAGCCCCATTCCTTGTCTCCTGCACTGCTGGGAGAGGACACAGAGCCTGAGAAAGAGGGAAGAGTGTGTGGAAGTTGGGTTTTTAAGATATGTTTTAGTTCTCATTATCCTGCTCTAATTTTCATTTGTAATAAATTCAATTAATTTCCCCAAATTGGGTCTTTTTCGCCCATTACAGCAATCAATGAATGATCTCTCCCTGTCCTTATCTCAACTCATGAGTCTTTTGTTTTCTCCCTTGTCCAGTTGCAGAGGGGAGTGATAGAATGACTTCGGTGGGTACCTGGCATCCAACCAGGATCAACCCAGCACAAAGGGAATGCCTGGAACATGTTTACCTAAACCAAAGTGTCAGCCTGTTGAGGAGCCTCTTGTGTCCTACAGTACACATTTACTAATGAAAAATTTACTCTAAGACAATGGATATTGTTAAGTCTTATAAGCTTCATGATCTCTTTCAGAGAAATGTACCTACTCAATTGTGCAAGACCACAAAGTTCTTCAAAACATTATAATAGACTCAAATGCCTATGTAAATCAGAGTTGTAGAGAAACCAACCTTTTGAAAAGTCTGTTTCTCTCTTGTCCATTGGTAGTGAATTCAAGCATAGCCTGTTGTATTTATAACCTTATTTATTTATTTTTATTGCCCATTTTAGAACAATTATTCTGGATTTTCACATGAATGTCTCTCTACAACAGTTACCAGAATATATTTTCCAAAAATCTGAACTTGGCCTCACTTGTAATATTCATGCAATGTTTCTCGAAGTAATATTTGTAGCCTCCAAAACTGAATTTCCATCACAAATCCAACCCATTCTCTTTCTGGTTTTCCATCAGGAGAGGAAGACATGGGGAAGAAAAGAAGAAAACACCTTAACTTTGGTTCTGGAATAAGATTACCCCTCTGTGCTGATTCCATCAAGATTTCCTGAGAATTGTCTGAAGCATTTAGAGCAAAACCAGTGTTGAACCCCCTTTGTGGAGCACTTGCAAGCAGCCATATGCCGAGACAAAAAGTGCAGAGATGTAAATCTATGCTCATAAAACCCTTTCTATATTGGATAAACTGATCAAAGACTTGATTTTAAGCTATAATGCAAAATTTGCCTGGCCTTATAGTCACCTTCCAAGTTCTGTACACACTGGGCCCTCAAACATTTTGCTACTTCAGCATCATGCAAAGGCAACACGGGTGAAACAAAAATGAAAATACTCCATGACCATTGCTGCCTCATGGAGACTGTGCAGTTGCTGAGGTACATGGTACAGTGCTTCCTGGTAATACCACAAATGGTTCCTGTCACCACTGGTGATTAAGAGCTTTTGTGACATTTAGATATTTTGTTCCCTTTTTTAAAAATTATTTTATTACAGTTTCTGTTTATACTTTGATAGTTTTTCTAAAGCAAATAATAAACAGAGATGTCTTTTGCACTACATACATAAAAGGAAAGGGCTTGCCTGCTGTATGTTCTAGCCTCACAGGACTCAGATCAGAGAGCTGGCTTAATTCACTGTCATTTAAAACCAGATGTTTTTTTCTGGCACATTGTCTTGCAAAAGCAGCAATGAAATCCATCAGATGGTACTCAGGGAAGCTCTAGTGCGTTAAATTAAATACCACAAAGTAAGAACAATGAAGAACTGAAAATAGATCCTAAAAAAGAAATGTACATAAACAAGAGATATTTTCCTCAACCCTCTACTAAGTGGTGAGTTCAAAGGAGGTCTTTAATATAACTTTGCCAACAAGATGGAAAGCTATTTCCAAAGTGAACTTTGTATTGGGTCTGTATGGCTGCTAAATTA
Organism: Loriotus luctuosus; assembly: GCA_035582745.1. Taxonomy (NCBI): domain Eukaryota; kingdom Metazoa; phylum Chordata; class Aves; order Passeriformes; family Thraupidae; genus Loriotus; species Loriotus luctuosus. Next base: position 135,347,234 of record JAWWEY010000115.1, read on the forward strand.
CTGAACTTTAAAGCTGTTTGCCCCAGATCTGTACCTGGCCCCTCTGCAGAGGGCCCTCTAGATAAAATAAGAAAAAGTAGATCAGTGTAAATATAGCGGGGATGGGTTAGGGTGTTCTTTTCCTTTTCCTTTTCCTTTTCCTTTTCCTTTTCCTTTTCCTTTTCCTTTTCCTTTTCCTTTTCCTTTTCCTTTTCACTGATAACATTTGGATAGCCAGCTCCACGTCACGCTGAAGACTTTGTGTGCAGCATGACAGATACACTAAGGACACAAAACATATCACATATTAGGTAAATTTCCTCATCAGTTCCTTGAAAAAAGTCAGCCTGAACTAATCCTAAATGAAATAAATTCTGATTTTAAGCTACCTATCTAAACGAAGTAACTCCATTAATTCATCAAACCTGAGAATCTACATTGAAGTTTCACAGCTTTGATTGCTCTTCATCAAAGATATCATTGCTAAAAATGTGAAGTAAAGACTTTTTTACTTGTGCTGGCAAATAAAAAAAAAAGATTAAACCTCCAGGCTGAAAGAAATATAGCTTAATTATCTAAAGTGTATACCAACCACCAGAATGAGGTTTCTATTGAAAAAGGAAGTCTAAGTAAACAAGAGAACTCAGAGAATCAAATGAGTAATTTTAGGAAAATTTATAACAGAGAAGACAGGTCAAGGATGAAAATTCTATCAAGAATATCCTCATATAAACCAAAGTTAAGAAAGATAATAATAATAAAAAAGAGATAATAATAATCCTTTGCAAAAGGATTTTTGCAAGCAAAAGTTTTTGCAACCAAAACTAATTTTGCAAGCATTGTTGTTTAAAATGAGAAATGTTAGATGTACCACAACGCAAAACCATTGTGGTAACTGGTGATGATATAAAGTCTAAAGAAAGTCATACATGTAGTGTTCAATAGAGCAGAGTTTGACAAAATTTACAAAGGTTAACAATAATGACTTGCAGCACTAACTCAGTGCATAAACATAAAATGTGAATAAATGGACCTTCTTTCTTTTTCATTCACTGCATAAAATCTGTTCATCCTAAGGCAGTAGATAACAGAATTTTAATTCTCTTCCTTTAAAAAATGCTTTATTTTTCTGCTTTTTCATCTTTCTTTCACAGTGAGTCTATTTCCTTCCCATATTGTTCTAATCTGTGATAGTCCATCTTTTCTTCCCCTCAGTCTCTGATGCTAACACAAAAAATTCTAAAATGCTTGTTGAACTCATCCTTCAGACATCATGTGAACAGCATGAAAGCAATCTGCAACAATTCAAAGCAATATTTGTGGTACTGAGAATGTTGCAATATTTTCCCTCACAGATACTGAGGTGCCAAAAAGAATATGTTGAATCATTTTCTCAGGTTTGGCAGACACTTCTCAAGCTCTCTTAGAGTCTACTCCTTCCTAAACTTTGCCTACAGTTGTGTAAATGTACCAAGGCCTCCACTATCCAGGAGTAATATGTGGGAAAGTGCCTCTTAAGTTCATAAGCACTCATGTGGATTTGAGTAATTGTGCCACATATGCTGCAGGGTCACTACTGTGCCACCTGTCATGCCTGGACACTGTTTAGATCCCTGAGTAAGACTTCATTTTGTATATCTTCTACATATTGAGAACTAGTGGGAAAAAAGATAAATTAGAAATGTAGCACTAGAGGGCACTAAAACCTCCAAGATAATATTGGGCAAAATTTTCCTCTATAAGCAATGAACAAACATAGTAAAAAATATGTTCCACTAATTTTGTTACATTTGAACAGTCTACAGAAGTGGCCTAAGAGTGACTATCAGTGATTTATAAAAAAAAACCCAAAAAACCAACAAATTATTTCTCTTTCCTTTTTATTTTAAGATTCATATATGACTAACCAAATCCATGGGAGTGAATATTGAAAAGTACATGAGACTTTTTTAGATGCAAAGAAACAATAAGAGATGGAAAATGAACAAGGAAAGAAAAAAAACAGAAGGAAACTGAGTAGACAATAGCAGATGATTTTGTTTCAGAGTGATATTTGATGTGAAATACCTGGTAAAATCCCCCTTTCTAATAAATTTGATTTTTGCTCAAGACAAATAGAATAATCTGGACAGAAGATATATATGAAATACAAAAACATGGTAACAAACAGTAAATTATTTTTTTCCTAGAAAATATACAGAGAATAACCTTGATATTGGAAAAGTAGCAATGCAGAAAATGCAGAAATTACAACCAGAATCCCATAGCTCTCGTGTAAGAGATTACTTTGAATAGCAATAAAAAAAGAATAATTGATATACAGTTGCTAATATTTCACTGAACAAAAAAGAAATAATTTTTTACTGTGCAAGTCCAAAGCACAATATGAAGTCTACATTGGTTTGGATCTCTGGAGTTACATTACTGATATTTATCTTATACCTAAGATTTACATGCTTAAACACCTTTCCAGTTATGGACTGCATTTTTTTACATATAGTGGTGTCCAGAATATACCATTCAATTAAACAGTGGTTTGGTACTTTATTCTGTTTCGGCAACTGTCGCAGCCATGTCTTTATGAAAAATCCTTCTTTTAGGATTTTCCTTCTGAGCAACTACTCTCAGAAGCAAATGTA
>JAWWEY010000115.1:135349951-135383236 GCA_035582745.1 Loriotus luctuosus
AAGATATAATAAACAATCTGAAGATCGAACTCCAGCGAGTCCAGTCTCATTCTTCGGAGCCTGGGGCCACTCCCCAGACCACCCAGCTCTTCTCGGGGCAGAGAACAAACAGCCGACCCCGAGACTGCCCCTTCTTTGCCACTGACCTCGGTGTCTCCATGTTGTTTTCCTTCACATGTTCTCACCTCCTCTTCTTCTCTGGCTGGAAATAAAACTGTGCCACCTTGTTGTTTTAGTTTTCTTCTTAAATCTGTTATCACAGAGGAGTTACCATCATCTCTAGTTGACCCAGCCTCGGCCAGCAGCATGTCCATCTTCGGAGCCATCAGGGATTGGCTCTGCTGGACATGGGGGAAGCTTCCAGAAACTTCTCACAGAAGCCACCTCTGCGCCCCCCTGCTACCAAAAGCCAGGCTGTGCAAAACTAACATCCTCAGGAGGAGTACCAAACCTGGGAGAGAGAAATCCAAGTCTAAAGAGAGGGAAACCTGAAATGTTTCAACATTGGCAGTCAGACTTTGGTTACAAAACATCTTAGTGACACTGACATTAATTTATTTCATATAAAATACTTCATTATTCACAAACCATCCTTTTTTTCTTTTAGCTAATATTTTCACTAAAAATACAGGCAGCTTTTGCTGAGGAACTTTCAGAATCTGCATCTCTCTGTCAGCTCATATGTCAGGAAAGGCAGGCATACCATCAGTACGTGATAGAGAAGCTCAACTCGGATGCAATAGGCAAGCTTAGAGGAAAAGATGAGTCAATGAGCTGATCAGTCAAGGCTATTTAATGTACCAGGCTATCAGTTGTCTGTGAAGGCTAGACATCTAACTCCAGGGTAAGGGTAATAATGAAAGACCCTAAACATACCAAAATACTTACCCTGTTCTTTCTAGTCTGTGCTCTGGCCCAGAAAACCAATTCCACTGCTTTCATGCTCACTCTTGCACCTGGCCTTTCCTTCTTAATTTGCATACAGGAAATTATCTTTTTCTAAAGCATCACGATTTTTCTAAAGTGTTACAGGGATCTGCTTTGGTTAAGCATTAAGGTTTTTCTACTAATTGCAACAACATGTTGTAAAATAGTAAGCCATAAAAATCTACATTGTGTTTCCAAACTCTACTTGCAGTAAACCCCATAGCAGACTCAAATCTTTTGTTTGTGTTTTGCAGCACTGAATGTTGCTGCAGAACAATTATAGAAGCCTCTCTGTCCTCTTTCAACATAACATAATTATAGGTCTTCTAGAAATATGTTGTACACCAGGGATTATCAGCTCTGGTTCCTAAAGAGACAGTAAGGTTCAAAATAAAAGGCTCTTCTAAAGCAGATCTTCTGTAAACAAAAGGAGACATCTAAAAACATAAATGGAAAAATATTTTGAAATAAATATTATAGATTCTTGTAGCTCATGGGCAGTCATTTTACAGAACTTTGTGATACACTTTTGATCAAAATCACTGATATCACTGGAACAGCTGCCATATAAAAATAAGTAAATCAATTTTCTGGACTTCTCAAGTATATGCTTTTCCTCTTGCAAGTCTTTGTGACTACCAGTATTTTGAAGCAGTCCTTTGCTATTTTTGTCAACATTTTAAAGAGAAATATTTAAGGCACATTATCATGCCATTTAAAAAAATTTCTCTCAGACTACAGCCAAAGTGGATAGATTTGCCAATTTAGTTTTTTTTCTGAGAAAATATCTTAGTTAATGGAATGTTCAGATCTCTTGAGATCTCTTGTCTAATTCCTTCTTTTATATCTCTGCATCTCTTGTTTTTTCTTTTTATTTGGACCAATTTCAGAAAATGTTTGAGCAAATGGTCCTTGTCATAAAGAATGATGTCATGTCATCTGATGTCTAAATCAGAATTCATGTACATCTTTAGCTGAGTAGAAATTAGTTGGATGCTTAACACAAACCAGCTGATTAAAGGCTTATTTTTGTCTATGTAGTCCAAAGCAGAATCTATCCTTCTTGTCCAATTAAGATATATGTAATCAGAATGTTTATTGCACTGGTATTCAATATCATATTTCTTGAAAACCTTCCGTATATTTAACTTCCATGTATGGATGGTCCCATTGGCATCAGAGAATTTGATCACATGGCAGAGTCTTATGAAATATTAAGTCATCTCAGATCCTTTTGTATTCCTAGGACATCAGTTCAATGATTGGTTTCAGTATACTTGTTTTTCAGGTTGTCTGGGAGAAATCCTAAATGAATTAGCAAGAATCAATGCAGGTGCTCAGAATGTGGCATACCTCTTTGCCATTGTAATCATAGATTAGGTGTTTCTTTATGTGGAAAAATCTCAGTAAGGAGGTTTTTATAAGGATGCATTTTCAGGGATTTTTGTTTGTTTGTTTGCTTTTTTTTTTTTTCCAGGATCTTTTGATAAGCCTTAGGCACCAAAAGATTCAGTGTTAAGGATACTTCCATTCACCATCCCTTCAGATATTGATATTTACAGTATACAGATACTTTTTCAAATATATTGTTTTACATTTTAACAAAGGCGAAAGATGTTTCTAAAAAAAATCATCATCAGGGAAATCATTACAATGCTATAGCAAAAATACTAGTTGCTGATAGCTGATTAGAGTTACATGAAGCATGTTCTTAATCACATTATTAATGAAGTTTTGATCAGTAGGGTTTACCCAGGAAATTTAGGACAGTGAATACTCCTGAAACTTTTTTGTTCAACAGCTCTTCAGTCTTCAAACCAGAGTCTCATGATGAAAGTTGAAGAAATTTCATTTTTAAGGGAATTCTCTGTAATTTGGTAGTTTTTTTAAAGCTCTCATCCAGATATTGGTCCAAACCTAAGTAAAGTTCACATCTCTTTTAAGCTCTACTACAAGTGTAAAGCAGTATTACAGCAGTGTAGAGCTTTCTGACAGTCAGATCATCCTGAGAACAGGTTGCTGAGCCAGAGTGTGGGGGAGACCCAAAATAAGAACGGCCTCGACCTGTTGAAGTGAGTTCAGAGGAGGGGCAGAAGAGGATCAGAGGGCCGGAGCACCTGTGAAGACAGTCTGAAGTTGGGGTTGTGCAGCTTGGAGAAGAGAAGGCTCTGTGGAGATGTTAAAGCATCTTCCAGTACCTGAAGGGGGCCTGCAAGAGAGTGGAAAAGGAGCTTTTGACTATAGTGTGTAATGACATGACAAGGGGGAGTGGCTTTAAACTGAAAGAAGGTAGAATTTTATTAGATATTAGCAAAAAATCTTTGCTGTGAGGATGGTGAGGCACTGGAACAGGTTGCCCAGAGAAGTTATGGATGCCCCATCCATGTAAGTTTTCAAGGCCAGTTTGGATTGGGCTTTTAGCAACCTGGTCTGGTAGTTTTTCCCCCTAGGCTGAATAGCAGAAGCAAAGTCATCTAGTCCATGAAGACATTGTTTGGCATTTTATGTAGAGATTTCACTGACTGATTCACCTTTTTCAGTCAGCTACAAGAAAATATTTAAATAAAATATACCATTAGAAATATAGGGCAGATGATTATCTTTTTTACTTCATACAATTAACAAGAGGAGAAGATGTAATGCAAATGGTTATCAATCTTAAAAAATAAGATTCAGAATTCTGGGCTTTTTTACATGACAGATATTTTATAAACTGGTCCTAGAGAAACAGAAGAATTCATTAAGAAAATATTTTATTTGTTTTGGGCAAATATAAAATGAGCAGAGTGAGATTCATAAGCCTTCTCATAAAAAGTTTCTGTAAGAATAAATGTCTTAGATTTAAATATATCTTCGTATATCCTTCAACAAATCTTTGCCATGGAACCAGCTAGAAAAGCCAAGCAAGGCAGCAGCTATCCATCCCTCTGTAATTAAAATCTGCACTCTGTGAAAATTACCGACCAGTAGCAGTAATGAACAATAATGCAATGAGTTCCTGCTTTGCACAGCTGAGACACAGAGCTCACAAACTTTTACTAAATCAATTCATGAGTCAAAGAGAGTCCAGGTGAAATTTTTCTAAGCTAGGACTGTGTATGCACCAAGAGTGGAAAATCTCGACTGGTATGAGCTCAGATGTCTCAGAATCTGCTTAAAGTGAACAGAACTAAGTAAAAATGTTTTGATGGAGTGTTTTGATTCTAAAACGGAAACATTTCAATGGTTCAAGAAATACCAATAATGTATTAATTACATTTTCCTAGATTAAGAATTATTTTTGAGAGACTGAGACCCCCAGATTTTAAGCTGCACAAACATAGTTAAAGAGAAAAGTAACATGACTATTATTTATGCCACCAGTTCCATTGAACCAGTAAATCACCTTTATAAATGAAGGCTCATTGAGAGGTGTTGAAGATCAGTCTGGCAGATTAGTTTACCAGAACTAACACTCACTCTTGGGTCAGTTATAGGACTCATGATTTGACTAGAAAAATAGGAAGGGGAAGGGGAAAAGGAAGGGGTGGGGGAAGAGAAACACTGGTTGTAAAAAGATTTGTGTCTGCATCTAAGCAGATATTCACATTTTGGGGCATGAAGGAGTGCATCATAGATGCATTGAATCATAGAATGGCTTGGTTTAGAATGAATCATGAATTCCACCTAGTTAAAGTACCCTGTCACACCCATGAACACCTCCCACTAGATCAGGTTGCTTAAAGCCCCAGCCAGCTTGGCCTTGAACACTTAGGGAACAGGGCATCAGCCCCAACATATCAAAGAATTTCTTGCTAATGTCTAATTCAAAAGGCTCTTTTTAGTTTAAAATTTTCCCCTGTTGTCCTATTGCTATCAGTCCATGCAAAATAATTATGCTATTCCATTGGGACAGTGCTGTCCTATAGGCAAATGATGTGCATTTTACTGTCCTATATGGCATTTCTCTCTGCCCAATTAAGTATGAGAAGTAACTAGTTCCTGCTCTGAACCTGTCCCTGCACATTCAGGTTATTCAGAATTGATCTACATAGTGTATGACAAGTAGGGTGAGGCAGCTGTCCTCATGTACATGCCAAGTCCCCTGTTCCCAGACCTAGGAAGGGCAATACCTGCTGTGCAAGCAGTCCTTCTGAGCAGATGTTGTGCATCCTGGAGTTCCTGGAGTTTTCTTAAACAAGGAGTAATAAAGCTTATCTTCATTCCCTTGAACTCTTCACCGGAGAAACACTATGTCATTGGCTTCAGGATGTTGCTAGCTGTAGTTTCTAAATGTATAAGAAATATTGCATCAAAGAATACAATAAAGGACATTGGTTTGGAGGGTTTTCTTTGGTATGTTTGAGGTTATTCTGGTTGGTTGGTTGGGTTTTTTTGATTTTTTTTTTATGTCTATATAGAAATGGAGTGTTGATTTCCCTTATGGATTGGTTTGGAGATTACCTCAAGAGGTTCTGCCTTGTGAGTCCTTGCTTTGAATTTTTCTTCCTCTTTAGCAGCTTAAGTATAGACCAAGTTATCTGATCAGGAACAGACTGAAATTCAGTAGAGTTCTGTCAATCTGAACTAAAGCTCTACTATTTAATACTCACTCTTTAGAAGTAATAAAGATTTGATTTTTTTGTTTAATTGAACCTTCTAATCTGAAATACACACTGATGGCTTAAACAGTCCCGGTAATAAAATCATCAGTCTCAATAAATTTAATTGCTGTTAACTTTGTGAATTTTATAGGAGCATCAGTTTTATGTATTTATATAAATATTTGTACATTCTTTGCTGTATATAAAATTTGAAGGTAATTTTTTTAGTGCTCTAAAAAACCTGAAGTAATTTGATCTTTTTATAACATGACTATCAAGTGCATATCCAAGCAACAATGTGTTCCATACAAATACATCATGTTATATATGACTCTGTCAGAGGCAAAGCGTTGTCAGGAGTTCTAGACAAGCTGACTGATAGCAAAATAAAAAAGAGACTTTTATGCCACATCAGCATTTCATGTATTTATGGCAACAGTTTTATTTTTGCCTTTCTTTTTAAGTAAAGCTATATGAGACAAAAGGACCATGTACCCAGATTGACTGAGATTTCATTGGACACAGATTAGATATGAAAAAAAAATCTGGTTTTGCAAAAGAATTTACTTTTCAGTTATCCAAATTAAAATGATTTCTCATCTGAAAGTCTATAACATTTGGTAGATAATTTTTAGTTTTCTGAAAAAAACCATTCAGTACTAGATCAATTACTCAAATCTAAACACAAATTAGAGAAAAGATTAACAGAAAACTCTAGCTGGGGAGAACCACTGCTGGTGCCAATGACCTAGTAATTGATGTATAAGTAGCTTATGCTTCTTATGGTTTTGCACTTTTTATGCCTTATTAAAGTGTCCTAGACTGACATATAAACTTCTTAAAAGCAATTTTAAATTATCCCAAAAATGCTATCATTGTCAGCAAAATTCTCCACATAACTAATTTCAGATCTCTGCTCGTTCTTTCCTTTCTGGGGCTTTCTGGACCTGAATTCCAGAAGCTGAGATGTCACTGCCTAGACTGTAGTTTCCCCACACTCTTTCTTTCGTTTTATTGAAAAAGGTGCAAAGACATCAGCCAGCTCCATCAGCACCTGCAACTGCAAACCATCCTGTGCTGTGGGCTTGTGTTACACGAAGTGATCTCTCAATCTGCCTTGACTTTGACTTCAACAAAGCCTGAATGTTGGATCAGGGGCCTCTAAGACCTAGGAATAAAGCTTTCAAAAAACCCCATTGAGTACCTTATCTTTCTCTATGTCTATCATCATCAGGTCCTCTCCCCGCTATGGAGTGACAGCAGTGTGCTCAACATTCCTTCTCCTGCCTGTGGATTTCTATAAGCTTGTCCTCCTGCCCTTGAAATCTGTTCTGAGTGCTAACTCTCACTCTGCTTTGGCTTTTAGATCTCCAACCTATCACATACAAGCAATGTCTCTTTGGTATCACTCAAGTGGCCAGTGCTTGTCTCCACCCCTCCTTGCACCTCCTTTCTGCATTTGAGCTCAGTCAGTCAGGAGTTCCTTGTTTTTCTGCATTGACCTTCTGCCTCACCTGGTCAATTTCCTGCATGTCAGAACAAATCCTTCTGTGTTTTGAGGACATTGTCCTTGGAGGTCAACTAGCTCTCTGGTGCCATTTTTCTTTTCAGGACAGTCTCCCACAGGATCCCACCGAGCAGAGCACTAAACAAACTGGGATCCTCTCCAGAGCCTTGTGGTTGTTGATCTGTTGTTTTTCTTACTCATTTTTCTCAGGATCTTAAACGGCATTTTCTCTTAGGAGCTGCAGTCAAGGCTGCTCTCCATGGGCACTTCACCAATCAATTCTTCTTTATTCATGTGAAATAAACCCCGCACAACTGCTTCTGTAGATTCCTGGCATCAAAAAATTGTTTTGGTTTTCAGCAGAAACTTTCTATAAAGTTCTTATCTCAAAGTTAGCAAGCCAGATGAGAAAGGGGGTGCGTGGGTGTCTGTGTTAGTTGTTAACTATTTCTGCAAATGGCCCCCTACTTGTCTGTTAGCCTCAAGACTTTACTGTACCTGATATTCTGGTATTAACTTATTTGTATGATTTTCCTTCCGTTGTAAAGTAATCACAAAACACAATTAATTTTTAATTTTTATATTTTAAACATAAACATACAAAAAACCCCCAAAAACATTCTTGCACCTTTCCTCCTAGGCATAATTGTTTCAGACTGAATATAGGGAGGATACTTTGTATAGTGTTTCTCATGCTTATTTTATGCTTATTGAAATATGCATATGAATTTTTGACCTTTAGGTCTAGAGCTGTATTAGCTTAATTTAATTTTAAAAAGGCTTCACATTTTAGATGTTAGCAGTGCCTTATGAAGTAGGACATTTTTGTACTCCTCAGCTATCAAAAGTAAGGGTTTTTTTACTTAGTGTTAATAGATTAAAGATGAAAATATGCCTTCAAAATAAAATAAGAAAGAACAAAACAAAACAAAAAACCCTAGATTTTTCCTATTTTATTGATGTTGTTGAAAACAAAATAAAAAACTGTTTTCCAGGTGTTTTTAAATTTATAATGCTTATAAACTAAGGGGGAACTTTTAAAAGGGTGCTATTTGTGCAAAGCCAGCTTTTAACAACTTTTTTGACTGAAAGGCTTAAGAATTTTGGTTGCAGTAAGCAGTAAAATTAATTTGACTCAAGGCCCTTTCTTTTCCTTTGGTTATTATGGTAGGAAGCTTCTTTTCCTTCCACCTTTAGCAATAAAGTTGAAACATTCAGGCTTTATTCAAGTAGAAAACATTGAATAACATGTAAGAAATCCAGAGTAACATCTGTGATTTAGTCAGTTTGCTAATAAAACATGACAAGGTACATATAGAGTGTCTACTCCCCAGGAACTGGCTGGACATTAGATATTGCATGAGGATTGGACATAAATAATAAATCCTCTTGCTTTGTTTCACTTCTCCATGTAGCCTTGCTTTTCTTCATTAAACTGACTTTATCTTAATCCATGAGTTTTTGATCTTATTTACTCTGCTGCGCTGCAGAGGAGGGGAAGTGAGAGAGGGGCTTAGTGGGCACTTAACAGCCAGACAAAGTCAACCCATCCCACTAACAAGAAAAAAACCCAAAAAAGCAGGGCTTTAATAACCCCATGAATATAAAAGAATACACAATGAAATTATTAAATTAATGTTGACAGGTCATGCAGATTAACACAAAATCATTTAGACATATATTTCAGTAAACATTTGTTAAATCCCTTCTTCAACAATTACACTGAAAGAGCTTTAGCAGTTTTCTATAACCTTCACACTGGTGGTGGAGATCGATTAGGTTTTGGATCAAGAAGATATTCATAATACATCATAATGAAAAAAGATACCTTAAAATGAATGTAAATATTTTTTTGTAAAGATGAAAACAGGTGAAATTGCTGTGATTCTGATGGCATTTTTGTGAATGACAGAGTTAAATTTTTATGTTCTTTATATGTATAGATTTTAATATGTATAGTTTATTTAAAATTAATATGCATAGTTTTTGTGCATTTAATATTTTCTGGGAAAATATTATTGTAAATCAATATGAAACCCTTAGCAACAAGTACTAATAGGAAATACTGAACAGTAGTTAATTAGATTACAACTATTTGCAACAAAATAATATCTAAATTCAGAATCAGAGTTCATATCTAGATGTACATTTTGTAAAGTATATATTCATTAAAGCGCTTACTAAAGCATCAGAGAACTGCACCTATGAAAAAAGATTTTGTTAAACAAGTATTTAAATGTTCAATTGTGTGTCTAATCACATGTTAGTCCATGAAGTTCTTAGTACAAGCTTTTTATTTTCTCTTTTTTTAATTCTATGTTTTTGTTAGGTTAAAATGAGAAATATCTAAAACTGTGGGATACTTGTCTGTCCCATGCATGCTGTAACAAATATTTGCATAGGCTAATCATTTCTTCTAAGTCTCATGAGATTTACCTCTGCTTCAACTATGGAGATGACTGTATAAGGAATCATTAGATGAGTGTGCTTCCACCATTTCCTGAAAACATGTCTAATTTATCCTTCCTAATTCCTTTTCCTCAGTATGCGCAAGGTTTCAGTTAGCATTGCAATCCTATTATGGCACCCCATGAAACAATCAGAGCAAACTTTGCTTAGAATACATTGCACTTCATACATCAGCTGAGCTTGAACACTTTTATAGATAGGGAACAAAAAGCTGAAGGTGGTGACAAAGCCCCTAATTACTTAAATGGCACGGGATTAGGCCACTAGTGGATTCTGCATATTGGAGTTTCTATGTTGCATTAAAGCTTTTTTGATTGATCAATTAATGATTGAATTTTTAAAAGCCAGAGCATGATTAGAAAAAAAAAATCTAAAATTTCAGTTAATAGATTTTAATGCTTGGTGCCGAAACATGCATTAACAATTATCTGTTCAGTTGACCAACAACAAACTCCCCCACCTTTTAAGACCTGAAGATACAGAAAACACATAAAATTCCCATAAGTTTGCTAACTTCTTGATGTGTTTGGATAGAAGCAATGCCCTCTCAGATACAACATAATATTAATACTACATGACAAATTGTAATTCATTGTAACATGTTGTGATGCACTAATAAAATATAACTTGTAAATGTGTATTACCTATGGCAAACTAAGTCCTGTCAAAACAAATGAAAATTAAAATATTTGCCTGTCACTGATGAATAGAATTTATTTTTATGCTATTTCTTTCGGGCATGTAAACACATTGGGGCACTGATAAGGTAAGTCTAAAAACTATTTCTGTCTAAAGAAGTGGAATTTAGAGAAAAATGAAAATAGTTTGGAGAAAGTTGGAATTTATGAAAGGGAGGCACAAGATGAAAATGTTGCACTTGGCTGGCTGAGGTCACATATGACATGGCATAACCTATACACCTGCAGTGAGATGCTATTGAGTTTCTCATATCATGCCTGAATACTGTCCTCAGAAACGCTGTTGTCAAAAGAGATTCAGCTGAAATAAAATGTTGATTAACAGACACAGTGACATTTTCCCATGAGTAGAACCTGTGGCAGTTCTACATCTGGCTGGTATTTGGAAGATATTTCAACTATTTTTCAAGTTCATCTCCAGTTGAAGATGACTAATGTGCTAACTATAAAGGATTGCTGGAAGCTAAGCCCCGGGGCTGCTTGAGAGCATAAACTTTAGCTCATAGTTAATCTGACCAGACTTCCAAGTAAGGAACAGGTATAGGAAATGGTTTCTGAATATTGTGTGCTTGAGAAGATCAGCATGCATGCCAGCAAATCTGACTGCTAGAAGTCTCTACCCACTTCCCAAAATTTAATTCTCTGTCACTCTCTTCTAAATCCTCTAAAACTTCATACCTAAGCTCACACACATATTGGTGTGTACACTTAAACTGCACCTTTTTTTGCGTAAGTTCCAGCCATCGTTGCTTTTCTACGTGCTTCATATCATGCTTGCTGTTTTATTTTAGCTTTTCTAGCAGGTGAGTTTATTTTCCCTACTAAAATATCTTTACTAAGACATTTCTTATAAATTTCTTGTGTCTGAATGAATTACTAAAATTAAGAATCATAGTCATGATCACTTCATATTATCTACATATGTAAGCAAATACACACATACACATGTACAAATATATACATAATACATACTTTGGTATCCATTATAATCATAACTGCTTTACAAATCAAAGAACTCTTATGTTCCAAAGGAGGGAACAGTTTCCAGAGATGACTTGATAACTCAGCAGCAGAGCTTTTTTTAAAGTAGGGAAGCTGAGTTGCAGATGCACACAGTGCTTGGGATCTTTGCCAGGGTATGGCTCATGAAAAGGACTGGTCTTCCAGGAAAAGGCCAAAACAGCAGATGATTACATACACAAGTGAATGATCTAGGCTGAAGGTACCATACCACTCATAATCAGGAAGTATAAAGGTATTAAACCCTCAGGTAAAACACTTGAATTTCCCACTTGAGATTTGAGATTTGAGTCTGATCTTCCCTAATGCAAAGTTTGATTGGTGTAAAACATGGAGATCATAATATTGGAGTAGGAAAATCTTTGACATACCTCATGTATTCCATTCTTGGTCTTCTTTTTTCTCTGATGCTACAAGTAAGGTCACAAAACTAGTTTCACAAAATCCCTTTCTAAGCTTAATAATTGTGCATACATTTGAACTGTACTCTCAATTCTTTGTAGTTTGTGGAAGAGGGTTTTGACAGAAGTTTTAAACTCTATATCTATTAAATAACTGATTTTGATAAAAGGGTATTATTTATCTAGTACACATACAGCACACTAAGTTAATTTCTTTTGCTTTTTAGTCATATTTCAGAGGTACACTAACTGCTTTTCTATTTACAACAGTTGAAGTAAGAAGCAATCTTGTGGTAAATAATTGAACTCTTCTCTGTGGTGACCAGGAACAGAAACCAAAGGAATGGCCTGGCGATGTGCCGGGGGAGGTTTAGGTTGGATATTAGAAAAACGTTCTTCAACCCAGAGGGTGGTTGGGCACTGGAATAGGTTCCCCAGGGAAGTGGTCACAGCATCAAGCCTGAGACAGTTAGAGAAAAATTTGGACAGTGCTCTCAGGCACATGGTGTGACTCTTGGGTATAGTCCTATGCAGGGCTAAGGGTTTGACTCAATGACCCTTGAGTGTCCCTTCCAACAGAGTTTATTCCACGATTCTGTGATCTATTTGAGTTTAAAAGATTAAATGTGAGTACAGAGAATGAGAAACTAAACATCACTACTGTGTCATGGTAGTGAACAGAAGTTTGAACTGAACTGAAAATTAAGGAAGGAGAATCATCAGATTACTTAAAAGCCAAAAAGAAACTTCTGATGAGCAAAAAATTGGAGAGCTTGTCTAAGTAATCTTAAAGTAATTTATATTCAGATTAATGTTTAATTTATTCTTACGCATGACAAAAAAGCATTTTTCTCTTCAACTAACCCTGGCCATTATCACCCCTAAAAGAGAAGCTGACCACTGCAAATTGGACTGAATGAGGCCTGTCAGTATATGAGACTGTCCAAATATGTGAGCCCTTCTTCTAAAGAAATGCTTCAGAGAGCTCATCCCACGACTGTGAACTTCCTTGAAACTACTAATCACTGTCAGTAAAACAAAAATTTTGGTAAGTTTTAAATTATTTTCTCCTTAATCAGGAGGAGTCATCAAGGCGAGCATGAAAATTTATGAAAGTTGCTGATATACTACTAAATTATTTGACTGTATTTAGGTTTTTATTGCTACAAAAATTCTTCATGCTTTAATATTAGAGTTACAATGAGACGATTGTGTTAATATTCGTGGTCATTGATCTTTGCTTCACTGGAACAGATATAGTAAGAAACTTATGAATGCACATCATACCTAAAAATATAAGCTAAATCTATACTAAAATGAAAATTAAATTTTCATTCATAACATGACAACATATTATTACCTATAATTTCTGCATGTAAACTTCCCAGAGTTATGTCCTGGTAGAATAAGACTTAGAGTGGAGAAAAGATCCTAGAGCCAAGTAATAAACAGACACAAATTGAGATGTACAATTGAAAGTCTAGTAGAATTTTAACTATTATCACATTAGAAATGGAAAAAGATTTCCTGATTAAAAATTTCAAGTTCAGGGTTTAGAAAATTTAAAAATTACAGAAAACCAGGGTTTGGTTTGGGGTTTGTTTTGTTGTTTTTTTGTTTTTCTACAGTGGACATCTTGTTACCTCTACGTTTCTAATTGGAAATAAAAGAGCCTTTATATTCACTTCATGAATATTCTTACCTACCAATTTGTTGGGAAAGACAGTTGTGATGTTATGAATGTGTGTTCCCTAAATCTGTTAAATTGTGATTGGTTTCATTATGTGTAACTGATTTGTCCTCCACAAAATTAAGCAATATAACTTCTTTACATTGCTACTATACTGAGATTGAAATAGTATTAACCATCACCATTTACTGTAGGCTGTAGGATATCAATACCCAACATTTCTAATTCTTTTACATCCTAATTCTTTTAATTCTGATTGCACTCCTGCTTTTGGCTGGGATGGACTTAATTTTTGTCCTAATACTTGACTGATGTTAAACTATAAGTACCTTTTCATAGAACTTACTCTATTTTGTAATTACTTAGCTAAGTCTTGGGAAGAAGAAAAACGAGACATCTCTAAAAATCAGTGGGAACATTTTTTTAGGATAGCTTGAGAAATAAACTATACTGAAATAGAACTATGGTGAGAATTTCCAGCATAAATGAGGGCTTTTCCAAACATAACCACAAAAGGCAGAAAATAAAGCAGAAGAAAATTTGAAGAAAAGATAAAAAGGATAAAGAAGGAAAAGTGAAATTATTCAGCATATACTTCAGTTTTTCCCTTAAATGACTAGAAAAGGCCCTTAGGAGGCAGCGTAAGACTTTTACTATTATTTATGGGCAGCATATTTTGAATATAAACTATAGTACTATATTAAGAGAAATGCTATCTTTAAAAAGCAAATACACTTTAGACTCACATTTTGTAATTTATCTGTGGAGTCTTTCCTTGCTATGTCTCTTATGAACAAAGGTTTATTTGTTCAATTTATTCCATTCTTTACAAACAGGATCTGATAATTCCAGCTCTCTTTCACTTGGGATTCCACAGATGGGCTTAATCTGCTATTCCTGCTGCAGATTTCCAATGTAACACAAGATGACTGGAAGAAGTGACCAGAAGTGATCCTCTGTGTTTTGTGGAAGAATGAGGTTCCTTGTTCTAATCCTGTGCCTGAGGAGTAGAAAACATTGTCCTTTCCTCATTCCACTGGGACTTGGGAACCAAGACACACTGCTTAGAGGAGGACTTAACCTTCATATTACTAAAATTGAGATGAATCCTTGATTCTCTCATAGAGTGTCATGGACAAGGTCACTGTCAGATCAAGAAAATATACGTGAAATATTATATAAGGAAACACTTTTCATGTTTGCAAGCAAAATGGAAAGATAATTATCTTTAATGACATTCTGTAATGTTAAAGGAAGACTTTTCAGAATGTGAGAAATCTTCAGGCAAAATAAAGGACAGAAGGCCTTACTTTGTGGGTCAGGATCTAAAAATGAGAAAGGCTCAGATTTCCTCTTCCAGTTAATTTTATTTTCTTTGATTTTTATTTCTTTTATTTTTTTAATGTAGAGATTCTAGGTCAGAGGGGCCATAGTAAGTCTTATAAGACAGCTTGCATTTAAATACCTTAACGTAACAAAGAACCAGTTTAAAATCGTAAATTCCATCCTTTCGAGTTTATATTCAAGTGAAAAAGAATTTATGAAATGAAAAACGGGAATTGTCTTAAATATGTTTAAATACTCATATTTTGTTCTAAAAATTACCAAAGAAAATTAAGTATACGTATGACTAATCAGTGTCAATAGCACGCAAAGTTTAATTACCTCAACCTAAAGTACATCTAATGTCAAATTCAATTAACAATGCAATCTGACAAATGCTTTCATAATAAATTTCAAACAATTGACTGATCTTTTAATAATAGTTGATGGTTAGACATTCCAAAGGCCAGTGGCAAAACACTGTCTTTTAATGAGGAAAATTACAGCAACATTGAATTTAGTAGTGCTATTTTTTTCTTTGAATGGTCTTCTACTATAAAGTAACAAATTTGAGCAGAACCTTAGAACAATCAGACATGAGTCAAGGCATCTTTGCCTAAGAAACAACAAAATAAACGTAGTCTGCTGAAAGTATCATATTAGGACAAATTAGATTTGTAAGTTTTGACTGATTTCAGAAGACAGATATTTAAATACTGAATCTAATTTAAGTGTCTTGGACTGTTTCTGAAGTATAAACTCTTCAGGAAAACCTAGAGAAAAAAATTAACAAATTCTAGTGAATTTAATTCTAAGGAAAAAGAAAATCATACATGAACAATGGATGTGATTAAAAAGAAGCTGAGGGAAAGGGGAGAATCTTTAGGGTTGTTTTGGAAGAAACATCCTCAAAACAGTTTCCCCTGTCATGGCTTTTATTGCTGAGAAGATGTCATAGGTATGAAATATCCCTTTGGTCAGTTTGGGTAAGCTGTCCCATCCCCTACTCCACCCCCAGCCTCTCTTTGCTGGGGAGGGACTGTTGGAGACACAGCCCTGATGCTCTGTGAGTACAGCTCAGCACCAGCCAAGACACTGTTGTGTTGTCAACACTCTTCTACCTACAAATACAAAAGAACAATACTGTAAGTATTGCAGTTTTTTGGTTTTGGTTAGCCTGGAACCTAAACAGCAGCCTATAAAGGTTTCCCTGGTTTTGCATTCCTAGAACATTATATTATCTCACATCAATTATATACTGTGTATACTTCTAAAATGTTTTACAATTCTAGCATGAAAATTGCCCATTATCATTACAAAAGAGGAAATAACATGTTATAACAATTTAAATTCAAGGAAGGGAACTCGGCACTTGTGATTCTTGTAAAAAATCTCTGTATAATAATAATTTTTATCATAGCTGTTATTTAATGTATCATATACCATAGCTTGGAAATGTCAAGTGATACCATAATAAATTGCAAATCCATTAAAATTCTACCTCTTACTAAGTGGTTACTCCCCCCTCAAATCTGAAATATGACTAGATAATATAAAGTAAATGCTGATATCCTTTAAATACAGGCTGGGAGAAAAATCACTGAGGATTTAAGGAAAACAATCCTAAGGAACATGATCCATATGCTTTTTTTTTAATCCTCAGGAATGTGTTTGTATACCAAGGTTAATAATTTGATTTTTGTTGTATTTAAAAGCGAAGAAGATGACCTTGAAGAATTTGGACCCAAGTGAGAGGTAAAGCTAAGATGAACAGCCTGTAATAGTCTTGCAACAAATCCTGAACAGTGCTTTATTCTCTAATGCATTGTTGCTCTCCTTGGATTCACCTCTACTTTAGTTATAAACTAACTAAACAAGAAAAGATCCAGCCACAAAAGAAGCAAAAAACCCCAAACATGAGACTATGAGATCAATCCTATACATTTCTTGTTAAGAATCACTAGAAGACCTCAGAACTGTGAAAAACCCTTTCATTAGAATTCTTAATTGATGAACTTAATGCATAACCCATTCCTTTTTCGTATGCACTGCACACAGCACAGCAGTAATGCATATTGAGAAGGAGAGATACTATTTACCATTATAAAATGTCATGTCTTATCCTGCCAAAACTCTTTAAAGTAATTAGTTTTGTCACGACTATTCAGAAGTCATTAATAGAAAATTCTGGCTGATTAAGCACGTCCCAGGCCAAGACTCACAAATAGCAATTCCTCTGATTTTCACGGATTCCCAAAGTAAATGTTTATCTGATACTGAGCCAAATTGCCTACATCCTTTGTATTATGTTGTTAAAATTACTTTTGCTTTTGATCACACAATTTCACTGCCCTTATAAAAAATGGGAGAAAAGGCTCAAATACCTATTACTTACCTGTGGGGACTAAACTCTAAATGCATTAAGTCATTGTGCAAGAGATAGCATTTCCAATAGCTTTTGTATTTCCCTGTTGGTAGGAGAAAGAAACTTGAAAAATTAGCACAAAACCTGCTTTTTTTTAAAAAGAGCTCCCACTCCACACAATAAACCAAGAACGTGTAGTCGCCGTTGACTATTTTCTTTCTTCCCCATCTACCAATTTCATATATGCTATTGACAAGCCTGCAGAGAAATACTGGTTACACTGCATTGCTCACATTTTGAAAACATCTCCAAATTAACCGCCACCAAAGTTAAGAATGTGTAAGAGTGGTCTGCATTCAAGGAAAGGGGCAAAACAAACAAGGAAACAAAATTCTGTGATGGGAACACAAAAGTCAATTCTTAAAAATAAAATTTCTTCTGAAATTCATATCACTATATAAATTGCCACTTTTGACAAATCGTTTTCTAGATTTTTCTACAAAGGCACATGAGTTTATGAAGATATTAACTTGAAAAGTGTCTATAATGTGTGTGTGTTGTGGAACTGTTTGCTGATTAAGCAGAAATTAAGACATTTATATTCAGAAGTTGTTTCCAGTAAGACAAAGAATGTCATGAATCATTCTTAAATTATGAGAGTGGTGTTTCTAGGTATTCTTAATTATGTTCTGTGATGCCTTATCTATAGGAGGAAATACCAATCAAATTCTATATGCACTGTTATGAATCACCTAATAATTTTAGTGCAAATATTTGTTAAAACTTATCTTTTCTGTTGTGAGTTGATAAGGTTCCAGCTTAGTATTACAGATCATGAATTAATAATACCTGTTTTCTATTAAACAAAGGAGCCACATGCATTGCCTTTTTTACTGTGAATAACATAAAACAGTGAGGGAAGCTATATACTGAAAATCACGCTGAACAGAAAACTTTTAAAATTACACTGGCATTGCAGCAATGGAAGCACATGGGGATTTGGATTAAAATTCTAAAAGTTAGAGAACACAGGTGGAAAATAACATTTTGAAAGATTTCTACTCCCATTAGACCTGTAAAGCTAAAGAAGGTTTGAGAAGTTTTTGTACATTTGGATAAGCAAAGTGTTTAAGACGATTTCCCTCGACAGTTTTGCTCACAGCTACAAGAACATGAAAAAGAAGTCATTCACATGGTAGGAATGATGCAACCTAGGAATAAAACAAAATTATCTTTTTCTGTCTTTCAGCTTCTTGCCAGATTGAAACACAATTTATATATAACCTTTTGCTAAACTTTCTTTTTCATAAATCTCCCAAGGCTTAGTTCATATCAATTTTCATTAAAGTGATAACTGTTTTGTAAGAGCAACATGAAAGTGTAAATAAAAATAAGTTGAAGATTATGTAAATCAGGGCATTTTATAGAGAATATTCCACATATAGAATGAAGCCTAGTCCCTCTTAAAGAAAATTATTAAGGATCATACATTTGATAACATAAATATGCACATTTATATTGCTGTCAGCTAAGAAATGTAAGTTATTTACAACAGTAAAAATGGTCTTTCATGTAAGTTTTTGAACACTTGAGGAATTCATTTCATTTCCTGAATACTGTCTCTGTCAGCATTCTGGAAGTGAAAGAGTCAGAGAGACTTTGCTTCAGCATCCAACCAGATGTGTCTTTCTCTTCTGAACTTAGTTTTGTGAAGTGTATAAAAGCAAATAATAGAATCGATTACTCAGCTTCATAATGAATATTCATTGTGCATTGTTTGATTGCAGCCCCTAGCAGGAAGAAATAAAAATAGTACAGAGGCCTTCAGAGGATATATTTTCACTCATTTCCATACTTCTCCTTTGACATCCTGTACTAGTTTCACTACTGTTTCAAACAGTGAGAAAATTATGGGGTTTAGATACAGAATCTCACTCAAATCTGTTGTGAGCTACTAGTGTGGTTTCAGTTTAGCAGTTTCAAAAAATGGGCCTTCTATGCTTTAATTCATTTAATGAAAAAATAAAATGCAGGACAAACATTCAAAGTGGCATTCAGTCCCATTACAGTAAATTATGGAAGGTTATAGTTGTATTGAACAAATAAATTACTAAATACAACAAATAAAAATAAAAACCATAGAAATAAATATAATAATATGTAAATAAATGTCTGAAATTTACACTTAATCATCATGTGATACCAGCTTAAAAAAAATGCATGTTTTTACTTTTCTTGTTTTTACTTTACTTTTCTTAAGTCCATTCTGGGACTTAAGACAATAAAATCCATGTTTCCACATGTGCAGGTAAGGCACCTGTTTACGCTCCTATTATAGTCAACAGATACTTAGTTAGGTAGCCAGTGTGACTTAGACTTTCTCAGCTTGTCTCTAGCACAGGTGAAGGTTAACCTCCATAGTAAATTGAATTGGCTTCATGAGATGTCATTTAGGGGTGATGAACGTGTATCTCCCACTATATCTCATGCTTTCTTATATTTAGGCAGTATTGTAATCAGAACCAGAATATCTTAGTGCTCTTAGATGAAGATATTCTCATTTCAGAGGGTAGTACTCAGAAAAATATAGAAATGTGGATAATTGTGATATCAGAGGTGATTTATCAGTTTTGTGGAAAAAGGGAGTCAGTCTTAAGATTGCCTGTAGACAGCATCTAGGCCAGGAGGTTTCTGCTGTGTGTCCTGATAGCAATAGTGAATTGTCTTTCAGAACAGGCGTAGCACAAGACATAGATATAATGTACCAAATTCCATCATTTCCTTTATGTCATTGGGGGTTTTTCTGCCCATTTTTCTGCCCGTTTTCTGGCCTTTCTCATGAAGAAACCTGGGGAATCAATTTTCTCTGTTATTGCATTTCTACTCATAGAAACATAACATGTTGTTATTTGTGATTTGACATGATTATTTAATTTCTGATGGAAGAGCAGTAATTTTGTAAAAAATTGTATTTTTCATTCTGGAAGATTTTTACATTGTCTAGCTAGTTAATTGTAAACATGGAGAGATTGGTAAAGAGTAGATTTCCATGTATTTCCATGTCTAATGTGCAGCATTAGACCTAATTTGTCCTACAATTCATTGTCTCCCAGAGGGCCCTGATTCTGTGTTATTGTACTCTTATTGGAGACCTGTTACTTCTTTAGGATAAACGTAAAATATTCCTAATCAGATTGGAAATTTATCATACTTATTTTGAAAAAACAATTTACACCTGCACAAGGAAAAATAAAATCAGGCAAGGAAACCATCCAAGTTCTTTTTAAGACAAAAAGAAATACATTGAAATCAGTTTGTTCCTCAAATACAACCCTGCAGATATTGAACAGTATTATAATCTCAAAGAAACAGAATATATTTTTCTATTAAATAGGATATATAACCAAATGTCTTTACAAATTGTCTCATGACTTTCCACTAAGCTGCTAACAGTATAGAACTATTTGCTACTTTCCTCTCTACATTCCTACCTATATTTTTTAAACTAAGGCAAGAAAAATGGAGACTGTACTTTTACATTTCATCTTGAGTGACTAGCACCTTGCTTAGTGATCTGAAAGTTTTCTAGTGCTGCTAGGTACCCCATATTCTTTTTGCTTCAGCAGCTCAATTTGTGACCCAGGGTCATAGAATTGTTACTGGCTCTATCTTTTAGTTTCTTTTTTGTCTTTTGATGGACAGGAGCTGGCAACATGCACTTGCAGCCCAGAAAGCCAACCGTATTCTGGGGTTTGTCAACAGGAACATGACTAATAGGTCAAGGGAGGTGATTCTGCCCCTCTACTCTGCTTTTGTGACACCCCATCTGGAGTGCTGCATCCAGTTCTGCTGTCCCCAACACAAAAAGGACATGGAACTGCTGGAGCAAATTCAAAAATAAAATTTGTGATCTCTCTTACAGTATTGTGGCCTAAATATTGTGGGGTTTTTGCCACCTAAAATTTTGCACAAAAGCTATACATATTTTGCTAAAACATTTCTTTTACTAGACAAAAGTAAAAAGCAATATATTCACATCTCAGACACAAGGGTATTGTTGGAGTTTCTGTCTGTGACTGTTGTTACGTGTCAGTGAAGCAGTGAATGAATTAAACAAGTGAACATAGAACAATGAAAACTAAGTGTATCCTGGGAAACTAACTAGGGATATGCATACTATTAAAGGTTAAAATATTAATAGCCTTATTGTGTTCCAATAATCATTGAAAGGGTTTAGCTAATGACTCTAAAGACTCTAAGGAAGTTATTGTGTCTTTAAATTGAGTACAATTTGTTGAAGAAGTAGGAAATAATAAGGACTAGCAATAGAACACAAAGATCAGAAACAATACAGGGATGAAGTGGAAAGATAGTTTAATAATTAGGACTTTAATTACAAGCAATAAGGTGAATCTTGCACTTGTATCTTCTATGAGCTCTGGGACAAATTATCACCCATAGCCCTCGTCTCAGCAAATGGTATCTGTAGTCATAATCAATACAGGGAAAGAGGGGCTGAGCTTGTCAGAACGCTTGAGCAGATGTTTATGGTCCCTAGATGTATCTGTTTGGCTGTAGAAATCACCTCATGATTAGTGATGGCTAGATAAAGCAGCTGGGTGTCTCTCCCAGAAAGCAGTCACAGTACCAAGTGTAGCAGATAAAAAGACAGGTTAGGATAGTAGGCAGAGTTCAGACAACTAATTAAATATAGCGATGCAGGCACTTAAACTTGAGACCTGGAGTGCATCAGGCTTCACAGACTACTCAAGACTGCATAGACTAGTATAGCTAATGCTTCTAAGACCCCAGGCAAAAATTGGAATATCCAGCAGTTTGGTATATCATGGGGGAGAGGAAAAGAGTCAGTAATCACACAGTGGTAACCAGTATTAGTAACAGTGAATCCTACTTAATATCAACAGAGGAGGACTCGTAGACAAAATTTTTGTCTGAAAGAGGAGGGAAGAAAATATAAATGCAAGGATTAGGATGTTTATCTTAAACCATACCAGAATTTCTGGCAAAAAAGGAGCAGAATTACCATTAAATGGATCTAATGAAAAATAAGTAACTGTCATCAAGTTAAGTAGGTAATTACATAACTTATTAAAAAAAAAAGAGCTGTAACTTTGAATTCTCCAACTTTCTCTTTTTTTTCTCCCAAGGATAGCTCTGCAAAACAACTAATACGTTTTTACTTGCACAAGCTGCCTAAAAACCAAAATGTCTGACCTGCAAAACATGTATAACATTTACAAATGACTGCAACCTTATTCAAACCATGAAAAGTTAAAAAGTACTGGGTTTTGTTTTGTGGAACTGAAATTCCACAGCATTGCACTGAATTTCCAAATTTTTCCAGCTGTTCCTTAATGAATTACTTCCTTACAAGATTTCTGCAAACCAGCACATTAGCTAAGTGAGCTCTGTGAGTCAGCAAGGGGGGGACTGGACAGTAGTTTCTAAAGCTGCTGATAAAATGTAGCTGCTACCAGGAAAACTACTTCTACCTTCTTGGGATGTCCATACCCAATGAGCCTGGCAGTGAGGTGGGCAGCTGCATCAGAAGAGAATTGCTCTGGCCATCTGGAAAGCTTGGGAAGTGCTTGGTCAAATCTGCAGACCAGAAGAAAAAAAGACAGTGGCTAAAGAAACCTTGAAACTTCCACCTGTAACTAAATATTGGCCTACAAACCTGGTCAAGCTCGTGTCCTGACACCTGGGTATGATGCTGTCTGCCTCCCTGGGACCTCTGGAGCTTTGCTCACCAGTGCTGTGGCCTTTTTGGCTGGTTCACAGGAAGAACAGCTGTGGTGTGCACAGGATTGGAGAGACAAACAACTCAGCAGATGGGGAGAAGCAGAAATTTGTAAAATGAGTTGTAGGAGCCTGGGAAAATCACTCTAAATTTATTTGGAAGATTTAGGAAATGGAATGATTTGGTTTCTTGATTTCCATATGAAATATGGATATGATTTAGTATTTCCCTGAAATATTGCATTTATCAATATTTTTCAACCAGCTCTAACCTCATGACCTATTCAAAGAAGTTAAACATTTGCGCCTGTTCCACGTAAGTGGACAACAGAATAGCTCATACTTAAATGTTATTATGCATTTTTAATTTATACTTTTAAATTAAAGAACCAATTTAGTCTTCCAAGAAAAACAAACTAAAAAAATGCCAGCAAGTGTCATATAATTTGAGGCTGTAATATCCAATTGAGAAATCCAGCCCAGCTGTTAAAATTGTCAGCATCCATTCTCTTGATCTTTTATTCCTGAACCCATGTCTTTTTCCTTGACTTGAGATTTCTCAGCCTGGAAAGAATTTTTTTTTCTTTCTATTGTAGAAGATCACTCTCTAGCTTTGTGGCTAAATTGGAAATTTACTTGTCTGATTTAACACTTAAAAATGTTATTGGTTTTTGTATTATTGCTGACTAAAGTATTTGCTGCTCAGTTGAGGGTGGAAAATAGCTGCTCAACAATGGAACCTGGATTGATTTTCATTCATTAACTTTGAAAGGACATAAACATCATGAACAATGTACTCATTCAAAATTTATCATTTCTCTTTATGTTTCAATCATGCTTTAACAACTGATCTTATTCTTCAAGAAAGTCAGTAATAAGATAATTAATTAGAAGTCTACTAAAAATGCATTGAAACTGATTTTCAGCAGATTATTTAGCCCTGCTGAAATGAAAACATTTTAGGGGTTTATGCTTAGACACAAGACAGTCTTCCATGTACATTTATATATGTACACATATGTGTTCATATGTATGGAAAAATGAAATCCAGCTCCATAGTTTCTATTTGGTGTGGTTAGCATAGACTGTAATTTACAATAAGTTTATGTACACACACACATATATATATTATATTATTTTGAATTTATCTTCTAAAATATTTTTCAAACCCTCGTATGGGGAATTCTCACAATTGTTTTTCTGATAAAATGACAAGTTGAAGAAATGTGTAGGGAAATCCATTATCATACATACACACACTTCCTACAAAATATTTTACTATTTATCAACAAATATTGGAAGGCCACTACAATTTTTTAATTCTTAAAATGATTGTTTTTGCATCTGTCATATGACTTGCATTGGTAGAAAAACTTCCAAATACAACAAACAACAAGTAGTGAAGTATTTCAGGTACTTACTAGATGGTGGGAAGTTCCACAGAGTGAAAACTACCAAAAAGTTGATCTTCCCACATCTTGTGGCTGCCTTAACCCTTAGAATCTTTGGCACCCTATTATGTCTTTCTATTATTGACCATAAACTAGCTTCTGGTTAGTTATTTACTCTTCAGGGACTAGACATTTTTTCTAAAAAAAACAAAGCAAAACAAAACAAAACTCTTTTTTGTTGCAAGTTTTTTAATCAGAATCATTTGATTAGGTAGCTGACCAAGCAGGGTTGAAGGAATCAGATGCATCCACACTTGTACTGTAGAGTTTTATGAAAGTCTCTAGAGATGGAAACAATATTTTCTTGCTTTGCAGGTATGTAGAATTGCTTTTAGAAAACAGAAAACTAAAGAATATAGGGAACGTCTACACATATTAGGCAAAAACACTTATAGAAAGTTCATGCTGTTTCTTTCTACCTTCTACACACCTAAGTGCTTTCAATTACAGCTCACAAAAATAAATCTGTTTGCTGAATCATACAACAGTGTGCAATGAAATTATTGTTAAATAATCTCATATTTCAACTATAGTTTGATGCCTTATCACATAGAAAGAACAATTTTGCATAAGTAATTAATTGATTCAGAAGCCCAGAATTACCTTTTCAGGATGCTAGGAGGGTCACAGATTCAAATCGCTTTTGGAAGGTGATTAGGCAAAATCTTAGGTGAAAACCGAACTCAATCATTCTTATGTAATGAAAGTTCCTGAAAGTAAAGCTGCCAAAGGTGGGGAGAGAGGGAAATTGTGGCAACAGAGCAGTGAAGATTTGCTCTACTCTTTTGGCTTCTTGTTTGGAAGTACAGTTTAACTGTGTCAGAAAAGAGCTTCGGGATTATTTTAACTGGAAGCTTTGCCTTTACACTGCAGTGGTAACAGTGTACTGAGAAATGATCAGCCTGGAGGAAACCCCTTTTTGTTGATGGTAGTGAGGCACTTCAGAAATACGAATCACCCATCTGAATTTTTTATGGTTTAGTTTTTCAACATTTCTTATCTCTGCTACAGTATATGGCTCATTTGACAAAGATGAGAGGTACAGATTACGTGACCAGAGAAGTGCTCAGGCATTAGCATTGTTTTGACAACTCTACAGAAGATGTTACAGCACATAAAAGCTCTAAAATATATTGGCAACTGAAGAGAAAAGGTGCTCTGACCTGTCAGCAGATGATGGCTCCTAACCCATTCTACTAAATCTTGTAGCTCAACAACTGACAGTTGGAGCCTTCTGTTGATTTTTATGAAAAATACTTCACTTTCAGAATTCATCCATTACTTATCCGTGAAGTAGCAAAAAACTTGCAGTGTACTTCTGTGCTATCTTCTTCTAAAGTATCTCTACAGGAAGGCTATGTATGTATGAAGAAATAAATGATAAATAAATACGAATGAAGAAAGTGAAATATTTTTAAAATTCTTCATGTACTATTCTTCAAAGAAATATTTTGGATTTTAAGAAGTTAATAGTAATGAGCTGTCTTCACAGACTTTTCCACATCTGAATCTTCCTTTTAAAGAAATTCAGGATATTGAATGCAAGTCAATTTACAGCTTCATGAAACTCTGACTCATTGGCTGTCCAGACTGAAAGTGTTTGTTCAGGCAGCAAAGACTTGCCTTATTTCTACACTTCTGCAGAAAGATGCTGCTTTTTTTTCCTGAAGAGATCTCAGTGTTTTGTCTTATTTTATGAAGTAACAGGGCATGAAATAATTTGTCTGGGAAAGAATTTCCTGTCTGGATCTGTTGTCTCAGGATAGGATGGCTGTAGGACCAACCTCCCTCCTAAAAGTGAGAAGGAATTTCCCAGTACCTAAAAAAAAAATGCAAATGGGACATAAAAGGCTAATCTAATTGCAATTTTTAAAATGCCCTCTGTGATTATGTGTTGTGTACATCTTCATTCTTCATAAGTGCATTCGCATACCCTACTTAGTTTCTGTGTCAAAATTTGCAAGCATTACATCAATTTACACATTCAAGAATACTTTTTATATTCAATAAGATGAAAATAAAAAATAAAATTCCAGACCAGTGAAAAGAAAGACACAAATAGCATACAGTTCTGAATTCTGCCTTATTTTCTTCAAAGTTGATTCATGAGGCTGACAAACACTCCTGTCTTCTTTTTAGGTATTTTTTTTATTTTTCTGGCCTTTCTAGACTTTTGACTAAGATTTCTTTTAAGTACAAAAATAGAAGATAAAAATACTTGAATTAGAACAGTTCTCGAATTGTTGTGTTTAGTTTTTCCTGGAAAAATAATGAAAAAATCTCCTGTATAAGTTTTAAGTAGATAGTTGGAAACTTTCCAACAAAAATGTTATTTTTTAGAATACACTGAATTATCAACATTTTGGATTCTGTGGGAGCCTCTCAATCAGAGAAACTTTGCCTGTAGGATACAATTTCTTCTTAGAATTATTAATTAGGCAAGTAACTCAGTATTCAGGGATCATCTATAATATTTGTCACACACAGTCAAGAGTCTTGTAAAACTCAAGCTACATAACCTATCTCACCACCTTCATCAGACCAACTAAGGTGTTCTGAAGGCATAGAGTCTTGCTCACTTCCTATTTCTTACAGTGTCTGACAATAATGGCATATGCTTCAGAGTAGACACTTCAGCTTGATGTCTCCAATGATATATACATAGCCTTGATTTGTTTGTTTTCCTTCCAATAGGAATGGTAAATTTTTGAGATGTTTTCACCCTCTAATCAGATGTAATAATTTAAACAGTCCTAATGTTCTCAGTCTCTTTTTTAGTACTTCATAGCTCTTTCCAAAATTTAAAAATTAATTCTGAGGTTCTTGAAACAAGTTTGGACATTAGGGAAGCTAAAATATCCTCCTTTAATCTCAGTGGCTTCTATTTTAAAATATTGATTTGAAAATATTTCACAAACTTTGGAAGAATGAGTAAACCTAAAAAAAGTCCTTGTTATTTGTGTCCGTAAGGCTTCAGAATTGTTTTCTGCAGTATTTTTATTCTCCTTTTTTTTTTTTAATAGAAAATGCAATAACTTTTCTTTTCTTTTTCAAATTAAAATAGATTAACCTTTAGACACAGAGCTCTGTGTAAAATCACACAATCATAGAGCCACAAAATAGTGGTGCTGGAAGGGACATCAGAAGGTCATCCTGCCCAACTCTTCTAAAGCAAGACCATGTAGAGTTGATCATCCAGGGTCATGTCCAGATGGCTTTTGAATACCTCAAAGGAGGGAAACTCCACAACACCCTGGGTAATGTGTGTCAGACATCAGTCACTGTATTTTGTGATGTTCAGAGGGAACCTCCTGTGTTTCAGTTTATGCCCTTTGCTGTCACCGAATGCCACTGAAAAGAGCCTGGCTCCACCTTTTTTGCACCCTTCCTCCAAATATTTATATGGTTCTCCCTTCAAGTCTTCTCCAGGCTGAACAGTCCGAGCTTTCTCAATCTTTCATCATTTGAGACATGCTGCAGTACCTTAGTCATCTTAGTGGTTGGGCTCTCTCCTATGGGCCTGTCTTGTCCTGAGGAGCCAAGAACTGGACACAGTACCCTGAGTGTGGCCTCGCTGTGCTGAGAAGAGGGAAAGGATCATGTCATTGAACCCAGTGACAACACTTTTCCTAATGGAGACCAGGATTCCATGAGTCTTCTTGGCTGCAAGGGTACTTTGCTTGCTCACGTTCAGTGTGGTGTTCACTGGGACTTCGAGGTTTTTTTCTGACAATCTGCTTCTCATACAACTGCCACCCAGGATATATTGGTGTATAGGGGTGCTCCTCCCTAGGTGCAGGATTTTTCTCCTTTCCCAGCTTAAAATGCACAAAGTCTGAGTTTAGAAAAAATATACATAAATAATGACAAATCAAGTATCTTTTCCTGAATCCTCCAAATACTGAAGAGACATGAATCAGAAACACCACTTGGGAAACTGATCATACATTGTACCTGGATAGATTGGGAAAGCCAGGGACAAAAGCCTAAGGGAAGTGCTCACCAAAAAGAAGTGGCCCTGGAAAGAGGGGACCTGGAAAAAGGTGGTGAAGCTACTGGCTTGAGAAAAGATTCCTGGAGGTGGAAGAAGTGTGTGAAATTCGGGAAGGTACGTATAGATGAATGGAGGGGGAAGATGGGGGACTCTGGATGGTAACACCTGAGAATGGTGGCTCCAAGGACTGACAATCCAAGCAAAATCCCACACAACTTTGGGACTTTAAATTGTAATGTATATTTGGACAATTTTTTTTATGCAAAACTGAATAAAGTAAAAAAAAATAAATAATTTAAATTATCCTTAATAGCTGATATGCTACTGAAATTCCAAAAATAAACATTTGACCAATGATGATATAAAAAGCGGTGTTTATTTCCCTATCTTTACTATATTGATCCATCCGGGAAATTAGTATTTCATAAAGCAGATTTGTTTAAAAAATAATGACAAATGTAATTCAAATGTATTATTATGATCATTGATGACAGTAACCTGATGTGAGACCCAACAAATGGTTTTGTTTTTTCTTCTAATGATAACTACTAAGTAATCTAATAGTGTTGTAACCATTCAGTGTCTGAAGGCATCTAAAAAATACGGGGGTTTTGGCTTCTTTGGCTTCAGAGACCATGGCTACCTTGGTCTTTTACTGTAGCACCATGTTAGACTTCATAGTATTTGTCTCTAGCAGATCTATAGCATAGCAGGTGCTGTCAACATTCCTAAGAGAGCTCTAGAAAAATAAAATTCCCAGTGCTATTATGCAAATAAAGTATACTTCCAGATGAGGTCATTGAATCATGAATGATTTAGTTTGGGAAAGATCTTTGACATCATCAAGTCCCACCATTAACCCAGCATTGTCAAGTCCACCACTGAATGTCTTTACATACCTCCAGGGATGGTGACTCAACCACTTCCCTTGGCAGCCTGTTCTAGGGTTTGGCAACTCTTTCAGTGAATAATTTTTTTCCTAATGTCCAATCTAAACCTCCACTAGGTGCAACTTGAGGCCACTTTCTCTTGTCCTAGAAGTTGCCAAGAGTTTTGTACCAGTTTAGGTACAAAGAACAGAAAATACGTTCCTTGGAATGATGCAGTGTATCTTAAGGATCTCTTATCAAAATATCTAAATACTCTCTAAAAACACATCTAACCAGTTAACATGACATATTGCCTAGTGTCACTCTGCATTTCTTCTTTTTCAGCAAATAAATGTAATCTGGCAGGCTATTTTACTTTTCCTGTGCTCTGCGTTTGGAAAGACTACAGCTGAGTACTCCAAAATCTTCCTGGCAGATCTGTCACATAGAAAACAAAACAAAACAAAAAATCCAACCTTTTATAGTCAGTAAATGTTACCTCTGTTTTTCAATTATTATACGTCTGTCAATCGTATATTTTAGTTCTGACTTATAGCACAACAGTTATTGATTTCAAAACCTGTATTAATATCATATCCAATCTTAACATTTAAACCCCTGTTATTTCCAGTTTGTTTTGACTGTTCTTCCTGTAGAGCAATCTAAAATGGCTTTTTATACATTATCTCTAATCTTCCTTCCCTCATTCATTTACATCTCTGTTTAAAAGAAACACTAGAAATCTTTTCTGCACTCATATAAATGTATAATCTCATCACTAGCTACACTATATGGTTGACAATGACTGACAGAATTTGTTTTCAAGTTTTACAATATATTTTTTATAGATAAGTCTCTGAAAATCTTTTCAAGATTATTAGAAGTAAATGATTGTTGTAAAGTATCTAAGGTTTTGAAAGATTTCTGTTTAATATCTTATAATTCTTCTGAGTTTAAAATTTTGTGTTTAATAGAGATATCTTTATAATGTAGTCAGATGAAGTGAAGTGACGTTTTGGAGTGAAGTGACTGGTTTTAAAGCATGCTGGTTTGGTAGGCCCAGAGCACAAAATCTCCCGCATCAACAACAGAAAGCTGAACATTTTCCACAATGCTCTGTCAAGACTATAATCACTTCATTTTTCAGAGCCTGCCAGTAAAGATGCCAATTTTCCTCCTATATTGCAACAGACAATCAAGCAAGAAGAATTTCAAGCTGTAAATTGATACTGATAAGCTGAGGACATGTTTTGAAGTTGAAGGATAAAATATTTCTATCTGAATTGGTCCATCTGAATACAGTGCAAACCCCGTGTTAGCCACACATATCCAGAGATTTCCATCTAGCAAAGCAAACTTACCTGTGGAATGTGACATTCCTTAGCTTTCATTACCATATTAATTACAATTCACTACAAGAAGGCATGTGCCACCTGGATGGTTGTATATGCTGTAGTAGCATATGCAGGCCACAGAACTCTTACAGACTATATTCTTGGATTAGAGCTCAAATAAATCCAATCATGATTCTCCATGCTGTAACCTTCATAATGTCATTACAGGGACATTTCCCACAACATGTATTAATTGCAGAAATACTGCAATGCATGTGCTTGCTTTTCCATTTGCATTAGATATACTTCTGAAATTGCATGCTACACCTGGCTTTCCAGGACACCTTGAGTGAACTTCAGTCACAGCAAGGGAGATAGTATAATGAAAAATTTCAGGGGAAGCATAGCAAGATCTAGAAGGTTGTGTCTGTGCAGATGTTTATGCCAATTTCAGATCTCCAAAAACCTCTCGGTTGTCTCAAGAAATTGGGTTCACTGTCCCTTTACAGTTCTAGCTTCTTTTGGTAGAAAACCAAAGCATACAGAAAAACAAACAAACAAAGGAACAAACAAAAACTAAAAGAAGAATTAGTGGTCCATTTCTCCAGTCTGTGTGGTATGAAGAAAAATATTTTAGGGTCTATTATATAGAACTGCTATTCCATAAAGTAGTTTTGCTCTGCTTGTCTCCTTGCTTGTTTCTTATTCCCTGTGTAGAATTGGAGACAATTATGATGTTAGCAACACTCCCAAAATAATTACCTGGTTTCATAAATTTGGCCAAAAGCTTTTCAGCTTTGGAAGAAATATACTAAAACACAGTTATTGAGTCAAAGTGAAATTTTGTTTTGTGTAGGCAAGCATTCACCCCTATAAAAGAGGTCAGCCCAAGTAATTCCGATTTATGTCCTAGGTATTAGAAAACTTAGATGAATCATTCTAAATAATGAAAAAAAAATTATTCTAACTTTGCCAAGAACAGGTTGTTCTTACTACTAGCACTGACCTGACATTGTTTCCAGATTGTTTGGGCTTTTTTTCCTTTCTATTTACCTAAAAACTCATTCAGCCAAAGAGTTTCTTTGACTTATTGATGCACTACAAGAAAGAAAACCAAAAACCACTGGGAAAATGGTAAACATAAAGGAAAGTTTCAGAATGGAGGTATAGAACCACTTTTGAATTTCCATGATTTTCATGGTCTGATACTTGCAATAATTTGTTGCATTTTAACGAAACCAAGTGCTCTGGGTTGACACTGACCAAATGCAGGCACCCGGGAAAGCTGCTCACTCACTTCCCTCTGCAGCTGGGCAGAGGGAAAAAAAAAATTAGTGAATTTAATATTAATGGGTTGAGATAAGGACCAGGAGATATCACTCGTCAAATACTGTCAAGGGCAAAATATACTCAACTTAGAAATATGAAGTGAATTTATTACACTAGCAAAATCAGAGCAGGATAATAAGAAGTAAAATAAAACCTTGAAAACACCTTTCGCCCACCCCTCCTTCCTTCCAGCTCTACCTCCTACAGTCCAGTTCAGTGCAGTCCAAGGAGGCAGGGAATGGGGGTTATCATAATTTCATCACCCAAGGTTTCTCCTGTTCCTCAGGGAGAGGAATTCTTCCCCTGCTGCACTGAAGGGTCCCTCCCACAGGAGAGAGTTCTCTGTGAACTTCTCCAGAGTGAGTCCATCTCACAAGCAACAGTTCTCCTCAAAGAGCTAAGTGTGGGCCACTCTGGAGTGCAGACCTCCAAGGACAGGTTGCTCCAACAGGGCAGCAGGACCCCTCTCTCCATGAGTGTCCCACAGGGTCACAGCCTCCTCCAGGCATCCACATGCTCTGGTGTGGCGCTTCCCCACCGGCCGTGGGTGGATCTCTGCATCACCTGTGGATCCCCACAGGCCATGGGTGGATCTCTGCATCCCCATGGATCCTCAGGGTCTGCAAGTGGATCTCTGCATCCCGCATGGATCTCCATGGGCTGGGGGTGGATCTCTGTATCCCCGTGGATCCCCATGGCCTGCAGGGACACAGCTGCTTCATCATGGTCTGCGCCACAGCCTGCAGAGGAGTCTCAGCTCCAGTGCCTGGGACACCTTCTGCCCCTCCTTCTCCACTGACCTTGGTGTCTGCACAGTTGTCCTTCTCACATGTTCTCACTCCACTCTTCTCTGGCTGCGATTAAAACTGGGCAGCAATTTTTTGTTTTTCTTTTGTCTTAAATCTGTTATCACAGGGGTTTTACTGCCATTTCTAATTGGCCTAGCCTCAGCCAGTGCTATGTCCATCTTTGGAGTCACCAAGAATTGGCTCTGCTGGACATGCTGAAAGTTTCTAGTATCTTGTCACAGAAACCACCCCTGTAGCCCCCCCACTACCAAAACCAAACCATGCAAAACCAATACACAGAATAAAATGACCCTTGCAATAATAAATTAAAATTGTTTCTGTTACTGTTAGTGAACTCCATTTAGGGCTGTCTAGTACTAAGTTTTTATTATGCCTGGTACTACAGCTGCAAGCAAAAAAAAAAGAACACCTTTATTTTTCCCCTCTCTCTTTTTTCTTTAACTTTTTCCTATGTTTGACTACTCAAAGAATATACAGAATACAGGGCATATTCTGACACAGCTTGATGTTTTTCCTTTGGCTATTCATGCACTTTTAAGACATGGGTATTTATTTTTATAGAGTTCAATATTTCTTGTGTTTCAATTCATGTTGATTTTAACTTGTCTTTCCTTTTCTCCATCTCTATAAATTGCAGTTCTTCAGGTCTTCCTTATAATGTGATTCATTACTGTCCTAAGGTGACGTTATGATGCTTGTATCCCCATTCATATGTTCTGTTTCTGTAGGATATTATGTTCTGTGCCTTTAAGACTG
>JAWWEY010000115.1:135383336-135489108 GCA_035582745.1 Loriotus luctuosus
TGTCATCTGGTATTGTTCATTTGGTGTGCTGGGGGGTGCTGTGCCTGTGAAATAAACAGGTTCTTTCCACTTCTCTCTGAGGAATTCTTCCCGAACCAGTTGTGGGGAGGGGCTGTGTGGGTTTGCTTTCTGGAGGGGCCCCTTTGGAGATTTCTCTCCCAAATTTGCCCTAAACCAGGACAATTACCAATGAGAGAGCAAGAGATTCTTACTATTTATGAAAATCACCTTTTACCCATCTACACATTCTCATCAGAATTTTGCTAATTTAAAAAAGAGGAAAATTCTATTCCAGTGAACTCCAGGAGATTTCTAGCTAGGTTGGATGAGTCCATTAGTCATATTTCCTAAAAATAATTCTTATGCAGTTCTAATGAAGTAATTAAAAATTATTTTTATTAAAAAAAAGTGAAGAAACAGACAACTGTTTGAAAGTATACTGGATTTCCATGGCAAGGTTTCGGTGGTGGGTGAGATGAAAGTTGGTTTTCGTGAGAAGCTGCTGGAAGCTTCCCTCATGTACAACAGAGCCAATGCCAATTGACTCCAAGACAGATCTGCTGTCCACCAGGGATGAGGCCATCAGTGGTGGTGGTGGTGGAGCCTCTGGGACAGAGCATCTGGAGACAGAGAATATGTGAGAGAAACCACTCTGCAGAGACCAAGATCGGTGAGAAAGGAGGGGGACAAGGTTCCCCAGGCCCTGAGCAGGGATTCCCCTCCAGCCCGATGCGCACACCATGGAGTGGCAACTGTGGCCCTGCAGCGCAGGGACATGCACAGTGAAGCAGAGAACCACCTGCAGCCCCTGGAGAACCCCCCACCACAGCAGAAGGATGTTCTGAAAGGAGGCTGTGAACTGTGGGAAACCCACTTTGGAGCAGGCTCCTGGGAGGATGTGTGGCCCTGTGGAGAGAGGAGCCCACCATGGAGCAGGTTTGCTGGTAGGACTTGTGACCCTGTGGGGGACTCGTGCTGAAGCAGTTCATAAACAAATGCAGCCCACAGGAATTGCTGACGTTGGAGAGGCTCATGGAGGATGGTCTCCCAGGGATGAGGCCCTGTGCAGAACAAGAGAACAGAGGAAAAGTATTAATACAATTTGCTTGAAGCCAGTTAAAGAATCTTTCTCAAGATAAAAATAATCCATCTAATTGCTACAGCCAGTTTGCTTCAGGAATAAAGATTCTGACAGAAAAAAACTAAAGTAATATCATAGGGTTTGTTGCTATTTCTCTGATACTGTGGATTAAGCATTAGAGAGAAATACCTCCTCGTTTGTACATTCAGTGAGTGTGTGGGGAGTGCCAAGGGTTTTTTATTCCCTTAAGTGTCGCCGACATTTCTTTGTGAAAAATCCTCTCTCAGGATTTTCCTGCTGAAGCTGAGAGTTTCAGCAACAAGACATAAACAATAGATTGTCTGCTGCTGTGGAATGCGGCAGGGTGTTCTGTGATTGGTCTGATGTGGATGTTTTGGTTCAGTGACCAGTCACAGAGTGCTGGCTCTGGCAGTCTGTCAAGGCCAGCTCGGGTGTTATCATATTCTTTACTTTCTCTCCTAAGTAGTTAGCAGCTTCTAGAAACTCTCCTTTCCTTTTCTTTTAGTATAGTTACAATAGATGTATATATTATAAAATAATAAATCAAGCCTTCTGATATGGAGTCAAGAATCACGTCTCTTCCTTCCCCCCAAGAACCCAGAGGGAAACCCTAACAACACCTTAAGAGTGTCTTTTACCTCTATTTCACTGATGTTCTAGTCTTTGAGCCACACTGAGTCAAATTAAATCTAGAATATAATAGAAATTTTAACATTTATATTTTGTAAAGTGAAAAAGTTAAAGCTATTAAAACTATTTTAAAAATAAACAGTTGTTATTATACTCAGTGTATTTTACTATTTGCAGCATAATGAGAAAGAAGTTTTTTAAACAAAAAAATATCAGATAATATTGAGGTGGCCCAATAATTTAAATATCTTCATTTTGCTAATGTAAAATGGAAGCACATCTAAAAAATATTGATGAGTAAAAGCAGATGTATTTCATGGAATCATGGAGGCATCAAGGTTGAAAGAGACCTGCAAGATCATCAAGTCCAACCATCCACCCAGCACAACCACTGTAAACCCAGCAGTATCACCCTAAACCACTAAACCAGATGACCCAGCACCAGACCCAGACACCTCGTAAACACCTCCAGGGATGGTGGCTCCACCATCTCTCTGGGCAACCTATTCCAATGCCTGAGCACCCTAACAGTGATTTTTTTTTTTCTGATATCTACTCTGAATCTCCCCTGTCTCAACTTAAGACCATTTCCCCTGGTCTTGTCACTACAGATACAGCAGTAGAGACTGGCCCCCACCTCCCTACACCCTCCTTTCAGGTACTTGTAGAGCATAATGAGGTTCCTCCTGAGCATCCTCTACTCTAGACCAATGAACCAGCTCCATCAGCTCATATGACACTTTTCCTAGACCTGTCACAAACCTTGTAACCTTCCTCTGGACGCACTCCAGCACCTCAATGTCTCTTTTAAATTGAGAGGCACAGAATTGAACACAGCACTTCAGGTGTGTCCCCACCAGTGCCAGGTACAGGGGGTGATCACTTCCCTGGTCCTGCTGGCTGCACTGTTCCACAGAGGATGCCATTGGCCAAGATTCCATTGGACTTCTTGGCCACCCAGACACGCTGCTGGCTCATGTATAAGTTATAATGCATAAGTATAGTTGTATAATGTATTACTATATATGTATAAGTGTAGTTGTATAATGTATCATTGTATATGTATAAGTATTGATGTAAACATATGTATAAATACAACAGCCCAAGATGCCATTGAACTTCTTGGCCACCCAGACACGCTGCTGGCTCATGTACAGCTTCATTTTCCATTATCTTTTACTTTATATGTATTGGGCATATAAGCTTTGAGGAAATATGCAAAACAATTTGCTATCATATAATTTTCCATGTTTTTCTATTTCATTTGGTGTTAAACAGGTTATGTAGATCATTTCAGCTTACATGCAAAACCTTAAAGTTGAAACATTGTAGTGAAACCTTTGACACCTATTCAAAGTTTCAACATATGATATGAGAATAAATTATGAATGTACATAAGGTAGGGGACTAAGGGAAAGAATGATGAGGACTCACCATCTCCTGCCATCAAGAAATGCAATAGTCCACCATACATTTAAATTCTTGCCAGTTCCACATCCTACATTGTTCACTTCAGACCAGCAGTCAAACACAACTGTTGTATATTCAAAAAAACCATGACGACTGACAAACAGTTCCATTTGAACCAAATATAGAATGATGTATATTTTTTTTTTTACTGTTTGAGAAGTGTTTTAGCTTATTGGCTTATTATTAAACCAACCATGATTCAATTTCTTTTCCAAGGTGAATTTGAAAACTGAAACTAAGAATGAGACTTTTGACAAGCTTTGCCTATAATATTTATTAATTCTATTATTCAAATTATGGGGGAAGAGGAGTATTTTATTTTATTCTAATATTTCTTATGCATAAAATCTAATACAGAGGTGGAGCTCTGTTTCTGATTTTAATATTTTTTACATTTGAAATGCTCAGAAGTTCAACAAGTCTTATAGAGACTTGCAAAGTTTAACATGTTGAAAGAGAAAGAAGGTTGGTGCTCATCCAGGATAGGATGGACATCCACATGGACATCTTTTTAAATGCATATTTAATGAATAAATCAAACTGCATTTTACACTGAAATCGTCATATAGCAGAAATTAGTCCTCTAGTTTTCCTTAATTTTGCCAGAATTTTTAGAAACCTAAGGACATAATGACAGTTTTGGTCTAATTTTCTTAGTTGATATATAGACAAAGCTGGAAGGAAACTCCAAATTATTAAACAGTTCCATATTACCTATTGGTGCTTTATAATAACACACTGTAAAACTGTCATACAGTAAATAGTGTCATACAGTAAAATGTGTTTCTTCCCCATAACTCAAAATCTGCAACTGAAGTAAAAGAGAGTTCCTACCATAGGGTGTCTCAGCTTTTATACTTAATCCAGTAAACAGATATTTTTTTATTTTTTTTCACTTGAAATTTATTGGCAAAATAGCCATATTTGACATGTCTGAACATTTCTATCCCTGTTCATCACAAGCAATATACAAGAGTCACTGAAGGACTGAGAAAATTCAATATTCAAATTTGTAGGTAAATATTATATTAGGAAAGGTATATAGAGAAGTAGTTGATAAAGGTTTCAGATGTCTATAAGATATTGAAACTCATGATAGTTCAAGGAATTTTTTCAGAGTTGGGTGATCTAATTTCATTTACTTCTCCAGTGTTGCTGCATTGAGTGCTTCAGTTCAGTTTATTTCTAATCCTAACAGCTTTTTTTTTTCCCCTGAAAAGTCTGTCAAGATTTTATATATTTTTATGAGAATTTAAGCTTTCTATTTTAAACTCAGTACATTTCTAGTCCCTTCAGGCAAATTTGAAAAGTAAACATTAGTGCAGTTTAAAACATAATATGTAAATAAAAGAAAGCTCTCACATACATGATTTTTCATTTGTTCTACTTATAGTTTTCCAATATTAGGGATTCATAAAGCTTTGGATGTTTCTCTTTCTTCACTGGTCCAAATATAATGACAAACCTGCTCCTGGGAAGTGAAGTTGGAGACTTTCATACTTCTCCCACGGGGTCTCACTTCATTCTGCCTTGAAAAAAGTTCCTTCAAAACCAATACAAAAAATTATAGAATCTTCATTATAATGTTCTCACTCCTCTTTTGTGTCAGTTAAATATAGTTATGCTCCTTCAAAGGGAAGGAAAATGAACTAAAGTGACAGTATAACTGAAAGTCCCTTATTTATGAATGTGAAAGACCAATTCTCAAAAATGCAAAAAATGTTCCCTCTTTCAATTATTCTATTCAATACATTAAAGGAGACAAGAAGAAAAAAAAATCTTTTCAACTAGAAATATTTCAAGCATGTAACAGCTGACTAGGGTTTTAGAAAAATGTTCAGTTCAATATTGCTCTGAAATGAACAATTACAATCCTATATCAAAAACTTCTTGTTGATGTCATCTCATGTATTTCAAAAGAAATGAGACCACCCATGTACAGAATCACAAAATAAAGTCATGATTTTATTCAATGTTTGACCAAAGGCAGTTTTAAATGAGGGTTTTTTTTGGGTTTTTTTTGCCGGTTTAGTCAGGGGTTTGGATTATTTGTTTGTTTGTTTTAAGAATTTATGGTGATAACCATTTATACACACTACCTACGGTGTATTACAAAGGAGAATCCCTATCCCTATATGTTCTTTGCAATAGTACAGGATGTGGTATATGAACAAGGCTACCTACTGAACCAAAGATTTCAATCTACTTTTCACTTCAATACCTGAAAGTTCTGTTGTAAGCCCTGTGAGTACGATAGACAATAGAAGACCTTCTTTTTGACAACAGATGAGGATATTCCATCTTTAGCTATGTTCCATTCTTTAAACCTCAGATTCACGATGTCTATGCAAGAAATATTTTTTCCTTATTCTTCCATTCATTGCCTGTTAAGCTAAAGGTTTATGAGATATAAACACAGAAAACTTGACAAGGAAGCTATGAATAGCTAGTTTTTTGAATGGAAGGCTAAATTCTGTTTTAGAAGTATTTTAATTTTTGGCAGTTACTAATTTTACTTTCTACTGCAGAAATAAAATTATAAAATTAAAGTTGTAACATAGGAGGAAGTGCATAGGAAATCTTATCAAATATGTATACTAAATCCTAGAGCCATGGTAACTAAGCCTCTTAGCCTAATCTTTCCCTAAGAAGTAATATTCTCCAAAGCAACTGTTACTCAGTAGAAAAGGCAGTGTTAAATATAGAAGTACATAGCTTTGTTTACATGTTGACAATAGTTCTTAAACCCAAATCTACTCAGCCATGCACATGCCCCTTGTCTTATTTATTTCCTTATCATTTATTTAGTTATTTATTTATTTATGGCAAGACGCAATGTTATTAGTTTCAGCAGAAGTGATTACAAGCAGAGCTAAATACTTGATCTCAGAAATCGAAAGGATTTTTCCTTCACTTTTAGAAGGGTTTCTCTACTTTTGTTTACACTGTTCTCAAAGCAGAGCAACAAAAATTTTGTTTCTGAAGAGAATGGTTCAAAAATTTCCAAAATTAAACCCAGAATAAAAGAAAATAAATCACCACTATCCTTCTGTTACAGTTTTAATATTGGCTATCTTTTTTGTGTTTTTTTTTTTTTTATAGTAAGGTTATCTAATATTATCTAAGCATTATCTAATCTATCTAAGCATTATCTAGTCTAACACTTGAGAGTTACAAAATTGTATGTGAAACTTCTCATCTTTCATATACCATGCACCATAAAAAAGATATATTAGACACAGAAATAAATTCAGTATTTACATCTTGATAACTACCAATTTTAATATATATTCAATCAAGTTGTAAATAATATTCTTAATTTTTAATCTTTTTTTGATCTTATTCATTGGGAAAAAAATTTGCTTTTTTCTCTTACTGTCTTTCATTGCAAAATCCTTTTTCTTTTGTAGTAGGACATAAATTAATGACCTTATTGTCTGTATGTGGTGATAATACCATGTGGTTATTTCAAAAACATGGTTAATAAAATCACCAGATAAAGTAATTTAGCAGTAGGGTATTGTGTTCTTGTTTAATCAGTTATTTGTTTCCTACTGTCATAGCAATAGTTTACAGATGATTGTTACATTATTTCTTTCACAGACTTTATTGGGGACAAATGTCTCTTCTGAAGCAAATACAGGAAAAGTTGGAAAATATGCTTATATTACTTATGAGTTCCCTATATATAAGGAGATTTGATTATTTCTTTTTTCTAGATTCAAGTACAAGTACTCTTCTCATTGGTCAAGGTTAAAATGTGAAGTGAAAGATGGTATGTCTAGCTGTGAGAACTTCCTTGAGAATCTGAAATGAAGTCAGACATCTTAGGCTGAATTTTCCCGAAGTCTTACTTATTTTTTGTTGTTTGTGGTTTGGAAAAAGAGAACAGGAACTCTATCTTTTTCATCTATATTTTAATCACTGAAAGCAAATTCAATAAATCATATTTTGCTATTCTTAGAACTAGTTGGTCTTGAGTTCTCATTAATATTTCCTTTTTCTCTTATTTCTCATTTTGTTATTTATTTATTTATTTTAAATTTGCTTGAGGTGCTAGGATTGCATGGACCGCATTTGCCATCTCTTTGGAATGTGTTCATTAGTGTGGAGCTGTGATATTTTATTGTAAGAGTTCATTTTCAGTTCTTATTCTTTCATAGGACATAAGGACTATTTATTTTTATGCAACTTGGTTGTGTATATAGGCCAAGACTTTCTTTTTCTTTATTCAGATTTGGTTTTCTTTTTTGGCAATTTGATTTGACTTGTGGCGAAAGCATGTTTTCCTGCTTAGTCGTCAGCTGTGCTTTGCTTATTCCTTCTTCTGCATTAGCCTGACCTTAGAGACTATTCCACTTACTTTTATCCTCACACATGAAAACCATTATATCATTATTTATTCTTTAAAGCCTTACACACTGACAGAGTGGAGATTAAGCCATTAAGATAAGAAAAAAAAAAAGAAAATTAATATTTCCCCAGTTCCCCAAAAATTTAAGCTTATAGAATTCATTTTGCAGAATTAAGGTGGTATGATTCTTGCACATGATCTTCTATGACGTTTCAAGTAAAACTAACATTTCAATAGGGTTTTAAAGCTTTTTTTTATAATAACAAGTCTATTCTCACTGGTGAGTCACATGATTAAAACTGCACAGTATGAAACACTTAATGAAAAACATATTACTTCAAATTTCAAGAAAAGGTCATTGAGTTTATTTGAAGGAATGAAGACACATGATTTTCTTTCAATATGTTCTCATCTTGCCCTTTAAATGACATCAGAGAAGAAAAGTAAGATTCTTCTTCAGAAAAGTATAGTTAAAGTCTGTAAATAGATCTTACCTTCCACTTGTAACAGGTTTTAAATGAGGAAGACTGCAATACCAGCAGATTTTCTGCTTTTTTTTCAATGAATAGTAATAACCCAGTGGACCTAATTCTGTCCCTATGTATACAGCTGCAACTTTTTGTATGTAAAAGCATATAAATCAAATGGACAAGCTATATTCAACCTCAATTTAGAACACAACCAAATACAGAGATGAAAAATAACTTCTTCAAAACTCTACATCTCCTGTACTTGATGTCTAAAATAGACAGACTAAAATAATTTAGTCTACTATTTCCAAACTATGAAAGTAACACAAGTAATAATCTGTCATGAAGAGAAGACCTGCTAGGATGTCCAAGAAGTA
This sequence comes from Loriotus luctuosus, assembly GCA_035582745.1. Lineage (NCBI taxonomy): Eukaryota > Metazoa > Chordata > Aves > Passeriformes > Thraupidae > Loriotus > Loriotus luctuosus. The sequence goes on from JAWWEY010000115.1 coordinate 135,391,740, forward strand.
TAGAAAAGACTCAAAAGTGATAACTGAAATTAGACATTACATTAGTTACACATTTTAATTTTGAATTTATTCCATAATATGTTCCTCTTATTATGAAGGATGAAGAGAAAAAAGTTAAAATTTTATGTATTCAAATAGTGTAAAAAATAAATATGCCCAAAGAAGGCAACTAATCTTTCATTTTTTATTTGGAGTTCTTCAAATCATTCCAGGGATGGAGTAAGGAAAAACAATCTAAACCTTTAATGGAGGTAACTATTTTCTTAGATTCCAGATGAAGGGCACTAGAATGCCCACAGACTTCAGAGGTTTTAAGAAAAACTAAATAACAACTCAGAACAAAACTAAAAGCAAACAACGCCAACTAATCTATCAGAAAAGTGTATAATAAGACCTCCTGATATCCTCTACTTGTTAGATTTATCTTTCCAAGTCTGTGCATCTCCACTGACTTACCTTAGGTTGCTTCAGAATATTCTTGGCTGCAGTGTTAAGGTCTGAGCAAACACCCGGGGGGACAGGGGCCTGTTGCCTTCTCTCTCGTAGCAACACCTTGGTTCTCAGGGGAAGGAGGGATCAGCAATCAGCAATACTGAATGCATTTCTACAGATTCAGGGGTGGCTATATGTGCAAGACATCACCCAGGAAAAATCTACCACTTTGCTGACTTGAGGGCAAGACTGGGAGAACCCAGCCAGGATGACAAAGTGACACCCATTTTGCCAACTCCATAGAGTCTGTTTCTAAACACAAGTTTTTATCTGTTTATTATATATGGCAATAGTTCATTTTTAATCTTCAGACTCATTCCTTTTTTATAAGGAATTTCTTTTATCGATGCCATTTATCAACAAGACTTGTAATAAACATTTTCTTATTTGCATTATATGCTTAAATTGAAAAACTGAAATATGACCAGCCACTGAAATTAAATAAATATAGTCATCTTGCAACATGATGCAAAATATAGTTCAGTTGTTGATGGTGGGGGGAGGGTTGCTGTATTTTTAAAAAAAAACTCATTAGCAATGTATAAAAATTTGTCAGTAGTTAAAGATTATAAATGAGGTATGTTGTTTGATAAAATAATAGGAAAACTCTCCTGTGTTTCAGTAGGTTCCACCTGAATATGAGGAAGAACTTCTTTATTGTGCAGGTGACCACACACTGGAAGAGATTGCCCAGAGAGGTTGTGGATCTCTTTCTCTCTCGCTCTCCCTGGAGGTATTCAATATCTGTCTGGAAAATATCCTGTGGAATGTACTCTAGGAGAGGTTGGACCTGATGACCCACTCTGGTCTCTTCCAATTTTAATCACTGATTTGCTTCTACAGAAAGGCCCATTTTGATCCAAATTCTTTGACACCATTTCCATAAGATTTTTTCATTCTTAGTAAAAATTTTTCAAGTTTATGTCAAAGTAAATTAATATTTCTAATTGCTTTTTTTAAAAGAAACCCCTCTATTTTTGTTTGTGTCCTCTCAGATCCAGAGTCTTTCAGGGAAAAGAAGAATGGATATGAGAATGTCTCTCTCAAAGGTACACCAATTTAACATCCGGATTAGTCTGTACAAACATCTCTCCCTTTACTTCATATTTTGTGTTGATGCCTAAAGATATTCTGCATGTTTTTCAGGGCAACCATCCATTCTAATCCTTCATTTTAAGCTAATAAGTTCTTTTTGTCCATTATTTTTATTACCATAAAATTTGTTTCTCAGATCTGTGTTTTCTCATTATAACAGCAAGAAAAAAAATATTACCTCCCCCAGGTTTATACGATCAGATTTTACATGGAATTATTGAGATACTATAAATTATTATAAATAGACTTAGCATTATTCATAATTCATTATTTGTAGTTCATAATTTTTCTGTCTGTTTAAAGAACAGTCAACTTCAGATCTAATTCTATGCCATTGATTAACATTAGCCAATTAGATATAGCAAAATTAAAAAAGAAAAAGAAAAAAATAATCAGTATCAGAACACTGATTTTATCCTGTATTGTAAAAATACTCATGAAATTTTTGTCGAAATTGTTAGGTTGGGGGGTTTTTTGTTGCTTTTTGCTTTTTGGCTTTTTTTTTTTTTTTGCTAATGGAAATCTAACTTTGCATGAATATCAGTATTCCCCAACAAAATATATTATGTTTGAAATGTTTTTTAATAGAATGAAGAGAGAAAATTGAAAACAGGAAATGTCTGTTTATGACTGAATAAGATATATTTTGGATGAACATGAAATACAATCTCTTTGCTGACAGGTGAAAAATTACCTCAGTGCAAACAGAGCTGATGTAAATTTTCACTTTTGATTGATGAAAAGCTCAAGTAATCTTTATTCAATTCTAAACTGGAAGTCATTTAAGTCCATCTTCTCTGCCAGTTTTATTTGGCCAGAAAAATAGCGATCAGGAAACAAGCAAAAGTAACAACTCTTACAGGTACTCCTGAGCTGCCTGTGTTAAGGCTGATAATCCATGACTGCTGAAATGTTTTCACCTGAACAGATTGCTGCTTTAATTTCTTTTATTACCTTATTATAAAACGAGTTGTCTGTTTTCTGAGCCAAGCATAATGTGTTTGTTTAAAGTAGGACTAAGCCAACGCTTCTAAGGATGTTAAACTTAATTATTGTTGTTATACTACTGACATAGATAACATCTCTTCTTTAGCTTATTTCCTCTGGGTTATTTAGAGAACATTGAAAATAATAACTCTTCTTGTTTACTTTGGTCCCTGCTCTTTCTATCAACTACATAGCAAGAAGAAAAGATATCACTTTGTGATCTAGAATGTTCAAGAAATATGTGTAAAATTTTTTTGAGGAAAATATAATATTTATTCAGCTGTTTTAAGATACTTCATGTTACTGAAATAGACTTTGGTCTATATAAAGTGCAGTATTGCCATGATACAGAATTCTAGGATTTTCAAATAGAATGTGATTCAATTACATTATCTATGTAAGCATGATATATGCACAGAAAACCAAGCTCTTTATGTTTGCATGAATACTCCTGTTATTTTAGAGTGGTCTGTTACTTATTCTGTTTCTCTTAGGACCACCCATGACCATATAATCAAATCTAATTTAAGATTAGATTCCGTAATTTTTAATAACTTTAAAACTCTGTCCATATCTTGGCACAAAAATTTGCTTCCCATAAACCCTTTAGTTTATTGTTTCCAGGAAGGTTTTATTAGACTTTTTTACACAGTGCTTAAATTTAAATTATAGATTAGATTGCTTACTTACACACACATAAAAATACAAGTCAACCAGAGATGGTAGAAAACTTTGCCACCTCCAAATTAATGATAAATTACTCTAAAAGTAAATAGGATTTTTTTTATATTTAAAAAGAAAGAAAGAAATATTTTGGCTGCAAACCACTACATCTATTTCTACTAGAAGTTCTATTATTCTTTTTACCTAAATCATTTAGAAGAGAAAGTGATTAGTGAGTATTGAAATTTGCTCGTGTAGTGTGTTTCAGAAGAACCAAAACACAAGATCTGGAAGAATTTCATAATATTGAGGGACAGGTGAATCAATTAAAAAAAAAAACAAAAAAGATTTTGTGGGGAAGGGGAGGGGAATGGGGCAATCGCACAAACTCACTATTCTCTATTTTTCAACAAAGTAATTGTGCATATGCACAAAGAGAGTTTCTAAACCATTGCTAGTTAGAAAAACTAGTATCACGACTTTCTGAATATATGTATAGTCAAACATGGCTGAAGATCAAACAGAGAAACATATTAATATAAATTACTAAGAAATTAACTGTGAATAAAATAAACTATGCAAATCTATGTAAATCACCCACACCTCAAATTTTTAATTTTTTTTGGCCTTGTGCTCTTGAAAGGAGTTAACAGTATTGATTTGTAGAAATAATCAAAGAAAGAAAAAAATAAGTGACTTGAAATATGAAATAACTGCAATGTAAAAATAAACTAAAAATGAAGTAAAGGTTAAGCTACACATCTAAAAAATCATTAATTTTATGGAGATAGTGAATAGAGAAATGATTAGTCTTTGACAAAAAAATGTTGGGCACCCTGTGGAATAATCAAACAAAAAAATTTATTCACACAGTACATAATTAAAGAAGGAGATTCAGGCCCAGAATCTCTTATTGAAGCCTGAAATTTTGATTAGGCTGCTGATTAGACCAATTCATAGAAAATAGGTATATTAATTCATCATTCTGGGATGCCTGCAATCTCCTGTTGAAGAAGATTGTGAGACTGTGGAAAGTGTACCAGTGAGTGCCAACTACCATCCTATATTTAAATTGGTTTTTATGTTCTTTTCCCAGGCACCTGGTAACATATAAATTCTTATTGTTTTCCTTGGAGAAAAGGTAGTCCTAGACATTTAAAATAATGTAGAATGTGTCCTAAGTTGCGCGTAGTCTTGACTCCTTGGAAATTATTTATAAAATATATCTCTACCCAGTTCAATTGAAATGTTTATCAAAGATGGGTACACTGGGAGCACTGGGATTCTCCCTCATTAAAACTTTAAAAGATGTATTCACAGAAAAACTTTTCAGAAATATTTTCCTTGGGCTAAGCATGGATAATAGGAGTACGTGTGCCAGTATTAAGTTTGAAACCAAGGATCTCCTCAAAGCAGAAAACATTCCAACTACATCTGGTCTCATTATTCAGACTTGGTGGGGGAGTTACTTGCTCAGTAGCTACTTAGCTCCTTGGCTACTTTTTAGGGTGCATAATGTAAATTTTTGCTCAATCAGGCATGAACTAGATCCTTCTACTGGTTTGGATGTTACAAGACTTCAATACATTCAGTAAATGTATTATTGTATGAATTAAGACATAGTGATTGATATTTAACCTTGTGTATCACAATAAATTAGTTATTTTTCTGAGCTATGAAAGTTTTTAAATTTATAGAAGCAAAAAGAAAGTTAAAACATCATATAAGAGTAAGAGCTCAATATAAAAAGTAAAAAAAATAAAGTTTCTATGGCAGTAAAAAATGATCACCTCATGCACACTTGCAATGTGCCTTCTTATGGCATTTCACCTGTATTTCATCTAGTAACCTCAGGTACCATAGCACTGCTAGATTTACTAGGCAACAAAATCTAAACAGCTTATTTTTGAGTTTTTTTAAGTAAAGATGACTAATTTCATTGTGAATAAACCACTGTCCTACCAGGAGAGAGGGTTTTGGAAGAGTCAATAGCCTAACTTCCTTGTTGCTGTTTTTCATCATGGTCTTTTTCATCATTTACTCTGCTTTTGTAAAAACAATGATTTTGTGGGAAAAATGGCCTTGAAAGGTTAGAAGGTGGAAGATTACTACCTGTTTGTAATATCCAGCACAAATAGCTTGATTTCTTTGCAACAGCCTGGTCCACTGACCATCTGGTAATCTTACAAGCATAGAGTCCAAGACAAAATCTGTAGCACGCATGTTGTTACTTTTAGATGAAATACCTTTGGCCTTTATTTCTGTTAGCTGCTACAAAGATGCAGCATCTGTTCCTCCAAATTCGTCATCAGACTTTTCCTGTGGTGACCTTTAAAAGAGATCTTGACAAAGGTGAGGTGATCTAAATGCTCAGACTGCTTCCTGACATTCTGATAAATATTATCTCACTGTCTCGCTGCAGTCCATTTTATTGCCTTTGTTATCCTCTCATAAACTCATTGCTAGAGCTCTTTTACATTGTTATGTAACTGTGACAAAGTAGTTTCTGTTCAGATGGCCTGGTTTCCATTGTTATAAAGCAAAAATTAAATTTAGTCACCTTCAAAGTTTTAGGAAAATAATCTGAACAGGTTCAGTGCAGAGTTTTTCTAAATAGAACCTATCCAGCTGAAGGTGATCAGTTATTTATTTATCAGAAGGAGAGAACTCTTTCTTATAAAAAAGTCTCAAACACAAAAAGGAAATAACTGGCTTTGAAGACCATACCATTTACACAAAATAATTAAAAGCAGTTCTGACTAGTGTCTCAATCAACCTCAATATTCAAGCTTGAAATCTGTTAAAAAACAGTCTGGGTTTATAGTGTCAAAATGATTATGTAGATAACTTTAGATATTTTGTTTCATTTTGTTTCCACTTTCAAAGATTCTGCCAATAAAACTACAGACCAAGAAGCTTAATGCCAAATGATCTTATATTGTTTTGCTAATAGTATCAAAGAAATTAATTACTTTCACTCATTTTATGTATGTGGAATATTTTACCTTGCTTGGTTGCCAGGTGCTCACCAAGCCACACCTCCACCTTCTGAGAGATTGCATTGTTAAATGGTTAATGACTCAAAACAGTTGTGGAGGTACCAGGGGGCTTTGCTGAGGCCAGGTTTGCATCCCTAAGGCGTAAGAGGAAATTTTTGGATGTGGTGATAATTCCCACAAGACAGAATGGGCCATCTTTGACACTGACAAGAGGCAAATCCTGCAGAGTGAGATGGCACCTTTTATCATGGCGTTGTCCTCCCCTACACAAGTGCTCAGATGTAAAATTCCTCCTCTCTCCTGCTAGGGGAAGGTTTGATGGGGCATAACTGACTCAACTGCTGATGTGAGGAAGCTCTGATGTCTTAAAAGGTGTCAAAAACCATTAAAGTCCCCTAAAATGCCCTCAGGCTCTTTCCTGAGGCCTTCCACCAGAGGATTACACATGATCCAAGTGTTGCAACAGACCCAGAATCTATTGCAAAAGACAGTGCAAAACCCCTCCTGCCCTTAGGGGATGTGCCTAGGCATTCCTACCTATCCTGAATGTGAAACAAGAAACCTCTTTTGTTGCTAATAAAGTTTATGATAAAAAACATTGAGAATATTTGCATATTCCACAGATTTTACTCTAGTTATCTTTTTTCCGCTCAACGAGTTTCATATTGAAGTTTGAGACAATGTCTCAAAAATTACACAAAATTTGCTTAATAGGTGATCAAATTTCATTTGTTGGGAAAGTTAGTGTCCTTGTTTAATACACAGTTGGCTTGAAATATTTTAACTTTCAATTAGTTTATGCATAGCTTATAATTCAGTCAAAGATTTCAACTGCTTCAGTAAGAAAGGAAATTTCTATCCTTTTATTGCAAATTCTGGATATCTTGCTGATATGTGCACATGTATTTATATAATGATGCATTCTTTGTCTTGTTACATCTGAAAGCATCTGAGGCACTAATACATTTTACAGTAATCCAAGTCATGCATTATTTCTCTTGTAGTGCTAGGTCATCCTGCTAGGTGAAACTTAACAATGCAAGTTCATTTTTATCAGCTTATTTCTATTCATTTTTATTCCTGTAATGTAGCAAGCTATCAACTGTTTCTCAAATGGGAGAATTGTGTTCTCTTGAATTAGTTAGAAAATACATAAAAAGAAATACATTAAATTAACTCAAACACTGCAGTACAAGTTTAACAATTAATAACATCTAAAACAATAATAGTTTGTATGGCATCATTTACATAACATTTGTATTTAAGGGTCTTCAAGTGCTATATAACCACTTTGTGGAAAAATTGTCAATACAACTTGTGTATAATACAAGTTGTATTATAAAATTAATCATATTTTTGAAAACCTGAAAGACATTTCATAAATATTTTTGTCTTGTAATACATGAAAGGTTTGGTTTTAGGGGTTTTATGCAAATATGAGTAGCTTTGCATGTATACATGTGCATTTTTGTTTTGATATTAAAAGAAATAGAACAGGTTATTTCTGCAAATTGTTTAAACATTCATAATTATCATTACACTGCATTTATATATAAACTGATCCATCATGACCAGAGCTCTAAGTCGCCTTATGGTGCCCTAGGGAAAAATTTTATTTACCTAATTATTCATTTGTTTGAAGGAAGCAGGGAGAGAAGGAGCACTTATTTACTCTATTTACCTTTTTTTTTTCCTATGTACTGGAAGCACACAAAGATACAACCAAGCTGTGTTTTCATAAAGCCAACAAATGAGACTCCATGTTTTTTCAGATTTCCTTTGTCTGTTCTGTAATTGACTGTAGGCCTTCTTCAGCGTTCCAAATTTGAATGGTACCTCTGCAGTACACAGGGAGGTTTAATGAAGACTGTACCCATCCAGAGCTAAGTTAGGTATGGGGATGTCAGATGTGAGAACAGAGTATGAATGACAAAGCTGAGGAGCATGTTCTAAGATGTAGGAGAAGATGAAAGCCCTTGACTACTGCTGCTCTATGTCTGGTATAGAGACCAGACACGAGTCTGATCCAATATATTAGTAAAATAAATGCTAAGGCCAATATGGGGGACCAGTAATTTTATTTTGTACTAAAATCTATTGGAAATCTTATAATTTTACAGTGCTGTATGTTCTCTAGTTGCTAAATTTCCCAAAACTGCCAGGGGAATGATTTTTTAAATTAATGTCCTATCTCTAAGAACCACTGTATTTAAGTCGATCACCCTTGGAATGTTTCCAAAAAGCAGTTTTGGAAATTATTTTTCAGGTTTCTGTTTTTGGAGTGCAAGTTCAGTGTCCTTAACAAAGTTTGATCCTTCCTACTTTCTCAGGGTAGCCTTGGGAGGGAGATAATTTCTCAAAACAAGGTTTGTGTATGTGATCTTGTGGCAGAAATTTTATTTCTTTCTTGGATGTGCCTGTACAATCCATCCATTCATGTAATTTAAAGAAGATCAAAAGCCTTCTCACATTTAGATTTCTCAAAACATCTTCCAGCTGCAGTGCTTCAAATATGGAACACATATACACTCTCATGAAAGCATTAACAGGTAGGCAGGGTGGAAGAAAATATCTGGGTTTATTTTAATATTATCATTTAGTTTCATTCAAAGGAAAACAAATACAAGAGTCGGAGAAGTTTGCTTTAGTCATGGGATGGACTATGGTGGTGCATCCTTCCCCCTAGGCCATGCTGTGATCTGAGAAGACACCCAACACTTAGTTAACGTCATTAATTCCATCAATTTGAGGTGTTCATGTAATATCCAACCTCAAGAGATTTTGTTTTTGTTTTAAAGATGAAAAAATTTTGCTACAATATGTAAATCCCGGCGTCTTTCCACACAGGTGTTACTCTGGTGCATCGTGCATGTTTTAGTAGTTTGAAGCTTGAACTGGGTCACTGTTTTTGGAGGAATAATAATTCTCCATGAAAAAATCAGAAATTTTAAAGCAAGACTTTTGAAGGGTCTTCTTGTATGCTTTAGGTCCACAATTAGAAACTGTTTGAACAGAATTGACTTAGGGAAATTAATTTAATTCATTGCCAATCAAATCAGAGTATGATAACAAGGAGTAAAAACAAATCTCAAAACACCTTCCCCCCATCCCTCTTCTGATCATCTCTATCTTTTCCACCCTTTGTCTTGCAGGAACAGGGAATAGGGTTTGTCTTTGCCTCTCATTCCTCCTCACTCTCTTGCAGTGCTCCTCCTCACTCCCCCTACTCCAGTGCTGGGGTTCCACCCACAGGAGACAATCTTCCATAAATTTCTCCAAATGGGTCCTTCTCATAGACTTCGCAAACCTGTGCTCCAGCAGAGGGTTCCCAGGGAGTCACAAGTCCTGGCAGCACACTTGCTCTAGTGTGGGCTTCCCAGGGGTCCCAGTGCGGGGTTCCCAAGGGATCTCAGTGTAAGGTTCCCCAGGGGTCCCAGCCTGGGGTTGCCCAGGGCTCCCAGACTCCTTCAAGAATATCTACCTGCTCCAATGTGGGGTTCCCCAGGGGCTGTGTGTGCATCTGTACTTGCTACGGACCACCATGGGCTGCAGCAGGACAGGTTTCCTCACCATGGTCTTTGCCATGGGCTGCAGAGGATCTCTGCTCCAGTCCTGAGAGAGCCTCTTTCATGTTGGATGAGCTGTTTGTCTCCATAGTCTCACTCCCCTGCTCAGCTGCAGTTGCACCAGTTCTGTTTTGTACAGGGCTTTTAAATTCTTATGTATATGTGACCCCAGAGAAATTACCACCAACGCTGATGGGCTTGACCTTGGAGCCAGCTGGAATTGGGTCTATTGGATGTGGGGAAAGCTTCCAGCAGCTTCCACAGAAGTCAACCCTTGTAGCTCCCTCCTGCTACCAAACCCTTACTACTCAAAAAATCCATTGTGTATTTTATATGCAATTACAAATAAATGCAGCAGAAAATACCTTTCTGGGGGATATCAATTTAAATTTTGACGTAACATTGGAAACAATGCAAATTTAGACATTTGAAACTGAGAATTATAAAATTAGCATGAATAAAAGGCAAAATTTGCATTTAACTGCTTCTTTGGCTCTACAATTTAGATGTTTCTTATTCTATACATATTTTTGCTATGTTTAATTTAAAATTAAACAGGTAAAATATGTGCAGTATTTCTTGTCTTCTTACTCAGCAGCTGAAGGAAAAAGTACTTTGTATTAAATCAGAATTTCTTACTTCCATGTTTTTTGCTGAAAGAGAAGGTTAAACCATCTGCACAATGACCCAGTCCTTTTGATAAGTTTGTTTTGTAAAAGATGACCACCACTTCAGGACACAAAGTAGGAAAAAAAAGTAGAAAATTAAGAATGACAAGAGAATTAGCCTTTAATTCAAAGTAGAGCAAATTTGTGGAATATAGTATCAACTGTATCTGAAGAAAATGAAATTCAAATTGAAATATATAATACATAGTGACATATACTATGAAGCAAGTATTTTTGGAGTTCAATTAACAGCAAGAACAGAGATATAAGCAAACCTTGTAGACTATCCTAGATTTGTGTTTTGATTGTAATAGTTGGCTCACTTTACAATTCCTATTGTTGGAGCAGAGGAAGGAATCAGAAGACTTAACTTTGAAAACATTATTTAAATGTGATATGTATGCTTTTATCAATGATCCTTTGCCATTCTATTGGCATTTCTTTTACCACTGATATTTTGGTTGATTTGTTTTTTTTTAAATAAGCTCCATATTAACTTATAGATATTTCCTGAATATTTTCATCTTAAATTCTGGGCCAGTATAGGGGTTACAATATGTTTTTGCTACAAAAATATAACTCTCATTCATTAGCTCATCTGCTAGCAAAATCTAGAGTCAGTAGAAGTCCACCTATTCTTTGTTCAGATGCAATGGCTCTTTGAAGACCTTGGCCTCAGCCAACGCTAATCTGTTTCTAGAATTACTATTTAATACAGATGAAATAGCTTGGAAATCACAGAAAAATTTTCATGGTGTGCCAGGATGCATTCAGCTAGAAGACACTTAGTGTCATATTCTCATTCAACACTTTCTTATTGGAATCAGAATATATTTGCAGATGAAATAAGGGTAGTGTGTCCAAAACCATTGTAGATAGGACTATTAATTGTAAAGCTGAAACAGGAAAAAAAAGTCTCCACATTTTAAAAAACAATTTATCTATTTTATATATATATATATATATACATACATTTATTCATATTTTCCTAATGGTGTTATTTTTGGCTTCATATTATGTCAATTAAAATTTTTTAGTAAAACAATGTTCTCAATTCTAGATAATTCCTGCATTGCCTTGCTAATAATGGAAGTGCCTCTTTCTTACCTTGGGTTGCATCACTGTGAGCTCCTACTTATGCATTCTGTGACAGGAAGGATGTAAACTTGAAACAAATGTGAATATAAGCATTCCTGACAAGGTGGCCACTTCTTTTCTAATAAAGCAATTAATTGTTTTTCCCCTTGACATTACGAAAATTCTAAGTGTACATATGTACAGGCACACATCATGCTGTTGCAATGGGTTATGGTTGCAACCTGCAAACTTAAATGTTAAGAACACTTCTGTAGTCACACTTAGATCCTACTCCTGGACTTTTCAAATATCAAGTATTCATTGCAGAAAGTAACTTTCACTTTAACTGAGACTTATTAAGCATTGTGTCAATTAGGAATGAATTCAAATCTCTCTTTAGACTCTCCGTGAATACTCATTTTCAACTGAGCACTATAAACTCTTCTGGGTAATGAAACTGTTTATTTAAATAACATGAAAGAATAAATGGAATTCAGAACATAAATAAAATGGAGCAGGAGAATCAAACCTAATGTTGGATAATATGTCTCTTCAGTTCTGAAGAGACACAAAATGCATATTATTGAATCATGTCCTTACTGCAGCAGATGCGTTATCAACCCTAAAATCACAAGCCAAACAAGATTAAAATGACAACTGGTTACTATTTATTGAAGGTCCTCCAGGTACATTTGTGGCAGAATGCACGCAGGATGTAGGGTTTAGACATTTTTATGTTTAGCAAATTAGCATAATTGACAAGAATCCCCAATTAGAAGTACAGTTTGTGAAGTATTTCCCTCTCTTCGTTCAGCCCCCTACTGACGCTGCCCTCCTTGCTCCTAGCCCCATGTTGTTTATGTCTAAATACATGGGAAAGTGGAATTTCCTTGGTTCACTGAAAAAGCAGGATTAGAATAGGATTCCAGGAATGCATTTGTCTAAAAAAATACTGGAGTTAGCTAGGAAACTATATAACTACACAATAATAATTTTCAGAGCTATGAATATTTGAAAAATAAATAAAAAGTAAAAATCTCTTGGCATCATAGACATCTTCAGGAAAGCAGACAATTATTTTTACTTTTTTTTTCTTTCTCTATTAATACCACTAAAGCCATTTGCATGTATTCAGTGTTTTATGGACTTTACATAGAGATAAATCATAACATCAGAGTGTTGTGCTAAAGAAAAAAAATACAGGAGACTTTAAGAAATAAATGGTGAATCACTCAGCCTTGCTTCCCAAAACAGCTTTCTTAATGTTGCTATGGTTGGTATCCATTTACTATGTCAACTCTCAGGATTCAGTTCATTTTATATAAATAATAGATAGTAATGAATACAAATTATTGTGACATCTTAATGTGTGGAAAATTAATATTTTAGAATTAGGAATGTACTATGCAGCAATGGTGAGAAGCTATTTTCAAATAAAAAATTAAATTTAGAGAAAAATTAAGCTTTCACCCCCTGCAATACATGTGTCATAATGAGAGTATTCAATCCTCTTTCTTCCAAATATTAGGTTAACAAGAACTTGGAAGACTTTCATAGTGTGTAAGATTTTTCTCTTTCTGAGTAAGATTCATCCCTACTCCCTAGCCACTAGTCAACTTTTGTTTCAGTTTCTTCTGTCTACTGGAATGTCTATAAAACTGTTAAGCGTAAATTTTACTCTAGAGAGCTTGAGATTATATCTTGTTGATTAAAATATTCATCTGGAATATAGAAAGCCAAATTCATACCAACAATTCTCTTGAGGTCTGATACATCTTTGACTCTGAAAGAAGGACTCATCATTAATTGACATTTCTAGGATGTTTCATCCTCATTGCAAATTCTACTTGAATCAGATAAATCTACTGCATTTTTTCCCCTGCACTTTATAATATTCTGAAACTCTTATTGCCTTAATGCTTCATGTATTCTAAATCTAACCACATTACAAGTAGCTGTGGTAAAAACCTCCTTAGGGAGTTTACTAGATGTGGTCCTCCACATTTAACTCAGACAATCCGCCCAAAGGAATATGGAAACATGTTCTCGTGGTTTATCTTGACAGAAGATTATCTCTCTCAACAATTCTCAAGAGAGACTTGCAGCATTTAAAGGATCATGTCTAAAAAAAGGAAGACTGTTGCAGTGCTTTTAGGGAGTTGATGATTTACACACACGTGTGAACAGGTCTCTCCATCTACCCCCAGATTCCATTGTCTCTCTGGCAGTAGGACTGACACTGTCATGGTCCCTGTTGTCCAGGTGCCTCATTCCAAGAGACCTACTCACACCTCTGGCTCCCAGGCCATGTCACCTTTTTGCTGAATTACCTGCCTGATCTCTGCTAGCAAGCACAGCCTGACTCCTGCACCCACACTCACTCCAGCTGCTGGTTCCTCTCCAGGCCCCATAGAAACTCAAGCACATAGGAGAGAGACTTGTCTCAGGAAATGAGTTAAAAATGGTGTTTAATTAGAAAACAGAACAGACTGCACTGACTGGGGCAAGGCACAGTCAGACAAGCATTCTGGCCAGCACACTGTTTACAGATGGCCAGACCTTTTTTTATCCCCTTGTGCCTTTATTATCCTATATTTGTTTCCTCACATGATTTCTTTATGCTGTGGTGAAAGAAATGCAGTAATTATTTAACTTGCAAAATACTTATTATGACACCTAAAGGTACAATAATGGTATATAGTATCTAAAACATATATCTCAGCTAAAAATCTAACGGGTTTTCACAAAACAAAACCAGGAAAATGAATGTAACATATTGGTCTTGACTTGCCAGTCTTAGCCTTAGTATTTTTGTAAAAGCAGCAAGAATACATTTGCATGTAATATTGCTTAGAGATGATGGCTGGAGAAAGACTTAAATATTTGGTCGTTACAAGCATTTTCAGTGAAAATTGAAAGAGAAATTAGACTGTGACAGTGAATTTCTAGGGTAGGAACTCCATGAATCTGTTCTGGTCAGCAGTGTATGTAAATTAGAAGGAGGACCCGAGAAACTAGTGGCCAGTCAGCCTCTCCGCCACCCCTGGAAAGGTGATGGAACAGGTCATTCTGGAGGCTATCACAACACATGTAGTAGAAAATAAGGTCATCAGGAATAGTCAACATGGACTATTTAAGGGGAAATCATGCTTGATCAATCTGATATAATTCCACCCTTTTCCTCTAAAAATTATGCATTTCAGCTGTTCCTTGTTAATTTTCTATGGAGCAATTATACTTAAAAGACTTGATGCATTTCTTGTAAGGGGGTTAGCCTTGAATTATTTTATATATTTGTTCATGATGAAAATTCATAGTATATTTACAATGAAAAGCTATGTTCTTGCAAAAATAAATCAAACCCATTGGCAATTATTTAAAAAGCAGCAACGGACATTTTGTATTCATAGTGGTTTGGACAAAGGTAAAAAAAATATTACTCTTAAATATATTGAAAGGAAGGAAGGAAAATATGTTGGGAAGATATGCAAACACTTTAAAGAACATTTGCTCCTGACTTTTAGGGGCAAATTTTAAAAACAACAAGACTGTAAAATTAAGGCAATTCATTCCTAGAGGTTGTAGCTAATTGAACAGAGGAACAAATAGCTTAGCCTAAGTACAGGGGAGGTAGTTGATCAGAAATCTTGGAGAGAGATGGACAGACTTGCAGATGAGTGGTGACTTGTGTATTGTCACAGGTTGACAAGCCTGAAACTTGAATCCTTAGTTTTTCCTACCAGTAAGAGGTTTTGCATTGCATGGCCACTGTGCACTTTCTGATTCTTCTTGTGAATCTCCTGACAAATTCCATATTGCCATAACTCTGGATAAGACCCAATGTAAGATCACAATGAGATGACAAATTCCAAAATGTACAGCTATAAAAGCACTAGTGGACTTTGAAAACCATCTTCCCTTGCTTATACTGTTTAAATATACAATCACTATTGTGCAAATTAGACAAGAGAGTAGGCTTTTTATCTTTTTGGTTTTCTATAAACCAGTGCAATGACAGAGATTTATAATCCTCTGAGGAAATTGATGCATCAAACAAAACAAGTTTTACTGAATTAATTAAACACTTCCCATTTATCAATTTGTGTCATTTTTATGTATACATGTATTGAAACTGATTGAACATACATATATATATATATAAATTATAATATCATTATTCTACTCTCCTTTGGTTTTTTGTTCTCTTTTAATTTTTTTCCCTGTGAAATAATAATCAAAGGAAAATTGCAGAATACCAGGTGCAAGTTTTTCTGAAAAGTCTCTTGCCAAGTCATCCTGAAATTTTGTCTCTCAGATAAAGGTCAAGGACAGAAGGAAGCAGTAAGTATGCAGTATGAAAGCAATCAACCCTTACATTCATTTAAAAGCAGGACACCTTTAAAAAACCAATAATAGTAGCAGTTTGTCACAAAATCAATGGGTCTGATTCTCTTTTCACTAGCACAAATATAAATTGGGAGTAAATCCAAGTTTATTAATGAAGTTTTATTTGCATAAGTGTCAATGTATGGTGGGTGAGCCTAGATGACAAAATTATCAACTGGTTTCTGTTTGATGACTCCAGTATCACTCTTATGAAAATAAGTGCATGTATATGCTGATGCGTGTTTAAATTCTACATTCTTTTTTTTTATCTGTATCCTAAAATAAAACCATTTCTGAAAGCATGTATTTCACTCATTATGCCATTTAAAAAATACTTAAATTTTTCTGAAATTTAGAATTTTCTACAGTAATTTCTATATTTAAAATAAAAAGGTATATTTTGTCAGGGTTTGGGTATATTCTAGCTCTGCACTTTTTTAATAGCATGATTATAACAATGTACCAAATTAGAATCAGTTGATTAATACAAACCAAAGTCTCACTGAAGAAAAGTCATTTTGCCTTTTAAAACATTGTGCTTTAACCTGGTGCTCCTTCTGTGTGATAGCCTTTTTTCCCATTCCAAGATCAGGCTTGTGTAAATAAAGTTGCGAGGGCCATGCTCTCAGACCACAACAAGAAATGATAGTTTACTGATGCACATCCCATGGATTTCTTTAGACCAGAGACATACTGTGATAAGTGCCATGCTCAAACATCCAAAAACAATGCTCCAGAACTAAAGTGTTCTTAGTAGATGCCTCCAGGTCCGCAAAGTGTACTATATTGATAGTCCCAGGGATGTTAGCTCTATTGAAATTGCTGTCTTAAAAAACCTCAACATTTGACAAAACAGTCTTATTGACTTTCCTGACATCTGTACAGCTCACTGAGTAGGCATTGGTTTTGGCTTACAGTGAAACTCATGTGAAACTCAGCCTGAAAAACAAACCTGCTCACAATAACTTTTTTTTTACCTCTAAGCATAGAAACCAGAAGAGTAATGACAGTACTGAAAGAGAAAAATAAAACAAAACCAACCAACCAGCCAACCAAAAAACCCCCTTAAACTTTCCTGGCAGACCTGAACCAAAACCGTTCATATGTATCTTTGTGGTCAAATCAGATATGACAAGAAAACAAACACACAAACAAAAAATTTAGTAAATTAAAAATAGTAATAACAAAATGATTAATATTTCAAAAATAATTTTGCTTATTGTTTGATATATTAAACACAATATAAATCTACAGTCACTCTCTTTTCCAGAAGAAGCTGCCATTCAGAGATGAGGGAATGATTTCACACCAACTAACTTCAGAAGACAAGTGCAGGCAGGGAATGAGAGCAGACATACTGTATCCCTATCTGAAGTTGACAATATCTCTGCTGACTGTAGAGGGAGCTGAAAGAGATGAAAATTTTAAATTATGCATCTCACTTGGAACCAAAAATAAGGTTTATGCTCAGCATCATTAGCTGTGATACTACCTCATCATGTTTGGGCAAGACACACTCATTATACCAGAACATGTATGATGACATTCCAAACAAAAAAAGTTATGACTAGGCCACGGTGCTAAATTCACTAAAATGAAACATGAAAGACAGTGCTACGAATATGGTTATATTTCATAGTACTTTTCTGTAACACATTAATCTTTTATATGGTCAGGTTTTACAGAAATGACAGAAGTGTAATGTGAAACAATTGCTCCTTTAAAGTTAACGTGAAACATAACAAAGCAGTGAGTACAATTTTTGGCTTTTCATCTTAATCCAAAACTAAACATTTTGAAGTATCAGGTGATTGGGGGTTTGTTTATTTTTTGTTAGGTTTTCTTTATTCTTTTTCTTTTTCTTTTGGGAATGGTAGTGTGAGACACCAAAATCAGGAATTCAAGACTTTATACTGTTGTAAATAATTTTTATCTTAATAAATTTTAACTAAATATGTGTTTGTATGGCCTGTGTGGTCAGCCTAAATATGTAGTAAAACACTAGAGAGTCATTGAACATATATTTCCTTACTTCAAAAAAAAAGTTTATCTTTAAATTATATATTGAAAAAAGTAGAGTTTCTTGTAAATGCTCTATTTTCTCTCCTGAACGTCAAGAAAAGTCATGCAAGCTTATAAATATTCTTTGTCCTGTTGAAGTCAGCATTAAAGTTAAGTATATCTGAGTTTCTCTGCAGGAATGATGTTTTGGGAATTATCTTGAAATATCCTTTGTGCTAGTGGTCCATTGAATTGACCTGAAGTGCCACTGACCTGACTGAGTCTCAGGGAGATGCAGAGTTTCAGCTGCACTGAACTCATTACAGAGCTGTAGGGTAGGAACTCCCGTTGCTTTCCAAAAGCTCACATTGCCTTCAGTGGGACCCGAACATTTTTCCCAAAGTACAGGCTATTCAAGTGAAAACAAAGAAGAAAGCAAAGACTCTAAAACTTAATCTAAGGATATGCTTCACTGACAAAAGTATTTTTAAACAATTCTATATTTTTAACAGTCTACTTATAAGATTTGTATTCTAATTTGACTAGGTACATCATCATATTTTTTAAATGGGGAAAAATATCATACACTCAATATTGCCAGGGTTTGTGTCATTTTCCTTAATTTGCAAAGCAACTATGGTTTTAGATTACTTCTTGATTTTCTTTTGTGCTTCCACTGCTTTTTAAATCTGAATTCCAGGTACCTTACTTGTGCATAAAAGACATTTTTAATATTAATATAATTCAATGATAATTTATTTTAAAGGTTAAATGTTACTGCTCACTGAGTTTTTGGTAAGCTTCATGGGGTGGAACAAAAACCCGCAGCATAAATTTAAAGAAAGATGAACTCTTATTTTGGTCTGTACACCATTATTCAATTTAATTGTATTGCATTTAAGAAAACAGCAACACAAATCTTAAGGTGAGAGATATGATCCAGCTAAAATTAGAACAATACTGTTCTTGTTCACTTGGTTTTCCTAAGTAGTAATTAAATTACTATTTGATATTAACTTTGGAGATTTTTTTGTATAAAATAATATTTTAGGTGCTTTAGTAAGAATTTTTTCAAAGGATGCTATTTCAAACATAGCTTATCTGACCCTGTTTGTCCAAAAAGGTTTTAGATCCTTTTAGCTGCAAATAGATAGCTTGCCACAATTATTTTTCTTTTATTTTCTTAGTGAGCAGGAATTTTGGAACATATTACCATAGTGGTAATATACAAGTGAGATCCCACTACTAAAGTGGTGTTAATCACTGTCATACTGTCCAATGAATTGTAACATTCAGATGTTAAACTTTACAGTTTTAAATTCACTGGAAGCCAATACACACACAAGCAAAAAAAACAGCCATCCTTGGTCAGAAGAAATATGTGTCATGACAGTTCTTACCTGCTGGTGTTGTGTGTTCCCATCAAAACTTCTGCTCCATAAAGACCTTTACTTCTTGGTCTTTGCAGAATTTTAATTTTGCTCCTATGATTCTGAGTAGAGTGTTTATTTTCAGTTACCTATCATATGTCTCACTTTTTGTCACGAGACTATATGGATAAATAATAAAAAAATGCATAGTAAAAGTAAGATAAATATCTCATAATAATCAAATGCACAGAGCTTCCTTTTGGTGCTGATTTGCAAGAGAGTACCAAATCCTAAGAAGACAAAGTGCAGACTGGGACTCTTGCCAGTTCATTTTATAGTCATTTTGTTGCCAGACAAAAGTATGTATTCATTTTTTTCAAATGGAATAATCCTGTATGTCATCTGACATACAATTGAAGACATTCTTATCGATTTTGCTTACTACCCCTTCTATTCTTATATGGTCAATTTTGGCCAAAAGATTAATTCTATCTGCCAAAATAGGAAATTTCCATTCACTTCCAGGATAACAGAGTTGCTACTCTGAACTTCAGTAGAGCAAAGTTTAAGCTGTTGCTATTCAGGAAGCAATTAATAGAGTATCCCAGGAGAATGCTTTTGAGGTCTCAGGAGTCCACAAATGCTGGTCAGTCTTTAAGAACCCTTTTTAGAAGCACAGGAGCAGTCAGTTCTGTTGTGTCGTAAGTCAAACAAGCAGAGCTCAAGACCAGCTTGACAGGCCAGGAAAGTCCTCTTGAAGCTCAAGGGAAAGAAGAAACTGTATGATCTTGGGAGGCAAGGGATGAAAGGCAAGGCTTCACAGGAAGAGTAGAGAGTTGTGAGTATTTTATGCAGGGAGAAGACATGAAAGGCCAATCTAAGGGTTGAGACTGACCAGTGTTACACCAGTTAGCAAGGGTTTTGTTAAATATGTTATTAGCAAGATGTCGTCTAAAAATGTAGGACCTACCTATACTTAACATTTTTCTATTATAAGGTCACACTTGGACATAGCAGCATGTGTATTTTTTCTGGATTTTAGTAAGGCTTTTAATAATGTCTCTGACAGCATCCTTCTGGTCAGTTATCCAGCTAGAGCATGAGCTGGCATGTGGTGCACTCAGTGAAGAAGAAACTGAACAGCAGGGCTTAGGCAGTGAAGGCACCATTAATAACTTTGCTGATAATACTACACTGGGAGGTGCTGTTCTCCATCTTAAGGGACAAGAAGACTTGAAGAAGGGTCTAGATAGTTTGGACCACTGGGCTATGGTTAATGGAAATGAATTCCATGATATTTGACAGGATGGTGGATTCTGAACTTAGGAGGAAGCAATGCTGGACACAAGTATAAACTGGGACATTGACTGGGGAGCAGCCCTGAAGACGGGGACCTGACAGTGCTGGATTCAGGACAGCAGGCTCAACAGAAGTCAGCAATGTGCCCTGGCAACCCACAGGGCAAACTGCATGCTGGAGTGTATCAAACTCAGCATGACCAGCTGGGCTAAAGGGGTGATTTGGTGTTGCTGCTGCCTCAATTTGAAGTGAACAGGCTTTCCCTAGAAATTGTCAGTCAAACTCCCAAACTAGTCGGTGATTAAGAGGCATTTGGATAATACTCTTGGTAATATGCCTTAATGTTTTTAAATCAATCAGGCAGTTGGATTAGATATTCCAAGTGAAAGTCCTTCCAACTGGAAGGGTCTATTCTATTCTATTCTATTCTATTCTATTCTATTCTATTCTATTCTATTCTGTATTTTCATTTCCAGTTCAAATATGATCCAGGAAAATTTTATGGAGAGCTGATTAAATTTTTCAAAATATGCAAACTGCTCCTGATTCAAAATTAGATCGCACATCTCAACCCTCTCACTTGTGTCGGATCAAACAAGAATGAGTAAGCAAGACAAGACAGAAGCTGCACTTGATACTCACAGTTCCATTCCAACTCTTCATACTCTCTGATATTAAGCTTCTTAATTCAACAGAAAACTAGTTCTAATTTATTACTTTCAAAACAGGCCAGACTAACTCTCCAGATGTCATGCCCTTTAAATAGTTGCAGGGGCAGCATTAAAAATTAGCAAACAGCAGTAGGTAGAAGACAGTAAAATATCCTTTTCAGCAGCAGATTATACTAAAATAAATCACATATAATGGAAATTGTCTCCAAAGATGTTTTTCAGTCTAAAACTGTATTCCTCTGTCAGTCTTGGATTCTAACATCACACTTGCAATGCTTTATACCTGAGAAAAGTTATCAGTTCTCAGATCGGTTATCACCAACAATGAAGATGCATCTAGAGCATATCTGAACACATCGGTGTCCTTTTCCAGCCCTTGTGGTGAGCTTCCTCATTTCATTTGTCAAATTCAAAATTCAATATTATTATTTCAGTCTTAACAGTCTGAAGATATAAGCAAGGCAGACTTGGGGAAAAACACATAAGTTTGAGCGTAGCATATGTCTTTGGATGTGAAACGGTAGTAAAGCAGACTCTTTACCTCAGCTGTTCAACAAAGTATGTAACAAATTTTGGTAGCAATAGTTATTAATTCAAGAAGCTAGAGAATATTTCCCACTAAAATATTGAGTCTTTCAAAATCAACTGAGATATAAATTTAACAAAACAATAAATATTCAAGGTCATTATACATAATCCCTTAGCAATGTTATTTACAATCTTCCAATGAAATGAGCATTATCTACAGAATAAACAGGCAGGAAAACCAAAAGCACAGACATCATATTAAGCTTATTGTTGCCCTTCATACATGTCTCTATCTCATTATGAAATTACTATCATATCATTGAAAAATCTATAATATAGTATAAGGGGAATGAAAAATGGAATTTAAAATTTTGCAAATGTTACAAAACATTCTTAAACAACAGGCTGAAAGTGTCTTTCACTAGCTTCCAAACTGATGGTTGTGTCCCTGTCAAAATAACCCTCTGGAGATAGCTTTACCTTTTTATTTTGTGGGACAAGGAGATATATGCCAATAATAAGGTTGGAATTCAATCTTACCCTGCATCTGACAGAATAGGACTTCATTTTAATTAGACACATCCTAACTGGCAGATGCAGGATTGATCAGTATAAGAACACAAAGCTGATGAACAGGATTATGAAAAACAAGTATACCTGAAATGTATGTTCAATGTTTCTATCCATCATCTGTCTTTTCTTATTTCAGTTCTTCCTATACTTCTCATGTGAGTCCAACAGAATGGAATCAGGCTTTGGTATCTAGAGTCCTACTTGACAAAGAAAGCAGTTAACAAGTGGGGTCATACATGTTTTAGACCCTCTAATTTATATCAGACTACACAGACTGCCTGTTTATTTCACTACTGCTTTAATCCTCAGCTTTTTTTTTTTTATTCAGGGAAGTGATTCCTTAACTCCAGCTTCTGACCTATTCAATTCTGTTTTTTTCTTACAGAAATTTAACTGGATAAAGTACTGTGTTTCCTCCTTAGCACAAACATGGAACCTATCTGCACCTAGAAAAAAGTTTATCACTCTTCTAAAATCTCTAAGAGGACTGATGTTTTGTGTTAACATCTTATTTAGAAAAATATTTGTTGTATTGCACTAAGCAGTTCATTTAGTTAGTTGTTTTTCACTGGATGATGGGAATTTTGTACTGAGAATGATATGTCATGTAGAGTATTCCCCTTTCCTCACCACATGGTTTCTTCCCAGGCACTCCATCCTACACACCTGGTGGTCTGGCCCATGGAACCCCTCCCCTCGCCCCTCCCCAATGGCATCCTATTGGCCATGGTCCTCTTTCCCTGCCCCCTCTCCCCTGGGGTATAAAAGTCCACTGCAGGTAAAGGTTCAATCTCTTTCCTGCCTGGATAGTGGCATCATGGGAGTATCTGGTCTCAAGCAAATAAACGGATCCTTGCATCCACGTGGGGAAGAGCGCTTCTCATCTTTTGTCCTTTGTCTATGCTAAGTCCGTGCTGGGCTTGGGGATCGAGCAAGCCGGGTTGGACCCATATAAAGCCCAGAAATATTAATGATTACAACTTGGTTTATTTCCATTTGCTGATTTTAGTCTTGGGCTGCATTGTTTTGATATTTTTTATTGAAAGGCAAAGAAGTTCTTTTCCTGACAGGAAGCCTTCATTTCTCCTACAATACAAGTATGTTTCATGTGAAATGCATAAGAACCCCTCACATAGACTTGAGGTCTCTCTAAACCTGCATAAGGTCCCTCAGTGATGATGAGAAACAAATTCTGAAGATCTACTGGCCTCCCTGAAAAATTTGTTGATATGCTGTTATCTAAATTTTAAGAGTCATGACGACAGGTACAGCGTAATAATGTGCCTTCCTATAGACAAAATATTCACTCTTCAGTGGAGTAAAAAACATAGAAGATAATTTGCCCTCAGGGGATGTCACATACAGGCAAGCTGCTCCCTGGATAGTCACATTGTTTGGTCTCTGCCTCCCAGATTTCAGCAAAGTCCTCAGTTTTCCTCTAACAGTTATTGCATTGAGCACTAATTCCGGCCACTGCCTCGCTGCCTGCTGGATAATCATCTCCTGAAGGTACACTGCACTGTCACCCCACAGCTGCTGGTTTGTTCGTTACTCAAATCTGTCTGTTAATCGGATACTAAGTGCAAGGCTGCAGCATGCATGGTAGAGAATTCTAAATAAAGAGAAAGAAATCCTTATTCCCTCTTCTCCGTGTTCCTCTAAAAAACACATTTCCTGAAAATTTTGTTGCATTCCTCAGCTGTCCTACATGCTCCTCTAAGAACTCTATAAGGAAACCTTCTTATTTATGAATTTTTAGGCCTATGCCATGAATAAAAATGGTAATATGATTTCTATCTAAAAGAGTGGTGTACTTGGAGTATTTTTCCTTTCTGCAGCAAAAAATCACACAGTGCACAGGACAAGGCATCAGTTCAAAAAAAGAAACCAAATGTATGCCCCATGGTTGAGCACATGCTTTGAGATAAATTTCCCTCATGTAGAAGTAATAATTTGAGAAGTACCGTGGTTTGGCAGTTATCTCAGATGCAATTGCATCAGAGCAGTTACACTGCAGCTTTTGCTTCAATGCATCTCAGTTTTAGATAAACCAATTAGTGTAGACATGCCCCAAGAGGTAACCATATGGTAAGTTTGTGAGGCTACATGAACTTCATAGTAGAAGTCTCAAAAATTCAAGCCATTCTTCAAGTGACAGCTGTGTCTTTATTTTTAATTGTCATCATTACCTGCATCATCAAATGTTCCAGGCTTCAGGTGCTTCTGCTTGATTGTATGCTGCTATTTGATCTTATTTGTATATGTGAAGCCATGTGTAAAGGAAGCTGGGGGACAAATAGATATTTAATTTAAATTAAGGAAGTTAAGTACCTGTTACTCTCTTGTTATTAATATTAGTGGCTTTGAAATAATCACGTTTGTTTTATTGAGGTAAAAAATAAAATTAAATTTAAAAAAAATGTCTGGCCTCTAAATCAACACCTCCAACATGTCCAGTAGTTCTGAAAGAGATTCTACACTCACCATCTAAAACACAGCATTCATTTCCTGACTGGCAGCACCTCTTTTCAAAATTTTTGTGGGTTCCTATGGCTCTGTCATGTATAGTAGCAAAATGTTGGATAAGAAATCAGGACTTTTATACTTTGACCTTGATAAGAGTTACGGTATGCTCTAAACCTTCAGAAATGGTAGTTATTACAATTTCTTCTATTTTTGGAAGAGTAAGTTGCAGAATTAAAAAAGCAATTTTTAACTGTGAAAGCAGTCTGAAAGAAACAGATCAATGTGGTCACTAAATTATGGCAGGAGCACTCATGAAAAAAATTATGGAAGGCATTCCTGAAGTTATATTTCAATAAATGGGGGAACAAACAAAGAGTTTCTTCTTTGAATTTTCAGATATCCAATGATTTTAATACCTCTATGGTTTGAAAAAGGCACTATATGTTTTCGATTACACGCCAATCCTAAATCTCAATGTATCTGTCAGTGTGATTGTCAGTATTAACCAGGAAGAAAAGTGAGAGTTCTCAAGTTCTTCCACCCAAAGACTTATTTCTTTTTTTCTAATTCTTGTGTGTTTTTATTTTCCTTCTTCTCCAGACACTGGTTATTATTCACACTTAATAACAATATGTATAGTCCTGATCTAAGTACTCTTTCTATCTTCATTGGATTGCTGTTCTGAAATAAAAGAGAAAGTTTTTAATCCTCAGCTCAGATTGCCACTTGGGTGCCACTTCACCTTATTCTGTAGCACAGATTTTATAATATTCTAAAATTACCTTGGATATTTTGTGAACATATTCCATTCTGAGATATGATAACTCTGAGATTCATAAGGTTTCTACTCTCTTCCTCTAGCTTAGTGTGGTTTCTGATGCTTTACTGTAGGTCTTTCATTTTCCTTCAGGGTACAGGGTTTTTTTATGCACAGAGAAAAGTGACAGCATCTATCCTATGCATAGTGGAGAATATTCTTAAAAAAATTCTTGTTTGTTGGTTACTTGCAATGAAGTAGACTAGATTTCGTTATGTGAGAGACTCCCTTGTAACCCTTTCTTCCCAAAGTCCTTTTTTCTAATTGTAAAATAGGTAAGTCTACTACTGGTAAAGCAGAACACAGAAACAGAAAATAAAAATGAACAAGAAAATTGAGAACACAGAGAAACAGAAACTAGATAAAGTGATCTTAGGTATGTGAACGTTATATCTCTCAGTCATTTATAAATTCACAGTGTTATTTATGATGCAGACCAAAGAAAATCAAAATAGATGACAAATAAAGAATACCTGAGAAAGTAGGAAGAAATTTTAATAGAAGAATTTTAATAATTTTCTATTTTATTTATGGTTATCCTAAAGTGTTTCATTCCATATGTGCAAATAACCTTGTGGTATAAAAGAGTTGATATGAAATGGAAATTTTTGCTAGATACTCATAATGTCTTAGGTAGTTCATAGACCATTGCTTAGAAAACTGAGTGATATATATGAGTGTTCTCATAAAAATCATGCATCAGTTGAGACCAAAAAATTATATCTCTCTCTCTTGTTTTGAAGATATGATATAAAACACCAGTAGCACTAGATTAATGAGACTTGCAGACCATATCACATTGCTTTTTTAGAAGTCAGATTCCTATCTCCTTTTGAAAATTTCAGTTGTAATTCTATATGCAATTTCCTGGAAAAAACTTTTTTCACAGAACAGGGTTAACACACATCAAAATGTCTTCTGAAATTAACATTACTATAGAGGAATAATGATAGAACATGTCATAATATTATCTTTAATTCTGTTTTAGCCACCAATATTCAATTTGTATACATATATAATAGTTGCAAATTCAATATTTTAGGATTATACAGACTCTTTCCAGGAAGAAATGTGTTTGTAGTAGATAGAAATCTGATGGGAAAAGAAAATTTGCTTCTCTGTGAGCTGAATCATTGATTTTGACAACAAAACACTTGTGAGACATCCTGAAATGTGGACAATATGAAAATATATACTTACATATGAAGTTTAGTATTGTGTAAAAGACTGTCCTTGATCCTTACAATGAAAACAATGACACACCTAACAGCTATAAAATGCACATTCATAATAACAGTGATGACTCCATGTTTTTAAACAGTGTTTGATAGAGACTGTGACTTGTGTTCTACAGGTCTTCATATTTCTTCCACTTGTCCAATTGAACTTTCAGGTCTGAAAAAATTCTGGAAAATTTACCACTTTCTGTTGTCTAATAATTCCCTGTTACTAATGGATGAAGGCATGAGTGAAGTGAAATAATGAACAAGCTAAGATGCAACCTCAGAGCTGCCATCCCACAGGTAGATGAAGCTGTTTCTCACATGTAAGAAGCAAAAGAATCAAGCTGGGTCACAAAGTTTTCAGAAATACTGTAATTGGCATTACTGTGGGGAAAAGCTGGGGTGCTGTTTGAGGGGTAACTGACTCCTTAAGAGATCACAAGATAAAATGCAACATTTTCTGGAAACAACTTGGTGGTGGTGTTTGATGGCCAAGTTAAAATCAGTTTATGAACAAAGGAGATACAAAAATCCCTTTCTTGACCTCTAAGCCCTTTTTCCTACTTGAAAGCTTATCTTTCTTACTAAAGGTTCAACAAACTTCTTGACTCAGACTTGAGTATGCTGAGAATTGGTACTAAAGAATGTTCAGTGACTTTACTGAACATCAAGAAGATCAAAGCAAATGATACAGGCAGTACGGGAAGAAATGCCCTGCTCACAGCAGCTGAACACCTAAGGAGTGAAAACCGGAGTTCTATGGAAACTTGAAGAATTTATAGTGTTTTAGACTGATATGACCATGTTATACAGAGACTAAATTTATAAATTCTTGCTTGTAATTTATATGGCATCTTCACATGTAATTATTTAGCTACCTAGTTCACTCCTTGGTCCTTCATTTGGCTATATTATATAATGCTGTGTCTCATTCCCTTTTGGTATAAGCCAACCTGTTTCCTTCAAAATAAGTCTTCATCAGGATGCTTCTGGTGATGATTCAGACCCAAGGGTTCTAGTAAACAGTATCCACCAGACTTCATGTCTTTAACCTGAAGAGGTCTCTAGTTCTGTTTCAGCTGTTGAGGTACCAGTCTCTTTCTTGCCCTCATGTAATACCCTGTGTCCTGTGAGTTACTCTTGTGGGCTGTAAAACAGCCTTTCACTTATTTCAGATACTGTGCACACACACATGTGTACACAGATTATTTCTTAGGACTCCAGGAGGACCATATCAGATGCAGGAGAAACCTCTATCATATACTAATCATGTGATCAATTCACCACAGAAAAGATTATCTCTGATGAGTTTGAACATCACTATTTTTAGTGCTGGGAACATTTTCTGTAGAAAACATGCAAAGACCTCATATGACATACTGTCTGCTATTATCTCTCAACAAATTTTTATAAGCAGCTTTCATAGAGATCTTCATATGAAAATTCAATTCCTGAATTTATTTCTTGAAATAAATAATCAAGTAGAGTTGCAATGAAAACTGAACTACTGGTTTAGCTTCTAATTTAGTCAATGTCTCTTAGAAGCCTCAAAATCTTCAGAACATGAAGGAGTTATTAAGATTCACTTAAATTAGCATAATCCCTAGTCACAAATTGTTAAACAGTTTTTTTATCATAGAATAATAGAATCATTTAAGCTGTAAAAGAGATCATAGAGTTCAAGCCATTGACCCAGCTAGAATCATTTAGGTTGGAAAAGAGATCATAGAGTTCAACCACTGACCCTGCACTGTCAACTCTACCACTGAGCCATGTCCCCAAGTGTGCCACATTGACATATCTTTTAAATACCTCCAGATATGGTGAATTCCCTGGACAGCCTGTTCCAATGCTTGACAATCTTTTCAGTGAATAAATTTTTCCTGATGTCAAATCTAAATCTCCCCTGGTGCAAATTGAGGCAATTTTCTCTTGTCACATCCCTTATCACTTGAGAGAAATGTCTGACCCCCACCCCACCACAACCTCCTTTCAGGGAACTGTAGAGTGATAAGGTGTCCCCTGAGCCTTCTCCAGCGTAAACGATTCCAGCTCCCTTGGCTTCTCCTGGTAATACTTGAGCTACAGATGTTTTACCAGCTTCATTGCCTTTCTCTGGATACCCTTCAGCACCTAAATGTGAGGGGCCCAAAACTGAACCCAACACCTGAGATGCTGTCTCACCAGGGTCAAATACAAGGAGACAATCACAAATAAACCATTCTTTATAATGTTATTTTCCATAAAATTACCTGTATTTGGAACCAGTGATGAATATGAGGATTTAACAATTCTCTTCACTCTGAGAATGTAGTGCAATAATTTGAGTTAAACACAGCTATCCCTGATTAGGACTCTGGTCGATTCGAGGATGTTACATTTTCTCCAAATTTTCCCAGTGTTTTTCCCCAGATAAAACAAGCTATGGCACAGACCATCTTGAGAACTGATGTTAATAATAAGAAAGGAATAGCAGCCAGCTGTCACACCACATTAGATCAGATTTGTGTCTCTACTCCCCCTGGGAAATGTTCTGAATCATAATTAGTACATAATCAGTTTGCGGTTTTAATTGAGTAAAAGCCAGGTAGCCAAGAATCACAACATAAAATATTTTTGTTCTTGAACCTTATAAAACAAAAAAATGGGAACAGTGATCAAACTGGCCTTCTGTCTGTTAAATGAAAGCCACCAGTTGCTTATGAAACATCTAACATTTTTTTCAGGCTCTTTCAATATGGTATTTATCTACATCTTTCAGAAAACTGTAGTTGTAAAGAACTGAGCTCTTTCCCTCAAGAACTGTCAGTAACATCATAAAGGGAAATATAAACAAACAATAATTATGTAAGTATGTTTTTTTTTTCCCAAGAATGAAAGGAAAATACAGGATTTTGATGCTAGTTTAAAAACTTAAGTCAGTAACTGGAAAAAATGGAGAATGCATGAGGTGTCCAAAACAGTCTAAGGTTATTATAATGAGCTTATTCCACATTATGCTCAATATATATTTGGTCACCTGTCATTTAAATTATATATTAAGAAATAAAAGGATTATATTCTCTTAATCTAAAGTAAGTCTAATGTAATTAAGAATTCATGAATATATTCTAATCAAAAAATAGGAATTTCAGGAGGACATTCCATATGTGGAAGATTATTAATTTAACATGAACAGTGACTTTTTTTATTCCCAAGATTCATGTTCTTTTTTTAAAATCTCAAAACTTATAATAGGAAGCAAAATAGTATAATATACACTAAATATTTTAGCGTTGTCCCAAGGGACTTATTAATTTTCAATGTTGCAAAAATACCAGTAGGTGTCTCTATTGCTCCATTATTTCCAGTGGTTAAGAAAACATAAACCCAAACCAAAAGTGACAAAAAAACCCCCACGACCACCACAAAACACACTCCAGAGCAACCACCATCACCGCCCTGCATCACCACAACATAGCCTACAGCATTTCATATTGGGAAAAGCCACGTGAAGCCTACAGAGAAAAGCAGATACTGTGGTTCTTCTTACTGTTTTCCTATGGGAAGTGAAGGCTTTCTTAATATTATGTCATTTTTATTACAGCATTATTACCATTGTCATTTGTATTATAAATATGAAGTATTTCAGGTGGGCTTGTTTTCCTGGAATTTGTTATTCCTTGTTTTCTAAGGAGAAGTTTGGACCTCATGAAGGTTTGTGTACCAAAGCCACATCTGGCGACATCTTTTCTCAGGGACATACTCATCACCTTCTAGTTTGATTTTCACATAGCAGATCGTCAGCAGTTATATTTTTAACTTTTAAAGAATAAGCTTTGGTAAAGTTCTCTGAACATCTAAAGGCATTATGGCTTAAGAGTACTCATAATTACTGAATTACACTACCTCTATGAAGAACTTATTTCTTTTTAGTGCCAGAAAATAAGGAGTTGCTGGAATGACGAGGGCACAGCTCTTCTGAAGAAATTGAGGAAGGGACAAGAGGCAACACTCAGTCTCACCAGAGTGTGAAGAAATGTATCATCACTTTAAAAGAAATAAAAAAAAAAAAAACTAATAAAGTGAACAAAATGGAACACCGTTGCTTGCATTGTTGTAAGTCCTAATGTAGCTGACCAAAGCACAATAATGCAGTTTTTCTACATTCTTTTGCAGATTCTTTTAGGCCAGATATTTCCCCCTAAAATTCTGTTAGAAACTACAGGGGAAAGGACAACAAAAAGAAAAAAAAAAATAAGAACTTCTATTAGGGGAAAAAAAAGGTTAAGTGTTCCTTGATACAGCATGAAACTTCAAGAGGCAGTTTAAAAATAATATAAAAACCCTATTGCAGCTCAGGGCAGCACTACTCTTTTCCTTCTCTTTATTCTGTACATCTGCTTTTGTCTACCCAGAAAAAGTCTGCTTGGACAGAAAGCAGAGGTACCCCAGATTGTATTCATGCTGTAATATAGCATTTCCAATTTTCTTTAAGAAAACAAGGATATTATATTTATTAGGTAAATTTATGGGGTTTTGCTAAATATTTGTATTGGTGCTTGGGCATGCCATTGAACTCAAAGGGCATTCTGAATCAGGGAGTATTCCAGGATAAGGTCTGCATACAGTTATTGTCTCCAACATTTCGTCATTGTTATGGTACAGCAAAAGCAAAACATCAAACAATCAGCAGTGATGAAAGACAAAGAGTGCAAAGTACAAAATGTAACCTCATCTCCCTCTCACATACAATCACATCCTGAATTAATTTAAATACTTTATTTTGGTGAAAAATGTCTTATTCTTAGCTTCTCTGATTTGTGAAGCCATTTAGATACTCTTTTTTAATTCCCTTACTTTTTCTTTTATGACTAAAGTGAGAGTGTCACAGACATCCTTTTTATGAAAAATCCTTTCTTTAGGATTTTTCCTGCTGAAGCCAAGAAGTTTCAGCAACAAGATGTAAACAATGGTTATCTGCTGCTGTAGAATGCAACAGGTCCATCTGTGATTGGCTCATCTTCGATGTTTATAATTAATAGCCAATCAAGAGCCGAACTATCTCGGACAGAGTCCGAGAGCTGCTTTTGTTATCATTCTTGTCTATTCTATTCTTAGCTTAGCTAGCTTCTGAAGAAACCTTTCCTTCTATTTCTTTTTAGTAGAGTTATAATGTAATATATATATATATATCATAAAACAATAAATCAAGCCTTCTGAACATAGAGTCAACGTTCTCGTCTCTTGCCTCATCCAAGAACCCTTGTGACCACTTTCACAAGAGAGAGAAGGAATAGAGAGAGAAAAGAGATAGAGAAAGATCATGAAGAAACACAAACATAAAAATGCCTTAAATAAAACTATGTTTGCCTATATGTTAAATGCCCAAGTTTTAGCAATTTACTTACATGAGGTACAAATTATTTTAATGATGTGCGGATATAGCACACCATAAGCAAAGAAACAATGCACAAAACAAGAAAGGAAGAAAGAAGACTCCAGATCAATTAATTTCAATATCTAGGAAAAAAGGTAGTGGAGCCTTAAAGTCCATTCAGTCTTTTGAAGTCATAACACAGTTATCAAAGGATGTGATAGTCAGTGACATTGCTGCATGAAGTGTCAAATATTTTTGCTGCCACCAGAAAAGCAACTGCTTCAGTTTGAGCTCTCAGGTTTTCATTTGGTGAACTTGTGATTTTTAGCAGTACCTAGTATTGCTGACATTTGATTTTGACTGACACTATAACAATACAAAATATTCTCATTTTTTTGTCATAATCAAAGGTGCTATTAGGAATACATAGCATATATATGGATATTTATTATAACAAAAATATATTCTTTGGATTTACAATGAGTTGTGATTTATATATGCAGAATCGCATACAAGTTCCTAATGAATCTATATGATAATTAACTGGAATTATCTCTGCCTCTTGAATTATACAGCAATGTCTCATCTTAACAATTGAGTTAGATTCTGAGACAGCTTCAAAATAAAAGGAGGCCCTGAAATCATCATCTTAAATTACTGCAAATGTAAGAATATAGTCACACTGCTTCTTTTATTGCTCACTTCATGAAATGAAAGTCAAATTTTTCAAATATAATTTATCCTAATTATCATTTTCTATGGAAATATTTTTGCTAGAATGATACAAAAGAATCTTATTTCCATAATAAGTGGGAATATATTATGTTTCAAAGCAGGTGAACATAAATGTTTCTTAATATCTCAAAGAGTGTCAGGCAGGATGACTCTTTTCAGATTGTTGTAAAAAAAGTAGTTAAAACACTGAACCTCTCGAATAAACATTCAAGACTTAGGAACCCTATGCAAACTATAAAGTGTACAGACACAAGTCTATACATTTATATTCTTAGTTATTTATGTATCCCATGGCGTTCTTAAACCAGAGATCCAACCAGTATTTAATTGCTGTATAGAATATAAATAGTCTAGAATGGGAAAAATTTACACTGTCCTTAGCATGTACAGATGTCATTGTACAAACATATACATTAGATGCAGAAATTACTTCCACAGCTGAATAGACACTTTATTTAGTTTCCTTTAGAAGGACATTGTTTATCTATATCTGCATTTATTCAGACAGAGAGAAAAGAATTACTTCAGTAGTTAACTTTGCAGTTAGTATTCAATACGAAATGGAATATCTTTTTATTTAATGCATTCATCAGCTGGAATGTACAAGCTTCTCTTTCCATATCTTGCAATTTCTTTTGTACAATGACTAAAACAAAAGGAATGCTTAAAAAGCAATGACTAAACTCCCAGTCTGTACTCATGTTTGGGACTGCTCCAATCCAGACTTAGCACACTGCACTTGGACTTGTTGAACTTAATGAGATTTCCACAGGCCCACTTCCATGTTTGTCCAGGTCCCTCTAGATACCATCATTTTCTTCCATTCTTCACCTGTCCAGCCTTGTGTTGTCTGCAGACTTGCTGAGGGTGCCCTCGGTCTCACTGTGTGTCCTCAATGAAGACAGTGAAGAGCACTGGTCCCAGGGCAGAGCCTTGAGGGACACACTTGGTGCGTATTTCCAACTGGACATGGACCCATTGACCACAACTCTCTGGTTCTGTACATCCATCAAGCCAGTTAATTACCAATTGAATCCATGTCACTCCATTTTTGAGATATGTCATGTGAAATCTTATCAAAAACTTTACAAAATTCTAGAGACTTGACATCAATCAGTCTTCCTTTGTCAATCATTGCCATGTCCATCACCGAGAGCCACCAGATTGGTCAGGCACAATTTACCTCAGTAAAGCCATCCCAGCTACCTTGAATTTCCCCCATGGCTTTCATGTGCCTTAGCTTATCTTCTAGGAGGATCTGTTCCATTATATTCCCAGGCACAAAGGTGAGACTCACAGCTCTGTAGTTCCCTGGATTTTCCTTTCTCCCCTTTTTAAATATCACCATGTCTTTTCCAATATAAGGGAGAGTGGCTTGGCAACTATATCAGCCAGTTCCCTCAGGAGCAAGTTTCACAGATTCTGCTTCATGAATACTGAACTGATTGCTGGGAGGTAGGGGGTAGAAAATATTTGCATTTATGATAAATTACATTCTTAGACCTTTTTTCATCCACAATTTGCTGCAGAAGTACTACATGTTTCTGCAAAGGATAGGGACTAGTCAGCACAGAGAACATGTCTGTGTGCTTTGCCTTCACTGCTGCTGGCTGTCACTTGACAGGAACCATTGCAGAGTTCAACCCTTCCCCTGGAAATGCCCTGCAGTTTGTGGGGTTGTAATGTCAGAGGACATGTAGGCAGCAAGAAGGGAATAAGCTCCATGAATCTAGATTGTTGCACCTCCAAGGGAAAGGAAGAAAAAGGAACTGATTGTAGAATGAAGTAAAAAAAAAAAAAAAAAAAGACCACCAGAAACCCCCTCAATAAACCAGTAAACAAACAAAAGAAAACCAAACAAAAATCCATAAAGCCGAAGTACAGAGGACATAGCAACAAGATGACCTTTTGAAGACTCTCGACTGCATGGACTTAATTCAAGAACGAAGGACATCGAAAACTTTTTAACTAAAAGCCAAGACAGCCGGTAAGTTCCCTGCAAGTGCTTTGGGTAACTAAATCTATCCTTGCTAGGATATACTTAGCTACTTCAGCTAGGATACATTTAGTTATTTCTGTGATGTTTACTCATAGGAAAACATTTTTACTAGATTTCAATTCTACATAAAATATTTAGAGTTATAGAAGTTAGTTAATTGGAGATCAAATTTATCCTAACAACAGCCTGGAAATATTCTAGAAAAATTTATGTAGATGGATAACGGACTGAAAGCCCTGGTAATGTATGTTTCAGTGTGTGGCTGCTCGCTCCACTGTAAGACTGTTTAACTCCTCTTGTTGGGAGGTAACAAGGCAGGACCTGACTAGCAGATCTTGCAGTAAACTGGTAGATATTTTAATCTTCAAAATAATGTGTAGCTTGAGCAACATTTACTGTTCAGCTTTCCTTCCAAAGCTCAAAACATTGTTCTGAAAAGGCACATTGTGCTAGGATTAAACACATGATTAGAACAATCACTTTTTAGGAGGCTGAATGCATGAAGGGGGCTGGCTTAACTGAAGCCACAATTTTGGTGTATTCTCGGCTTTTCCCTTTCCCAGAGGTACCATTCTTTCAGAGGTGTCTCTTCAGAACTATTTACTACTAGTCTGAAATGTGACCTCCAGGCTGATGACAAAAAATTGTTGGTTGTTGCACAGTGTGAGAGCTGATCCTACTCTTAACATAACTTAATGGCTGACTTGTGTTTTCTTTCCAAAACCAACAATCAGCTGTTTTTCAGAAGAAGATGAAAGGAATACACAGGGACACACAGTAGACTTCTGCAAGGTTAAAGAGGATGTACAAATTATGCAGTAGTGATAATAAATTCTGCTAGAAATGCTAAACAAAGTGCTCCTTGCAATGTATGGGTATGTAGGTTTGGATATGAGTGAGCTGTTTGTCTGCCCTGAATCTGGCTTGTTTCACAAGAAATTGTATTATGGGATATGGTATTAGGAAGCACTGAGTGTCAATATTTCATTGTTGTATAGAGACCTAAAAAAACATTTGCAAAAACCTACACCTACATTATTCGTAACAGTTTAAATGATATGCATTATGAAATATTACTTTGATTTTTGCTAATTTTGGAAAGAAATTTGGGCTAGGCTAATATATAAAAAGTTATAATGAGATAAAGATGCTTATAAAATATACCATATAAGAAATATTTAATATCTATTTAACCCTATTTATACTTCATCTGATTTCAGGTACTGAAATTTCTTCGTCATTTCTTTTAAAAATGGAGCCCTCATGTTCTGTGTTTTGGGTTCTTTTTATTATTATTTTATTTATTTATTTTTCTGTAACACTTTTGAGAAGATTCTATTTTTTTGTGGCAAGGTGAAGGATGACAATATCACATGGGTACTTATCCAATTCCATTAGCAATTTGCTTCCAGCACAGTACCTCTCACTCTTCTGGTATCACACTAATTTTGTATTTTTTAGTGTTTCATCAAATTTGTGGCAATCATATTGTGCTTTTATGCCTAAAAAATACTGTAGTGTCAAATCAAAACATTTCTGAAAAACAGAGAAGTCAACTAGCTATCTACAATGAGGGAGATACATCAATTCCATTTGATCTTCTGATAAATTAATACATTCATTAGTACCTCTCAATGACTTGTAACATCCTAACAATAATATTAATTATTATAATAATGAGATATCAAAACACCTTTTATCTAGCCAGCAGATTACATGACTAACTCTGTGAAGATAGAAACCTCTCATTGCTTTTTTACTTGACCAAACACTTCGAAAGGCAAAAATATTTTTATTTTTTACTTCTCTCTTCTGGGTTTTTAGAACATCATGAAAATAATGGTGTCTATTTTGGCTGTTGTGGGTTGCTTTTTCTTGAGAGAGAAACCATGGTCTTTTTTGCAATATAAATTACTACCTTCAACTACAAGGGGCATTTCTAGCAATTGCCATTTTTGATAAATAGAAATTTTTACTTAAATATTATTCTGACAGAACCTTGAATCTTCAGACATTCATGAGCAGGAAGTGAATAATTCTTTAACAGCACAATATACACACATTTTTGGAAGAATATTTTATACTTTATTGTGTCAAAGGATAATGTGAATTATGCTCCACAAAAATCCTCAGGTTGCAAACAGATTAATTAAAAAAACTTTAAAAAATATGCATCTTATAATAATTAGAGGCTAATTTTGATAATTAGAATAATTATAAGAATAATTTGAGATATTTTTTCATAGTGTTTATAAGTGGAATGCATTAGTAGTTGTCTTCATCCCAAACAGTGTGTTCAGCTTGCCTTTTTACTTAAAGAAATAAGCATGTCTGAGCCACAATACTTGTATTTAGAGTTTCAATACTCTCATTTAGAGTTTAGAAAAGACTTTTCCTCATTAATTATGAAAATCATGGGAAATTTAATTTTATTTTTGAGCTATAAGAGTTGGGGTAAATCCCCTTTGGTTTTGATTTACCTTTTTCCATTGTGTTGTTTATTTCTTTATGTTTTTATTCTCTTGTTCATTTTGTTGGGTTTTGCTGGATTTGTTGAATATAATTTGAATTAATAAATTACAATACTATTTTACAACATATTTAATCTATCCATAATAGGCCAGAAAATTTTAAAGTATTTACACAGAATTCTACTGTGGTTTTGTTTTGTTTTGTTAGCTTGGGGTTTTTGTTAATTTTTTTAAATTCCCTTTTACAGAGAATGATACAATGAAATCTATTTTTAATTTTGATCATTCTTCTTCTTTTGATTTACTGCTGCCTGATTATCACTTAAAGCCTAGGAGATAATTTTAGGTGCTATCTTTTCCATTTCTCATTTATTTTCCTTTGAGAACTTTTTTCTAAAATTCTTCAACATGATGTTTTTTGGTAGCAAGAAAGGTGTGAGGAAAGAAAAGAAATATTATTTCCATTCTCCTAAACTTCAGAATTTTCCTTGAAAATTGCCTATTTGTTACTTCCAAAAACTTGTAATGGAAGTTAATTACTTAATGCATATGGAAGCAATTATTAGTTTTATCCTTATGCAAAGAAAGCAGTAAAACAAGAAAGAATGTCATCCAGAAAAATGCAATGTTTAGGAAAAAGAAAGAAAATGGAAAAAAAAATACAAGCAAAGCAACAGAGGCTGAAAAGGTCATCCTTCTAATGTGCCAGACTGGTCTACAAACAACAAAGCTATTTTCTTTTCTATTCAAGCAATTTTGGCAGTTTCCTGACAGACAACATTGCATTGACTGCTTTTATCATAAGAAAGAAAAATGACAATGTTGATACAGCACTCAGAAGAGGTGATATCTTGCAAGGACAATATCCTGCTTTTATTCATCTGCACAGGAAAAAAATATATTAGAAATCCTTCTAGTACATGGAAAACAATCAAATATTGAAGTTCCAGTGAAAGATAAATTTCTGGGCAGAACTCCTCCCCCTCTTCCATGAAAAAAACCCCATGAATAGCTGAAAAGTCAAAAAAATGAACCCTGCAGTTCCTGGCTCAGCATATAAATAAGACATAATCAACAGACTTAAGGCCCCAACAAAGTGCTGCCATCTAATATTTTTCAGTGCTAAAGTTAGATGAGCTCTTTAGTCAGGACTTTGGACTAGAAAAGACGATACATCTCAGGATTATGGATTCGCATTAAAGCTGTGTCAGGGGAGGTTTAGGTTGGATTTTAGAAAAGATTCTACCCCCAGAGGGGAGTTGGACACTGAAAGAGCCTTGCCAGGGAAGTGGTCATAGCACCAAGCTTGACAGAGTTTAAGAAGTGCTTAGACATCACTCTCAGGCACATGGTGTGACTCTTGGGGATGGTGCTGCGCAGGGCCAGGAATTGGACATTCATCATCCTTGTGGGTCACTTCCAACTCAGGATATTCTATTATTCTATGATTCACTACTAGAAGCTTCCTAGTTTTAAAACTTGCAGTTTGAATCCAGTTGATATCTCTTTTAGAAACTGATTTATACTATGTTTTGATCCCTCAATCAATTATTTAGAAACTGCCCATGGAAATACTTTTAATTTTTAGAAGTTCCCAAGTCATACCTATGCATTTCATATTGTCATAAAAGTAGAATGAGATAATTACAAAAACTGGTCTCTGAAGTCCTCCTCAAAGTCCTCTGAACATTGAATTAGTTTCTTCAGCTGAGTTCTGAAGTGTAATCTGAACACCTGCAGTTTACACTGAAACCATGTACTTCTGCCGATCTGTTTTCTTTTCCTCTAGCTCTACTGAACATCAAAATAACCTTGCTTCTGTTAAGTCCCTAAACTTCTCTATAAAATTGGTCAGACATTGAAGCAGCAAAAGAGTAAAAGATGATTTGGAATTTACAAGAAATGTGTGTGGAATAATTCTGTGAATTAGTAGAAAAAGATTCTCTACAAGACTTTAAGAAACAGTAGAGTCAAAGCAACATTTAAGTTAAATTGATCAAAGCAAGAAATATTACAAGAAATTTAAAGGACATTTAGACCATTCTCTTCCTTGGAAAAAAACCCTAAAAATCGTAGACCATTGTCTCTGTATTTTGACTTTGCTCACAAAAATATAATCTAAAAGTGGAATTCAAGTGGAGGTCCATACTCCAGTGAAGTATATTAGAAGACCACACCATGTACTGAATAATTCTGTGACATCAGTGTTTGTCACAGAAATCTTTAGAATAGAATTCTACTAGAAGAGTATTATTTTCTGACAAGAAATAATAGAAATACTTATGTTACATATTGGTTAAATTTTTAAACTGTTGGATATATTTCTCAGAGAATAATTCATAGAACACATTTTTCAGAATGATTTTTAAATTATCTTTTTAAAACTTAGTAGAGAATTTTTTTTCTGAAAAACTTTAAAAATTATTGAAGTCATTTGTGTGTCTCCTGTTTACTCCAAGTAAATGACAAGATTTTGTTAGCAACAGAACAAATCAAATAAACTGGAAGAGTAATTCAGGAGAATTGGAGAAAATTTCTATTAAGAATTCTTGCGATCAAGTTTGTAATTAATATTATGACAGGTATCATTTTAAGTACCTTCCTTTTGTGACTGAATTTACAAAATATTTGTAATACATCAGTGTTTCAGATATTGAGAAGAGTAATGAATCCAATGTGCATGTGTTTCTTGTCTATTAATTTACTGATTTTAGGTGTATGCTACAGAGATATTTTTTTAAACAGAGCTAATTAAACTAATGAATGAAATTAAATACTCAGTATTTTCATCTAATATTTTAGGGAATGCTCTATAGTAGTTATGTCAAGAGAAATTATTTGACAATACCCTAATTAACAAAATGCAAGTGACATATATTAAATAAAGCTTTGAAGGAATACTATTGCATATTTAAACACTATTCTTTAAGACTTGTGTTTTCCTAAAGATATCTACATTAGTCTTTACTTTGTATATGTTAGTGTTTTTGTTTTGTCTCCCAAAATTTAGCTTCTTTTCCTCAAAGCTAGAATTTAATTAATTTTTTGTAGAATTTATTTCATATTTTAAAAAACAAACAATATTTAGAGTTTTGTGTATTAATGAATTCATGTTAAGATTTGTGCTGCTGTAAATATGCCTGGTCTTGAATCTGAGGTATGAACTTGTGATCTGTCACTACAGAGCTAACCATTATGATTGAGCAACTGATGAAAATATCCGTAAATAAGTAAGAAACTGAGGCTTCTAAAAAAACACCCACCAAGAAAATAAAGCACATCAAAAATAAAACATGTACTTTTTGCCGTAGCAATAGAGCTATCTGTTTAATCAAACTGGAGAGGTTACCTAAAAATCTAAACCTCCAAAAGAGGTTGCAGCCTATGAAACCCTTATCCAACATATATATTGTATCATATATTGTATCATATATTATGTCATATATTATATATTATATCATGTATCTGTTCTAATGGGAAGCAATTTAGAAACTGTATGCAGGGTGAGGTTTTTGGGTTGTTGGTTTGTTTTTTTTTTGAGTTGAGGAAGCCTTTACAAACATTATTTATCACATCAAATAATTATTACAAAATATCCTAGGAAGGAAATGCAATGATTTAGTACCATGGGACTGTAGTTTTTGCTAGGAATAAGTGGTATAAAGAAAAAAAACTCAAACTCTTTAACAGCTTAAAACATTTTTCTGATCTGTGTTCAGAAAAATGTTAAACAAAGTAACTTTTTTATTACTCCAAAATGAAAAAAAAAACAGTTAACTACCTTTTTTAGTTTTCAGAAACTACATATTTGTCACATTTCCCAGTCAGAACACCACGATTTGAGCAACTTAGTGTTCAGCCTGAGTTTTCCCTCTGCAATTTTCCTTCAGATCATCAGGGATGAACTAGTAGCAACCATGAACAAAGAAAATTTTTTATTATAGCAGATACATACCTTCCTATGCTCTACTCTGCTTAAACTGGAAGACAGGAAAATTACAGGATATATCCTGAAAAAATTGCTGTCAAACCAGAAAATGTTTTTATTTCTGTTTTATCTATGCTGTGCCTACCAGACTTTGGGTGGTATCTTGTAAGTGTAATAATCCATTTGCAGTTTCATGCTGCAACTACCTGATAGCTGTGGTAGTTGGTAGATGACTATCAGGGTTTGTACTTGCAACATGCTCTCTTGTACTTTGCAAACACTAACATTTCTAGAGCTGCAACATTACTTAATTGTGTTTATTATAGACAGGTAGAAATTGCTGACACCTTCCATTCTAAGACATTTCTTCACCTGATAGGACCTCTGCTACATTTCAGGATAGAATTTCTATGCATATACATTTTTCTGAATATATATTTAATTTTCATAATTTCAGCAAAAGCTGTTCAGTTAGATTGAATTTAAGGCAAATTTTCCCATATCAAAGAAACATTAAAAATTTCTGAAGGATTATTTGGGTACATGCTTTAAATGTGTGCTTGCATGGATGTCTGTGTTTCAAAGGAATGGTGCTTTGTAGAGGAAAAGTATTTTTTTTATACAAAATCCAGTTATATTTGGCCAGGTTGTGGCCATCTAAAAATGCAGCTGCACGTTTCATTTATCTGAATATTTGTAGGTAGCTGATTTATCCTTGGTGGAATACATTAGCAAATCAGCTTTCTTCTGAACTGCTGCTTCTGCCTGGCATGCAGCATTACACAAAAACCAGGAGCATGGAGAGCACTGGTGTTCCCAGCACCCTGCCTTGCTCAGGCAAGGCAGCTGGAAATGGAGGGAGTGTTCAGCTGCAGTACAGAAGGGTAAATAAAGAGCATGATTATATATACTCAGTTTTGAGCTGAGGTGAAGACTTTTTCACATTTCTGCATGCAGGACTGTTAATGTTCTTAAAATGTGGTTTCGTCACTTTTCATGATCTCTGCCACTATCGGTGAGTGACACATTTCTGATTATGTGGATTTTCACATTAAAGCTTTTTAGATGTCAAGTTGAAAGTAAATGAAAACATAATTTTGACTTTCCACTAAACTCTGCATTTAAAAATCAAGAAATTAAGAAGCTTGTGGTAACAATACAAGAACACATTTTTTTAAATGTTAAAGGAAATGCATATTTAGATACTTCTGCCTTGCTTATTGAATGTTGGGCACCTTTATAGATCTTTATGGTCACCCAACTCCATTGATTTAAGAAATATTTCTGTCACCATGATGAGACAAATTATGAGTGAGGTCATTTACTGCGACATATTTACAACTTACAGGTTGTAGCGTTTCAGAAGTGAATAGATGTGTTCATTTCCCTGACCGGGTTGATACTGAGCATTAATTTCAGCCGGTGCTGAAATTGTCCACACTGTATTGTAATTGTATTGTCCATACTGCTCTGGTAAGGTGTTCTTGTGGGTTTTCCCCATGACTTCGGTATTGACTCTGAAAACTGCTATAAAGATCCAAGGTTTCTCAGTTTTTACCAAAGTGAAGTAGACATTCTTTCCAAAATAATTTTCTTCATGCCTCCTAGAACTCTCCTATAATTTTGCTATATTCAGCTTGTTTGTTTCATTTTCTGATGCCACATTTTCCCTCATACTGAAAGTCAGATCTGGAACATGTATGTGAATGTTCTGTGTCTATTTATACCTATCACAGAAGCTTGATAACATAGCCAGAAGGAAAAGTGTTAGCATCAGTCTCAACTGATGTGTGTTTATCTAATGTCAGCAAGAAGCATTCTTATCCTTCAGCTGTGATATTCATACCAACCAGGTATCCTCTTGGGCCTTGCCACGCGTGATTCATCTTTACATTTGCAATGGTGCATGAGAATTTAGGACATATCCTTAAGCACCTGTTTTTCCCAAATTGCTGGCATGTGCTGGTGACATTACCTGCTCCCCAGGGTATGATGACAACTGTGATGACAACTATGATGACAACAAAGGATGCAGGCAGTGACAAAGAAAGCTATACAATACTTATCTAAATTCTCAGCCTCTTCTAGTTCTTGAGATCCTAATTTGTCTGTTCCAGTTTACTAACACAGTGCAGAAAAAACAGCATAGAATCTAAAGCCTTATATTCCTTGAGTGCTTTCACTTGATGTACAGAGAGGTCACCTTGCAGCCTAAGAATTAAGGGCAATGTCATGTTCTGACCCCATTCTTTATTGTCTTTTTCTTATCTATTATTAATTGGGATCATTATTCTGTCCTTCCTACAGTACTGTTCCAAGATTGGGCCCAGAACAGGTAAGAAATACTATCAGGTATAAATGAAAGAACAGCAAGAATTATATTTTCATGCACAAGCACTTTATAAAAAAAGGCTGTAAAAGAATTCAACATCAATACAAAGATGAAAAGCGCTCTAAAACTATATCCTACCTCAAATTCACATACTCACATGCATGTGTGAAATACAGTCAATATTAATAACCATATACAAACAAAAATATTTTGCACACTCCTGTTTCTAAACTACACAATGAAAAAAATCAATCAAAATTCAATAGACTTTAAATCAATCTGGAAAAAAAACAGAAAAGGCCTGGGGGTTCCACTGTCAAAACCAGAATATGATTTTCATATTCTCTGCAATACTGTCAGTCATTACAATTTTTTCTTCACTTACCAGGATTCTGGCAGAAACAGTTAATTACTTATATGCTTTCTTTGGTCAAGGTAATCTTTAAGAGCCTTTTTAATCTTCTGTTGAAATGGAACACAGATATTAATTTCTGGAATATTAGAAACCAGTCTGTATGCACAGATTTTTGACTTGTACCTCAGCTGGTATTTTAAACCCCAGAGCAAAGCTGACAGATTTAACTAAAAAATAAGAAATTTCACAAGCTTTTTTTCAGATAAAGATTTCAATAATAGTAAAAATACAAAATCATATTCAGAATGCTGCCAAAGGAAACAGTTTTTAT
Source organism: Loriotus luctuosus (assembly GCA_035582745.1). Lineage (NCBI taxonomy): Eukaryota > Metazoa > Chordata > Aves > Passeriformes > Thraupidae > Loriotus > Loriotus luctuosus. The sequence continues at coordinate 135,436,131 of JAWWEY010000115.1, forward strand.
AACCTCCTACTGATAAGAAAAAGGAAAAAAATAGGCCAAATACTTTTTCACAGTGGAAAAATCCTTTCTTGAAATTTTTTCAGCTCCTGATTGGGTCTTATATCTGCAAAAGAACTTTTAACTAATAGCAAAATATACCTCTTGCAGAAATAAAAATACATCTTCCTAGATATTATGTCCTACTGCTAAAGCAACTTAATCAAATAAAATATTGTTTGACTATAAAAATTAAGACTGATTTTCTTTTCTTTCCACTAATACCTGCCAGAAATATACATTTTAAAAATGAAAATGCTGGTTTTGTTCCTTTTTTACCAACAACCCATGAAGCAGCAGATCAGGGTAACACTGTGATGAAGGTGTACGTGCCCTAGTATTGTGATTCTGTGCCTTATTCTGATTGCCAGCCACAGGAAAATGCTGATCAGTCATCACCTCTTGCAATATCAAACAGAATTCCTATGTGAGTCAATAGGATGATCCTCCTTTCATTTACTGAGAGGACAAAGTAAAAAGACAAACCCTTTCCTCATCAGACAACTCAGGTCTCTCTTTCATCACACGTGAGGCTATTAGTGTTTACCACTAGAAGGTAAGTGATAAAGATGTTGTTTCAACCACGAAAATGCTGAGGCAAAGTAAATCTTGAAAATGCAATGATTTTGAACCAACTTTTTATAATCACCAGTGAGCTCTTAGTCTCTGAAACTTGCATATGGATTACTAGTTTTACATATGTTACAGCCTGGTTTGTTGACTCTATCCAATGAAGACTCTCATCTGTCATTTAACAACCATCTGGTGTCTGTTGGCAAAGCATCACTTCATCATTTGTAGAATATTGTTCATGTGAGGGCTCTAGTCCTAAAGCAAATCTGGAGATATTCATATCTTCAGCATGACCAGGTCATTTCATTTTTTCCCCCCCTCTGGCAGATCTCAATTTTGTGGATTATTATTGATATACAAAGTGTCATTTTCAAGCAGAAACATATTTAACTGCCCTTCAGACCCCAAGGCCTAAAATGAGATACTCATGTCCATATTTAGGTATACAACAAGAAGCCTGCTCAGGATTAAGAGAACCAATCAACATATGTCACTCACATGGACTCCAGCCCAAGTTTTCAGGTGCTCAGGTGTCCTCACTGTGCCCAACAAGGCTGGTAGGTGTTCAATAAGGTAATTCATCTATAATGCTAAATATGAATTGAAAGTTGTAATTTTTAAGAGCAGCTCTTAAAGATGTTTGTTATACTAATTTTCCCTACACTAACAGCCTTTGGCAAGTGCCTCTCTAATTTTCTAACTGTTGCTTTGATTTTATATTGCTGTCTAATATCAGTAAAACATCAAAGTCAGTGGAAAAGAAACAATGGCCTCCCAAAATTTGATTTGATGCCAAATTCTGAAATTCTATGCAAGTACAGTAAGACAATTATGCAGAGTTTCCACCAAGTGTAGATTACTGTACAAACATTTTGAAATAATATCAGTGTTATAATAAAGGAGAGATTCTTACATCAGATTTTTTTTAGATGTTTGGATACAGTCATTGAATGCATTGGGAATGTTTTTGTTTCCATTCTGCAGCCTTTGGTTGAGAGTTGCTGGGATTTTACAGCACAATCACAGTCTATTTTCTCCAGTGTGTAATTTTCTCAGAAAACCTTGGGCAACTCTGTTGATTTTTCAGTTGTTCCTACTGTGCTCAAAGACGACAATGTAAGTGCTTGCAGGCAGACTCCAGGAGTTGTTAACCACAAATTTTGTCATGTGGAATTTTCTAGCTTTGGGAATATGCAAAAATATGTCTTAGGTATATTTGAAACCTATTATTTGTCACATTCAATATTCTTCTGAAAAATGAATTATTCTGTTAGCTATTCAATGCCTGCAGTTCCTTGTCTTTCATTCAGATGTATAACATAATCAGAACTCAGCTGTCACTAGTAAGTGGATGAATGTTTGTATGTGGGTTGTAACTCTAATAATGTGCCTACCCTGCAGTTGAAACGACTTGTGTATGGGTGGTGCTGTCATTATTGTATCTATGGAAAAATAAGGCACCATATGTATTAGCTCCTCAAATTGATTTAGCAGCTTCTGCTGAGTTTGGCTACAGTACTCTGAGTAGTTAGGTGAAACAGTTTAATTCTTATTCCTAGCATATATCTTTCTGCCACTTAAATGTACTTCTATACTAAAAGTTACTAACTGCATTGATTAAAATTACTGATTTTCAATGTTAAACTCTCTTGGGGTGGAATACAAAGACATGTAATTTTATATAGCTGGAAAACCTTTTCGTTCTCCTAAGTTCTTATGCTTTATTTTCATGTTTAAAGTTCTCAGAGAAGGTTGTGCTTGGCAACTGAGACTATTCATAAAAAATTACATTTTCTATCCTTATCTGCTTAAAGATTTATATTTTGTAATGTGTTTAGTGTTAAGGTAGACTATTACAAAGCACTCACAAAAAGAACTGTGTTTTTCTAAATAATTTCATGAGTATTCATAAATAAATAAGCTGTTTCAGCATTTTTCCTGCATGACTTTTGGCACTGCATATGTCCTGCTTGCTTTTGGATTAGCTAAGTACTGAATAAGAAATTTAAAAGTTCTTGTCAAATAATGCCACCCGTTATTGTGTTCAGAGGTTGGAAAATTATTTGCTAAAATGAAGTTTTGGGTGAATCTAATTTGTGCAGTGTGGACTTGAGGTCAACCTGAATACCAGACTTGCCAGCTTTCCTCGTTCTTATTTAAGTCTGGTGCAATCTATATTTAGCTCTGATACAAGGCTGCACTGCTTTGGATGTGACGGGAAACCTCAGACAACAAGGCACATTTAGATACAGATAAAAATGAACTCAAATGTCTCAAGAGTGTAGGTATCCACTCCTATGAAATGTGGGTGTTTCATGGCATTGTATACCAGGCTCTCACACCATTTCTTTTTGTTTGCTTGTTTATAACTACCATGGGTGACCATCTCTGAACAAAGATGATTTGGACTTCTTCCTGGAAGGACCTTTGGGGCAATTACTAAGGGCAACAATTCTAGACAGAAAGTCAAATAGGATTATAGATAAATTGAATCAGTTTTGTATTTTGGCTTGGTCTCAGGATTTGAATCCTTTATGATCTCAGTGATTTTCCTGACCAGTAGCTATACAAAGGCAAACTTTTACCTGGAATATTTGAAAGACCAAATTGATCCTTCTTCTTCTTCCATCTTAACTATTCAAAATTACATTGTTCTGAGTTTAATAAAAGAATGTATCACCACAAATTAAACTAATTCTGTCCATAAAAAGCTAAAATCTGCTTTTGAAAACCATCAGGGTCTGTATCTTACATATACATGTGTTACCGAGAAGATGTAATTATTAAGATATTCTCTATCTCACAAAAATTCTAAAATTTTATATGTCTTTGTCACCAATCAACCAGTGTACCCTTTCTTGTATCTCTGCTGTTTTGTTGTCACACAGTGGAAGCTCTGCTGCTGCTCTGTGACTCAGTCACCATATTCAACGTGGCTACTAACCAGGTCCTGTTTGTTAATTGGAGACTTATTAATTGGATTGTGAGAGCTTCTGTTAGATTTGAGATTTAAGCAGAATCAGGTTGAATGTCTGTATCCCCATCAAACCAGCAGCTTGATGCTCAGTTGTTACCTCTGATCTCCTAGGGATCAGAGATTTCTTGGGAATACCAAGAGAAGAGCTTTTGTCCAGAAATATCTATTGTGTCTGTGACCAGCTGTTAAGTGAGCATAATCAAACCTAACCCTCTGCAAAATCCCTTCCTGGACAGTCTGGGACCATGTCTGGCCCTGGTTTCCCTCACAGGGCCTGTTCCTCACCCCTTCATGTGGGGTGACATTCCTGCCTGGCTTCATCCTGTGTCCAAGGACATGACTGGGGCTGCCTCAGTGCTCCCCAGCTGCCTTGCCTCTGGCTGAGATGGTGGGAATGGCCCAGGATGCCAAGTCCTGCCCTGTCCTGCTCTGCTGACATGGGCAGTCCTGCTGTCCCCAAACCTCAGAGAACTGCTGTCACATGAGGCACCCTGACTTCAAGAATTTAAAAGTGAAATATGTTAAAATTTAAGCTAACTCTTGGAATGCAATTGTATTGAAAGTGGTGAGTATTCAAATTTGGTTGGCTTGATACAGGTTCTTTGGAATACAGAGTGTTTTGAGTAAAAAAGCATAGAGAAACTGAAGAGGCTCTCAAGAACAAAGGTGATATTATTCTGATGAGAAAAATGCAATATGCTTTTCAGGTTTAGTTTCTGGTTATGAGGGACACTAACTGTATGGAAGGAACAGGTCTGACAAATGCATTGTTGTAGGATTTGTCAAAGCATTGCTGGAGATCCTAACTGTGCCAGACCCTGTTATGTGGGGATGCTGATGAATCAATTTTCCATTCTCCATTTAAAATAATGCTTTCAGACATTTAAAACATAAGCAAAGTTGAGAGGACATGACACTGCACAGCTTTTTTTGTCCTGACAGATCTTGCGAAAGATTCTAGTCAGTTTTGTAAAGGTCTAGTGCTAATTCTTTCTCATTCGTTACCCAAGAAATAACAGCTCATAAGTGCTTTTAGACATTCTCTCTGCATTAATGTGGTTCCCTAACTACTCTGTAATGTGTCACTTTCTAAACCTAGACTTTCCATTGGGTTATACAATTTCATTAATGGAGAATTTGAAATTATTCTCTTTACTTCTTCAAAAGCTTTTTCTTGTATTTCTGTCCATTCCCATATAATGACTTTAAATTATTTGGCTCAGAAGCTCCTATTCTTTTTTTCACAAGTAATTAAGAAGGCCCAGCACTATTCTTAAGGTTCTTTGACTCTGACGTATTTACAGGCCTGAGCATCTCTACGATTTTTTCAGATCACAGTTTAGTAAGTTTTTGTCAGCAGAAGTAGTACTCAAGGTACTTTCTCTTACTAAGCCAAATAAAGTGCAACTTCAGGTTAGCCAGATTCTGTTTAATATATTTCTCTTTTTGTGAATTTCAATTTCTGCTCATGACCTGTTGTTCTCAAGTAATGAAAATGTTAGCAATTATTTGTTTAACAGTCAGACCGTTCTTCTTGACCTGAGTTTAGTTTTGATCAAATGGTTTCTTACATGCATTATGCTTTTAACTACCCAAAATTATGCAGTATCTAGTAGAAAAATAATAATCCTGGTGAAATGTCTCCAGTAACTTCTGTTTCCTGTTCAGTGATCTTGAATGCAAATATGTTATTTACAGTCTAATGGCATCTTTAACACCAAGGGTATATGGTTTGACTAGTTTTTCTCAAAGTTCATAATTCTTTGTATTTCTACTTTTTGAAGCATTACAAATAATCTGATTTCTAATTATTCAACATACATCATTTATACTTCCACCAATTATTCTACACAGAAAGAGTCCTCATCTTGAAAAGCAATTTTCACCTTACTTTAGGTCAAATCACCAGTCCATTTTTCATGTTTCAGATACTGAAAAACATGTGGAGCTTAACTTTTGCATGCATTTTCTAAGTACCTTACGTTTGTGATACAACAATGACGAAAACGACGTAGTCTTTATTTCTTTTATACTTCTTTTATATATGTATCCAGAGTCCCTTATATTTTTTATGTATATAATGGTTTGTTGTGAATGATTGGTGTGGCCAATAAATAATCACTGTCAAAGGTATCAGCAAAAGCAGGTTTTAATATAAACTTGTGGAAGTTATTTAACAGAATTCACTGGCAAGTTCACTCTATAGCCTAGTACATAGGCAAAGCATATGCAGAAGAATGGCAGGGAGAAGGATGCAGGATGCACCACCACAAGGGTTTTTAGTCCTTGTTCACTAAAAGTACCAGGATGAGACTGTAGTCAGTCTGGAGTTTAGGTGATTTCAGTCGTCAAGATGTGTAATAGATTATTATATACTTACTGCAGATAGATTATTGTCTCTTGTACCTGTGTGTATTTCAATAGAGATGACATTCCCTTTCTTAGTCTAAACATTTTCTAGAAGACCTGAGATGAGGATTTAATCTCAGCCAAAACTACACAGATATATTCTTCCAATAAGTACTGCTTATGCTTAAGAAACATTTCAACAATAACACGCAAAAGGAAAAAAACATGGTAAATCGTCCAAGTTCAAGTATCCTGATGATGTTGCTGAGCATTCACTATGTGCTTCTACTTTGTAAATTGAATAGGCATTCTAATTTATACTTTGTAAAAATCATTGCTAGTCACACAAAAATTCTTTAGGCAATTGTGATAGCAATATTAGTTTATGCACCCTTTTTAATAAGCTTGGAGAAAAATCAGCTCTCATTTTCCTACTTCTTTAAAAAGTGCTTTAGGTGAGATAATTCATGGCTGTTTTGTTATTCCTTCAAAGCAGCTTAGAGTCCTAAAAAGTGATTGTTCTGACTCTTTCCCCTGAGCCAATCTCAGCATTTTTTTTTCAGTTGTATATTGGTGTGCTCATAAATTTTAACTTTCCACTTGACCTGTGAAGAAAAGAAATGCAAAATTAGGGCTATGATATTCCTTTAATAACTGTGTCACCTTACATTGAATAGGAATAGTTACAGCCTTTCATGAAGCATCAGTGCATTTTTCTCTCGCCTTCATTTTACTGTGACAAGTGCAAGGACACACAGCTGCCTCATGCTCAGCTTGCTCAAGAGCCTTTCTTTCCTTCTCTGTAAAGCTGCTCCGCAGCCAGCCAGGCCCCAGCCTTTATTAATCTGTACTAGTTAGGCTCTACGTTTGCCATTTTTGAACTTCAGATATCCTATTCCCCCCGCTTGATGAAATCCCTCTGAATAGCAGACTCTAAAATGTTAACCACTCTTCCTGGTCTTGTATTACCTGTAAATCTAAGTGTCTGCATTTCTTCACCATGGAGATCAGCAGTGCTGTCAAACAGTATCAGACCCAGCATCAACCCCTGAAGAACAGTGCTGTTAGCTGAGGGTAAGCCATGTATTTAAATAGTGTCATAATGACATTTTCTTCTCTCTCCCCCGCTTTCTTTCTCAATGTTTCTAAACAATTGGTTTTCTATTTTTGACTTGTTCTGCATGTTGAGCTTATATTTTCATGGATTTAATATTCAGCCAAGAACTTTGCTCCTGAGTGGTTGTACTCATGTCACACTGGTTTTACATGTGTACAAAAAATGTTTGGTTGGGGTTTTTTCCCCATTCACCTTGGATTTCACCTGCTATATCACTGACTAGTGACTCAGAGGTGTATGTACCGCTCAAGTCATAATTTGTTTTTGTACTCACAGAACCTGCTTTAATGATTCATATCTATGCTGAATTACACAAACCCAAGTGGAAGACTTCTATTGTCAATTCTGGATGAACAACTGAACATTTATTCTTAGCTCCATTTTCCTGTCTCTTGTCAAACTGCTTATTGAAATTTCTTCCTACTTTTGACTTTGTTTACGAGCTTCTTTTTGTCATTTATTCTTCTGTAGAGATGTTGAATCTAAGTGAATCATCACAATTATGAAACTGTATACTTCTATAAGATTTTTAACAGTATCATTGTTTTACATCAAATCAGTAGCAACTTTCTTACTGCAGTGGCTTCCTGATTAGCTGATCCTAGAACAAACATAGCTTTAGTCTCTTAAAATGTTATCTGTTTAATTTTCCACAGTGACATTTGACTAATTGATACGAGGATGCTGATGCTATCCAGAAAAGCTTTATTGCCTGTTTTCACTTTCTTGTCTGAGAGTCTGGTAATCAGTATCATTATCCTGGTCAGACACTCTCTAACAGTTACACAAATGTATATTGTCACTTAAGATTGGTATTTTGGACCATTAAAATTCTGCTCTGAATATGTTCATCTGTTTAAATTGAAGTTCTCTTTCTTGTCATACTAGGCTCTCACATTCATCTTTGCATTTACCATCCCAGTGGCTGTCAACAAATTTCTGGTGCATCTATTTCATTAATGTGTTCATCTAGGGCAATATATTTCAGTTTGTTTTTTCTTGTTTCTTGTTTCCTCAGACCCCTTATTCCCTTTGACATTTAATATTGGTATGAAAATACACTTGTCTCTGATTAATCTTGCTTATTGACATACTATTTAAATAGCAAACATTATATTTCATATTTTTTCTCAACCATTCCTAATAAATTTTTGTGTCTTATTTCAGAATGCAGAAATCCTTATGCATACACTTTTGGATAAATCTTCCACAACTGATTATTTCCTACGCCTTTTAGACTGTTATCTTTCCAAACTCATCAGTTTCTAAGCTCAGTCACAATTTCCTTACTTTTAAGCATCAATAGCTTTGCTCTCAAAATAGTGATGTCACTTGTAGGGCTACAGTAATAATGTAAGATGAGAAGTCTTCTGACTGAAGTACATTCATACAAGTAGCACTAGTCCTGTATCTCTAGAGCTAAGATGAGGGAAAGAACTCGCTCTTTTTAATATATTTCATAGTGTTTGGTTTTATTTTATTGATTACATGGTATCCCAGTGTGCATGGCATAGAGGTAAAAAACAGAGGGCACAATGTGTTCTTTTGTGTATCAAAATATCATATTTGGCTTTGGTCAAAATATTTTAAATAATGTAAACAAACTTTTAAACAAACTCAATAGTTTAAATTTTTTTTTTATTTCAGCTGTTGTTCATTTGTATTTCTCTTCTTCACTGCTTTGTTATACTCCTCTAATCTCAGTTCATCTGGACCTACAGTGCGGATTATGAAAGATTTTCAACTGCATTCACAACTGAAATTCAAAAATATGCCTCCTTCTCTAAAAAAAATCTGTACCCTTGAGGTAGACCTACAGTCCTTAGCCTTCCCTTCTCCTGTGAAGATTTTTGACAGCTAACATCACATCTTGACAGAGCTGGATGGCTCAGAACATAGCTTGCATTCAGACCAGTCAGGATTTAGGTACTATTTGCTCCTCTACTTAATTTTCCTGAAAGATTTCAGTCTACACGGTTTTCTAGGATCATGTCAAAGCATGACATCAGGACCAAATCCACTGAAAAATACAGTGCTAGTTCTGCTTTCTTTTAAAAGCACAAGGAAGAGGTATTCCTTTTTGATGTAACTCCTACTATAATAGTCAGGCTTATAGCCTGCAGACCAGTATATACAGCACTGCCAGTCATAGCAACAGCCCACTGATTTTTCCACTGAATTTTTTTTTAGTTTCTTTGCCTGCAGCAGCATTTTTGACTCTTTTTTTCAAAGGGCTTTTGCTTATCTTTTTATGCTATAACCATAATTTTTTTATGAAGAAATAAGGAGTGATTTTTCTGTAGAGAACGAAATATGAGGCCTTGATAATAAAAGTGAAACAGGGACTTCCATGGTGCAGAGAAGTATAAGAATGAGATGATAAAAAAATGTACTTAGGATTGAAGCTATGAAAAATTCAAGAGTGGTGAGCTAGTGTGGTGCAGATTTGGGAGCTGTACAGAACAGAGTTTACAGTAATTAAAAGAAAGAAGAGTAATTTTTAAAAATATAGAAATATATATTTTTAAATTCATTAACTATATAAATATATAGAACAAAGAAAAATAGTCTGAAGTGGAATCACAATAGAGAAGAATCCATCAGAATCAAGAACATATTTCTTCCTGGCAAAGTAAAAAAAAATCCATGATTAACATTACTGTCCTCAAGGAGATCTACAGGGGAACAGTGTAGAGATTAACAGCAGACAAAAAGGAGAGCTAGAAATTTTATATACAATAACTTTGAAGTGTAATAATAATAATAAGATTTGGTCTAAGTTATTTATGTAATTTAGACTATGAATAGAAGTATCATTTTAACTGGACTAACCATACAAAATGGAGTAAAGTAGTTATGCCTTTAAAATTTTAAAGAGACTAGTAGTAAATTTTTGATGTCTCATGAAAGTCATATTCCCTTATTTACTCATAAAATATTTTTGAGGGTTACAGTGTCAAAGTAGGATACATACATAAGTTTTCTCTTCCACCTGTAAGATTTATGTCTTTACCTATAAATCATTATAAAGTCATTCAGGTTGAAGCTGTTTCAGTTTAAAAGAATTAAATTAGCAATGAGCCATGTATTGATTTACACTAATTGGGACAAGAGTATTGTAGTGTTAAGTGATGTTCAATTTCTCTTTCTCTTTCCTTCGTCTTGTTCTTGGTACTCAAACATCCCCTGTCACTCAGGTGTTGGTTTCATATCTCACAAGTAGAGGAATTTATATTGGTTATTACAATGGTTCTTTGGAAAGTTCAATTTTGTTTACTTTACAAGGAATTCTTTCCTAAATGACCTAAAATTGGTGAAGGAAGATGGATGGAATTGGAGCATCAAGAAGTGCCTTGTCATGCTGGAAGTTTATGGATGGCTTGCTCAAGCAAGGATTACACTCATACATTCTGAATTCCAGTTCAAATCTTTAGCATGAAGCTTTTTTTTCATCTTATCTCCCACAATTGCTATGATCTGACTTTGCTTTTTTTATATTTCTGTTTCCTTCAAGGAGTGGTTGGCAGGGGGAGGGAGGGAGGAGGATGACAGAAAAACAACAGATGGGTTAGAGGCAGAATACCTTCTTAGGCTTAAAAAATAATGTAATGTCTTCAGACAGCCTGTATATATTCTTCCTTGTTCACTGGGGTACTATCCTTTTTATTGTCATGACTGAATTTCAGCCATGTAAGATGTGTATATAGAAAGCAAAATGCAATCTAAAAAGGCCACTGCTGAGAGTTTTTGGAAAAAGTAGGAGCTAGTGGATAGAGTAATATAATTACTTCATAATTTCAAATCAATACCATGTAAATGTCTTTAAAGGAGGTCTTTTAAAAATTTATTTTGAAAATAATTTTGTTACCTTGAAGAGTCTAAATTAATTTGAAAGAAATTATTAATTGTGTAAGGTGCTAGTAATATGAGAAACAGAGAAAAAATTAAAGTAACTTTTAAACTTTTTTCAGTTAAAAGTGAATATTATTCAGCAGCCCTGATTAGTCTTTCAGCTTTATTATATAATGAGTTTTATAAATAAATTATGGTCAAACAATAGTATAGACTCTTGTCTTTCTGTTTCACTCCCTTCACTTTTGATGAGCTGTCTTTCTACATTTATGTTTCATGACATGTGTCTCAGAAATGGTCTCTGGCAAATGCCCATTCTTCATCTTAAGTTAAAACAGTATTAATTATTTTCTTTATTCCAGGTTATTACCCTGAGACAAAAATGTGTTATTTTAATACATTTCAGCTCAAGCTCTTCTGTTATGTAAAAACAATTTGAATTTATTACTTTTAGACTAGAATATTAAATGTCAGTATTTTCTATATCTAGATATATTTTAATGCAAAAAAAAATGTTGAACAAATTTTTTTAACCCTTTAAAAGTAAATTAATTTGTGTCCTGGATACTAGAAATTGTCAGTGCAATGATTTGGATGCAGATGTTTCAGTTGATTAAAAGTACATCCCACTACACAATGTTATATTCCAAGCTTGCAAAGTATAAGACAAAATGAGACTGCCTGGTGCAATTGTGTATTTTCTGTAAGAATTAAAAGGGTATAAAATAAATTATTGTGTTTGTAGTGTTCCTACTGCTAGCATAAGATTCTTTAGAATGGGACCAGAAAATTAATAATAATAACAATAATTTTTAAAAAAAGTGTGTTCTGTTTCCTAAATATCCCTTGCTATTTCATGTTGGAAGAGAGAAGGCACATTGCTTTTCCTCCTCTTGGGATTGATATGCAGTCCTTTTTGCTAGAAAATACTACTACTGCTTTTCCAAGTTTCCAATGGGCTTCTCTGTAAAGACCTTTGGCTTCTGAATCCGTAAGTAGTAGGCTAAATTTACTAGCTGGGCAGAAGAAATTCTTTTTATGCTTCATATCTGAAGGAGTGAGAAGAATTACATGAAGATCCTAAAGACAATTTAGTGGTGGTAAAAAGTGGTTTTTAGTGTTACTTGACTCATATCATTGCTTACTATTTTTCAGTCCCATGAAGATGGTGATATTTCACTGTATTAGCACTATAGGTAACCCATTTATTATACAACACAGTTTGTCTTAACTGAAGTAAATTTCTGAATGGTTTTCTTTTAGGGGTTGGGGATTTGAGTGGTGATTTTTGGCTGTAATTGGTATTTCCTTGTTTTCTTTAGGTTTTGAGGTTTTTTAGTCTAATTGTCCTTTACGATGAAGTATTTAATAGATTAGATTATGACAGAAAATTCTGAATGTCTGTTTATGAACTTGCTAGGATCAATAATTCAAATACCTTATTATGTGGGTTTTAAACCTCAGTATTTCAAAATGTTAAGTGGAAATGTAGAATGGTAGTGAGGGTTATCCTCAGTCCTATAAACGTCTCCTTGCCTGGGAAAAAGCTCAGTGAGTTTCATTACTAACAAACCAATTCCAGGATATGCCATGCTCCTGATAAAGCATTTGAAGTGAAAATTACAGATTTTTATTTTGCATATAAAAAGCAATTATTTGGACTGGGAAAATTAGCTAAGCAGACTACTTTTAAAAATTTTGATACATTTTTAATTTGTCAGTGTCTAATATCCATCAAGTGCCAACCTTGTCCTTTTCTCCAGACATGCAATGTTGTTGTCTTTCATTATCTAAAATTGCAAGAACATATCTGTGATTGTGCCAACTTGACAGAAAAATGGAAAACCGTTCGGAATATTATTGAACTGTGTACTTCTTGTAATTAAATACAACATCACTCTAAATCAGAGCTGGTTGCTTTAACATATACAGTTTTCCCTAAAATAGGAATTTAAATTTTTTTTCCAGTCCTGGTTCTGGCCAGATCAGTTGGAAGGAACATGCCCAAGACATTTTGTTATTCAGTACCACATTACATAATTTGCCAGGGATGGGGAAGTTGGACTTTGTCACTTCTGGGGAGGAGAGGAATCCCTTTCTGGGGTAATGAAGCCTGGCAGCGGATGGGGGAGGACCTGTTCTCTCCTTTTGTATACTTCTGTCAATAATATTGTTGCTGTTACTGTTTCTTTTCCTATCTCATTGCTGTTTTCAGTAAATTGTTCTTACCTCAACGTGTGATTTTTGCCTTTTGTGCCTGCAGTGGTCTTCTCCAGGAACCTTCAGGGGTGCAGGAGGGTGGAAGAGGGGGTGGAGAAGGGAGGAGAGGGGGGAGAGAGAGCGAGGGAGCAGCAGTGTGGTTTGAGAGGTCTTGGTGGGAGAGCTAGATTCGGGAATACCATTCCTGAACCACGTCACCTCCTTATACCTGTCTTTATGCTTTTTTTCCCCCTGAAGATCGTCACTGAGAAACATTTGGCAAAATATTGAGGTTCATAGTCCTTATTTCTTGTTTTTCATTTGTGTAATCAAGGAAAAATATTTTGGAGTAAGAAGCTGAAGGGCATTTACCCAACTAGGTATATACACAGTCATTATGAAGATAAATAGTTGTTGATTTTTCAGAACAAGTGAAAATTCTAGTAGAAATTTTAGCTTTCAACAACTGATAGAGGAAGTGAAACTTCAAACATTTGAGTGAAACTTCAAATGTTTATAGGTGGCATGGAGAGTTAAAGAAAAAAATGAAAAACTACAAGAGTCAAACCTAAATACTCCGTTTAACAGACCTTTTGTGGAGCTTTTTTCTGTCATTGATTCTCTCTGAGCACCCTGTCTCTCAGGCTACATTTCTCTGAAAGAAATCCATATGTTGAAGGATGTTAACATTTCTAACCATTCTGGTTTTTTTTGAGCAACTACAAGACTACCCTGCAGGTTCTATCTTTTTCTTTTAAAAATTACTTTGATTCTACTTTATTTGGAGAATCTCTTGCAATCTCTCTTTCACCTCTTTGGTAGATTTGATGCCATCTTCCACAGTCCTTAAAACCAATGACTCAGCAATAGTCTTTTATCTTTTCCTCATCTTTCTTTCCCCTAACATTTTCCACTTAATGTATTCATTACAACACAACTGATGAATGGAATCTTGTATTTTAAAACAGAATTGTATATATTTGTTAACCTTGTGAAAAATTATGATTGATATTTCTCAGATAAAGTCAGTGATTCTAAGGTGAGGTCAAATATGACTGTAATTAACCATTCTATCTTGATAATGAGTGTGAATGAAACCATAAAAATGTGCATACATTTGTGTATTACTCAATTTTTCTCAAAGCATTTCCAGACGTCCTGGAAAAATCACTTATTGAAGTGTATTGTGTGGCTGAAACTCACAGGTGTCTTGATAGTCTAGAATGAATATATTTGTTATCAGGCCAAACATTTCTCTCTGTATGAGACATCAAAGAGAGAGACACATAATGCTTAAAGAGCTGGATTGGAATTCAGTACTGTTAAATGCTATAATTGCATGTTTCAGAGAAAACACTGGTTATGTTTCCCTCTGCAGAAAAAAGTAGAAAAGATGAATTGATAAAAACATCATCAAAAAGAAAGTGAAACAGAGACCCAAGAACCATTTGTGCATAAAACTCTGTATAGATAAGTTTGTTAGTAATAATATTAGGACTAGGATAGCTAGTTCTATCAACATGATAAGATGTAGTGTTTCAGAATACCAGTGAATGGGAAAAAATACATAGTTACTTGTCTAACTTTTTCTGATTTTCAGTTCTAATAAAAATAGTTATGGTTTGAGATCTCTGAACACTGCTGCAACATTCTTTTTGCCTGAAACATAACTCAGTAAAGCAAGAGAGCTATATGAACAGGCTTCAGATTCCACGTCATTTCACATCAGCAGTGGCTGAATGTAGAATGCATACTGGATGTCACCTTCCTTAGACGCTCACTTCTTACTCATTCTCAACAGTGCTGCAGGGAATGCAAGACCTGCATGTTAAATGTCCCCTTCACAGGCAGACAATGTGAAAGGCAGAGAGGTATACTTCATATGTCTTCTAAATGATCAATAACTTGGCAATACTGTTGGAAACAGTATGATTTTTGGCAACAATAGTAGTCTTTAAATATTACTTTTTGGAGTACAAGATTTCCTGCCTAAGTTTGCTCCATTTTGCATGCTCCAGCATTTATATTAGAATAACTATAAAATATTGTAAAGGCAATTTCAGAATAGGTAGGATTTTTGCTTCCCTCCTCCCCCCACCCCCATCCATTTTAGGTTTTCTGCCTGACACACTGAGTGCACAAAAGTAGTGGTTTGTTTCAAAGTCCTCTTACTGAAGTTCTGCGGGAGCAGCTGTTCATAGACAATTTTCTTTAAAGCATGAAGATGAGAAAAGCACGAGCTTGGGTCAGGAGGGCACATTGTTGATTCAGTGGAGTTTACTTCAGCATATGGGAGAAATTCAAAATAGTTAAAATAGCCCAACAAAAATCTTTTACATACATAATGATCCTTGAGCATTCTTAGTGTTGTTGTGGAAAGGAGTGGCTGTGGCTCAGCATTAAATATATATGTATTTTTTAATTAGAAATTTATCTGTGTACTTATAAAATAGCATATGCAGAGTAAAAGGCAAACGAATAAGGACATTTGTGATTTTATAGTTGATATTATTAGTGTGCATGATCATGAATTGTTTATTGTAATATAAATTACTTACTTAAAAATGTTGAGAGACCTTTTTTTTGATGAGAGCACCTGACGTGGCTTTGTCTATGCCTGCTTTTTTTAGAATTATCTATATATTATGAGAGCAAAGAATTATATCAGAAATTTCTATGAAGATTAAGATTCACTTTACAATCTTTTTTTTTCCACTGGGAAACAGCGAGATAAGACATCAAAGAGGTAATGTGGCTTTAAAAATTACATTCAAATTTTCTTGAAACCACTTCATTACTCCCCAGTGGCAGTAGGATCAGATGCATATCTCCCCAACAGGAAACTGGGGTTGTTTGGCCTGGAGAAAAGAAGGCTCAGGGGAGACCTTATCACCCTCTACAACTCCCTGAAAGGAGTAACAAGTGACAGGACAAGAGGAAATGGGCCCAAGCTGTGCCGGGGGAGGTTCAGGCTGGACGTAAGCAGGAAAACCTTACTAAACATTGAAATGGACAGCCCAGGAGGGTGGAAAAAAGTGCACAAGAAATGACTGAATGTGGCACTTTGTGCCATGGTCTAGTTGGCAAAGCGGTGGTCAGTGAAAGATTGGACTTAATGATCCCAGAGGTCTTTTCCAAGCTAAATGACTCAGGGATTCTGTGATGTGTACAGCTGATGCTGTTACCGTGATAGTCAAGGGTAACTCTCACTGACTTTACATGGATAGAACTGAATTTCCTTGCAACAGCTAACTACAAGAGAAACTAAATAATGCCTGTCCATGACTTGCACAACTGTCTCAATAGTGCCTCTAATTGAGCCGAGGCCCATAAAGTACTGCCTGCAGAATAGGCTTCTTCCTTCATTCAGAACACAGTGCTGTCAGTTTTAAACTGTATTAATTCTCTGCTGCTTTAGAGAGTTTGGGGAGTGTTTTGTTTTCCATTTTTATGTATAGCTAAAAGTAAGTCTCCTCTACTGTATAACTTAGATTTTTGTCCGTCAGACTTCTGTTAGCCTGCTTTTGATAAATACAAATTTTCATTTACTCTCAAGTTCTCTTTTCAAGTAATTTTTTTTTTCCCAAAGAAAAACTGTTGAGTATTTTTTGTTAGTAGGTTGATAGGTTTTGCCTTTTTTCTGAAGAGATTTCACTCAAGGGAAATCTTTCATTGCACACAGTAGCATTATGTTTATTTTGTTGTGCCTTATATAGCCATCTACCACTGTCTAAAAAGGATTTTTATCCTAAACTTTCTCACAAACTGACAGGAATTGCACAATATGTAATTCATGCCCTTATTTTCATTTCGTAAGGAACATCTAGACATCTTGATAACATTTTGTGTTTTATGCTAGTGGATCACAAAGCACTTTATAGACAAATATTATACTACCAGTTTAATACCCTGCAGTAATCACTTACTCAGCATCGACATACTGCACTCAGAGGTAAAACAGACCATTTAGATAAGAGTTGTAAAATACCACTCAGTAATTACTTCAGGATGATTTACCATAAGTATGCACACTTTGGCTGACAGGATATAATTTATACAGCATTTGTACCCATATAGTAGGCATAACATCATTACCCAACTTGACTCTTTGTCCTAAACACAGATCAGATAGTCATGTCATGTGGATGCATGCATGGTTCATTTGAAATAAGATACTGCTGGTAGTCCTCTGTCACCTTGTGCCATGAATGCAATGTTTTTGGAGATGAGGTATTTTTTTGCACATCTCCCACACCAGTTTGGAATCCAAATATAATGTTTGACTGTCCAAAAGACTACACAAATCATCTTATTCTCAAAGATGCTTTCTTGGCTCACTACCACTCCATTTAATATAATTTGTCTGAAAGCTGTGAAATT
Source organism: Loriotus luctuosus (assembly GCA_035582745.1). Classification (NCBI taxonomy): domain Eukaryota; kingdom Metazoa; phylum Chordata; class Aves; order Passeriformes; family Thraupidae; genus Loriotus; species Loriotus luctuosus. The sequence continues at coordinate 135,453,614 of JAWWEY010000115.1, forward strand.
ATATACTTGAAATTTTCATTTATCACTGGTAGAAAGAAAAAATATAATTAACCTCCTTAAGTTTCTTGAAAGAGGAGAGGGTGAAGAAAGGAAGCCCCTACATTGCAGAGTAATTCTGTAAAACACACTGAACCTGTTTATCTTAGAAGTGATATGAACATATGAGTTCAGGTTTGGAGTAGGCAGAATTATTTCCCACCTGCTCTTCATATTCAGGTTATTTTTCAAAGAAAATAAGCTGCATGTAGAGAGTAGGTGCACCCAAATGCATACCTCAGTAGGAATGATCAAGATACTAGGACATCAGGACATATGGAGAGTTTGCTGTCACTGCAGTTGGCCTGTAGTCCAAGCACACATTCTGTAAGCAGAGCTGTAGGACATTGATCCATCTGGTAATTCAATTATGGTTAATTACACAGCCCAGTTAATGTTGTTCCTGTCAGATGGTTAAAATTTCCTATCTGGCATGAAAAGTTAAATGTGAATTTTTTAATAACATTACATTTCTAACGATTAATTTAACATTTTTTACTGATTGAAAATGCTATGGGTTTTTTTTGCACAGAGCACTTGTTTCCCATGGTCTCGATTACAGATTTTTGTCCCTTTTGGGTACTGTGCCAAATTCAGACACGCATAATTTTCATAAAAGAATTTGCCGGAGCAACAGTAAAGAGAAAAATTGTAGAGTGATTTTGTTTAAAACTGGTAAACAGTGGGCAAAGAAGAGATCTTTAGGATACAATTTGTACAATTGGAAGTGTGTAGCTCCAGAAAACAAAGTTGAATGTAGGTTGGTTGATTTGTTTTCCAGGCTGAAACCAAGCATTTGGGATAAGATGAGGAGTGGAATTATGTAACTTTTCTCCAGTTTATGAGCAATAAGTTATTATTTAAATGCTAAAAACCAAATTTCATTAGATTGAAGCAATATTCGATATTGAATTTGGAAAATTAATTATATTGTAGTGCTTTAAGAAAAATATTTTTCCTTTTTAAGTCATTTTCTGTTAAAAACACCAAACCAAAATTACACATAAAGAGGATTTTCTTTCTTTCCTAAATAGAATATCTGTCTGGATTACTTTTTTGGGCCCTCTGGTAATGTCAAGTGTTTTTGCAGCTGTTGCACTTGAAGTAATTAAGTGATGGGAATTCATCTAACCAAAAGAAAAATGAAGCCAATTAAGAGAATAAAAAGTTAATTTTAAATGTCATCCTCCACACAGTCAAATGCTAATGTTTCATAGTGCAGAACCACTACAACTTGAAAGAGATGCATAGAAATATAATTACATCAGTTAAAATTATTTTAAATGGGCTTAAAGAGCTATTTATATATCTTTTAAAAAATAGATATATTATTATTCAATAGCAGACCATTCCATCTTTTTTTTGTGTATGAATGATATATATCTTGCTTTGTGCACAAACAAGTAGCAAAGCCTGCATTCCTACAATCACTAACGAAGGAAGTATTCATATGCTGCAGTGCACATGACAAAATATTTCATCTTGAAATATTTTTACCAGGAAGTTCAGTAATTAAACATGAAATGAAAAAACATTTCTTGAGGAACCAAAAACGTGGAATTCATCATGAAAAGATTAAAATGCAAACCAGCTTTCCACCAAGAAGGTACATTAAAATTATTTGAACAGTTAAGAATGTTTGTTTAATGTATTATGGTAATGAAATTTATATGTTTGTGAAGTACACAACATATCTGTTTAATTATTTTATTAAGAGTTAATAAAAATAGAAATCTGATGTTGGGTAAGGATCATGGGCTCTGGATTGGGTTGGATTGGATTGATGGCATGAACCTTTTAATCTGTTGATGTCATTAAGAGTGCAGAGACCAGGTGAATGCAGTCTACTTATTGCAAGGATCTATACAAAACTAAAATTTTAAATACTGTTTTCGCATATACCTGGAGAATTTATAAGTGTCAGCTACTCACTACAGTTAAATCCACTGTACCCTGTGGGACGTTGGCTCTAGAGAAGAGCTGCCCATTTTTCCCTTTTGAACAACTGGAAATAAGACTTGGAATATATACACATATATGTGTGTGTGTACATGTATTTATAATGCATTTCTAACTGAAAAGACTTCTTAGGGTTACGGATGGTTTTCTCTAGTTCGCCTTCTGACTGTGCAAAAAATGTGAGCATACTGAACATGGAAATGTTCTTTTGACAAACAAAAAAGCCTCACAGCATCTGGCAGCACATCTGTGTCCCGCTTTGTACACAGTTTCTTGGTGGCTTTGGACAAAGTCTGTCTAGAATATCCATTATTTCCTAATGTGCATATTCTTTGTTTTAAAGAAGGGTAAAAAGTTCTAAAAGCAAAATTCCAAAAGGTAGGAAGCTTATGAATTCATTTGCTGCACAATGGCTTGGTGAATTCCCTATCCAGGTACTGAAAGAATTGCTTGGTCCACCTGTCCCTGCCCAGCCCAGAACTCCCCTGACATGGCCTGAGGTTGAAGACCCCCTGCCAGTCCCCCAGGCCCTGCTGAGCCCACATCCTTGCCTGACCTCAGTGCATCTGCATCTCCAAGGAGGTGCCTGAACCCTGGGGCTGGGTTACCCCATTGCTCCCAGCTGCCTTCTCCAGGCTGGGATGGTGGGACAGACTCTGAGGTCCCACTGTGTGTTTCCCTGGAAGCAGCCATCCTCACTGAGCCCTGGCAACCTGCTGCTCAGCTGTACAGAGGACACAAAAGTAAAATTCCAAAGACAGTAGCTGCTTGGGAAATTTAAATTATAGTAAATCATAATTCAATTATAAATTATAATCATACATTCTAACCATGTTTTTTAGTCAACTTTATAGAACAGTTCAAAATATATTCATTTTTGGGTGTGTTTTTTAAAATACAAACTCCTGCAATTTCATGTTTGAGTATTTGTCTTTTTTGTATAGAATTTTCATTGTTGTTTATTTTATATTAAAGAGGTTCCAGTAGTGTCTAAGATGGGCTCAAAAATGTGTACTATATTCTAAACAGAATGATTTATTTTTCACTGAGAACATATTTGAATTGCTACTGGTTTTTACTTCCTTCTCAAGCCTGAAGTGTCATAGGTTAACACAGGTAGCTCTGAGTAGCAGCAAGTATCAGAGTTTGAGAAATCACAGGTTGTTTAAACTACATAATTACAATAGAGTTCAAAAATTTTCAAGTGATTCTTGACCACCATTTATTAAATAATGGATTAAAATTAAAATATGTAAAATAATAATCACTTGACATTAATTTTCACATTTTCTTTCCAAAAGTTTGGGGTTGGGTTTTGTAGTTTGTTTTGGGTTTTTTTGGGGGGAAAGGGGCATGAGTGTGGATTTAGTTTTTTTTTTTTTTACTGCAGCTTTTGAGCAGGGAAGATTTCCAAAGTGTTGTATTAGTATATATGAAAAATATATGGTCATAACTGCTATGCATAGGAAAACAGAAAAAAAAAACATTTTTGCTGGTCTAAATATTCAAGTACATGGAGTCGGGCTACGTTTTCCAGATATCATTTTCTAGTGACAGGCCCTACCATAGGTGGTCAGATTTCAAGTGTATATATGGGAACAACTCCATTTAAGGCATGTTGGGGAACATTTATAGATTTGGGGGGTTATTGGTTTTGTTTTGTTTGGATTTTGTTTTGTTTTCTGTGGTTTTTTTGTAGGTTTTTGTGGCTTTGTTGTGTTATTGTTTTATGGGGTTTTTTTAATTTTAATTCTGGTTTTGATTTTGAATTTTCTTCTTTCTGTAATCTCTTTGAGCCAAATATGTCTTCCTGCTGTCCAGTTATTGCAAGACACTTTGATTCTGTAATTGACAGTACTACTGGTGGAATTATTAATGTTATTAGCCATGTTCTCTGTATATATCTATATATAGATACAATATATATATCTGAGATATATAGATTGCAAAGAGATTGAACCATATAGGGGAAGTTCTGCCTCAGTCATCTGAGTCTAGGCAAGCAGCTTCCCCTTTAATATTTGAATGGCTGGTACCTTCAACTTCTTTTAAAGTGAGTCACTATTGCTAGCAATATGACTTGTCTGAACAGAGCCTTTTAAGACTGGATCACAGCTTGTAGATATGCTATTATGGCCATTATTCATGTTCCAAGCACACTGCTTTCTAAAAGTGCCAGATAAATCAATGAATCACTGTAAAATAAAGGAGAATTTGTCTTTATTTTAGATCAGTTCATTTTTTTCCTAGGACAATGTTCTTGAAATCCTCCTCTGTCTTTCCCCCTTCACTATTTCTACATTTGTAAGTCTGACATGGATTAATAGTTGCCACGGTCTCATCATAAAAATTATTTTCAAAGAGAGAGAAGGGAAGAGATTAATTACTCTTTATCACAATTAATTAACCTCACCTTAAACAGCAGTATTAGTCAGCACTTACCCTTGAGTACCTAGACTTAGAAAGCTCTGATTACAGTGGTATTTCTTCCCAATTAGTGGAACGACAGAAAAGCAATTCATTCATTTCAGCCATTCTCTGTGCATTAGCTCATTCTTTGGACATTGTTATGATGGTGTAAATAATAATGCTATTATTATGAAAAAAAAAAAACATGATAAAACCTAAAGATATTGTCTTAATGAGTCTTTCAGATCTTTGCTATATCAGACCTAACTTCAGACAGAAGGCCAAATGCTAGAAGAAATGTTCACATTTCATTGGAACTAAAAGAAAAAACCATCCACCACCCTCCCGAAAAAGTCCAAACATATTTCAGTGAGTGATCTAGTTCAGGAAGAGACACGTCCACCAACACTTGGCTCCCACTTATCTCAGCTCTGTACATAGCTAGCCTTTTAAAATATAACTGTCTTGTACCTAAAACTCTGTTGGGTGTTTTTCTTCCCCTGATTTCTTTACAGAAATGAAAGATAAAAAACTAGGTACGGGCCAAGAATTTTGCTCTGACTGCAAGGTAGAATTAACCTATCTACCCAATTAGGCTTGCAGTGTCTGGAATTTTACTCTATTGTAGTTTCAGCTATGCAATGTCCTTGAAGAACTGCTGTGACAGCTTTATGAGTAATTATCATTGACCCTCCAGTGTTTTCTTGAAAATGAAATTTCTGATTCCAATTTTCTTCTAAGAACCATTGAAATCAGCAGATTTTGTGTTTGACTGCATTATGCTTTGTGGAAAGTTGATAAACTCATGCACAGTAAAAAACATGCAATTACCATTATTGTTGAGATGCTAATTTGACTTTTCTAGGATACAAAGGCATAATTAATTTTAGTGTTTACTGGTTCAGATTTATTACTCTTATATTGTCAATGAAGAATTGTTATACTTCTTTGCAGTATGATGAATAATAGAATAACAGAATTCTATTAACATAAATATGAGATTTTTTCCAGATGAATACATTTGAAAAATTATGTCCATTGAATACCAGAGCCATTAAAATTTCTTTCTAAGCAAGCCAGGTGATATCAATGGAGAGTACTTCTTTTCACCTGGACACTTTATTTAGATCGCAGATTAAGCTTGAAGAGACACTATGTTAAGAATTCTTATATATTTTGTAATCTTTCCTACTCAAAAGTACTCCTTCAGTTGATACACAGAAAATGCTATAATTCCTAAGATATATATCAGCAAACACTTAAATTGGCTCAAAAATGCCGTTAGTGAAGACTTTACATGCTTAGATTTTAGGCAAGTGAAGTTTCATGCTGTGAAAACAGCATAGGTAAATATTTGATTCATATTCTCTTCTGAAGAATGGGGTTCACTGTTATCTTTAAGCTACAAGATATAGATCTGCCTCAGCATCTTCTTTTAACTTGGATCAATCTTCAGAAATATTTCCTGGAGGATCTCAGTTCAAGCGTTTTGTTCACATTCAGAGTGTCCCAGCTGCAGTTACTATGCATGGAAATAAATGGATTCTATAGCTGTCATCAATAGTTTAATATTTTTATGCAGAATTCGGATACTTAAGAATGGATGGGTAATCAGGATGGTTAATAACTTTTGTGTAACATGGGAAATATCATGATTTTGACAAAGAGGTTTTTCAGCCTGAATTTTGCTAGGGAGGTTCAGGGGTCACAGCATGATGATTGGTCTTTTTTCTTGCTAGTCTTTTCCTGAAAGTCTTAGGAAACTTTTTTTTCCTTTTTTAAAAAAACTTGAGTAGAGGCTAAAATGCAGCTAGAACCCATGTCTAACAAATTATTAAGCTTTCAGAAATAAGTATGCAATTAATACTGAATGGACTCTATGTTCCTCAGCAGAACATTGGGTTCTGAAAAGAAAGTAGCTAAAGATGAAAATATGATGATCCAGCTTGTAAAATCCAGTATTTTATGTGGAGCCAATACATTCAGTCATGGTCACAAATATTAAATTTTTCTTTGAATTTAGAATAAAGTGATAGCTATTTTTTTTAAGCATTACATCTGGCATTCTTTTATAATCACTTGCTCTCTGCTTATTTTTGCCCATTTTGAGGATAAGTGATCAGATACTGATTGGAAGGGGTGATGAGTAAGCTGACAGATTTTAACAGCAAAAAGTAGAAAAGCTACAATCTTTTTTTTAATACTTCAGACTAAAAGCTAAGTTTTTCATCCATTCTGTTAGTACGCACCTTCTTAAATGTTTTAGTTCACTCACTCCCTCTACCAGCAGGACTGGGGAGAGTATCAGAAGAGTAAAAATGAGAAAACTCATGGGTTGGCATAAAGACAATTGAATAGGAAAAGTGAAAGCCTTGTACACAAGCAAAGAAAAATGAGCAATTCATGGAATCAGTCAGGGATCACAGCGGCTCATCTGGTTCAAACTCCCTGCTCAGATAGGGTCATCTTAGAGCATGATTCAGGACTGCATCCAGAAGGTCCTTGAATATCTCCAAGGAGGGAAACTCTAAAGCCTCTCTGGGAAATCTCTTCTAGTTCATGTCACCTTCACAGTGAAGTTCTTCCTCGTGTTCAGGAGGACCTTCCTGCGCATCAGTTTCTACCCATTGCCTCTTGCTTTATTGGCTGGCACCACTGAGAAGAGCCTGGGTCCGTTATCTTGATATCCTCCCTTCAGGCACTTATAGACAATTATAAGATCCCCTCTCCACTGTCTCAGGATTGAACAGGCCCAGCTCCCTCAGCCTGTCCAGACCCTTGGCGAACTTAGTAGCTCTCTGCTGGACTTGGTCCAGGAGCTCCAGTTCTCTCTTTTCCACTGAGGATCCCAAAACTAGACACAAAACTCCAGACATACCTCACCATGGCTGAGTAGAGGGGCAGGATCACCTGCCTCAGCTTGCTGGCAATATTCCTTCTAATGGATCCCAGGATTACTTCGACCTTCTTGACCACGTTGCTGGCTTACAGATGATGTATTTCCACCAAGATCCCCAGGTTCTTTCCACAGCGCTGCTTCCCAGCAGGTCAGCTCCCTGCTTGTACTGGTCCATGGGGTTATTCTTCCCCAGGTGCAGGACCCTGCACTTGCCTTTGTGAATTTCAGAAGGTTTTTCTCTGCCCGTCTCTCCAACATATCAAGGTACCTCTGAAGGGCTGCACAGACCTCTCAGACATCAGCCACTCCTCACAATGCTGTTTTTCCTGAACTTGCTGAGGAAGCACTATACTCCCTCACCAAAGTCATTGATGATCAAATTAAATAACACTGAGCCTAGTATAGAACTCTGAGGGACACCACTAGTAACAAGCCTCAAACTAGACTCTGTACCACTGATCACAACCCCATGGGATCTGCCATTCAGTCAGTTCCCTGTCCCATCCATCCCACTCATCCAACCCACCCTCCCTGAATTTGCCTATGAGCATTTCATGAGAGACAAAAGCCTTGCTGAAGTTAAGGTAGACAACATCCACTGCAAATTGATTCACCCCTTCCCATGGGCCAGCAAGTATTCAGTCATCCCCAGGAAAGCAGAGCTCCATCATACGTAACAGCAAATTGACAAGGAAACTGCCATTACCCCAAATATTCTCCTTCTCTCTCTTCCCCCTCTTAATATAGTCTCTGTATGGTTTAAACTATACCAAGTGGTTTATTGATTTACTAATGACATATAATTAATCAGCGAACTATAGATTCAAGACCGTTATCTGCAATTCAAAAGGAAAATCACTTACTAGGCTCTTCTGGAATATTTACCCACAATTTTCTAAATATCCTTGTGTTGTTAATCTTTAAAAGTTTTTCTCAGAGGCACAATCACAGTTACTGTCCTTACTTGCACATTCCTTCTGAGGGTTCTCCAGCTTTAGGCAAAGCTATGCATATCCAAACATCTTGTTGATCTCCATGCCATCTCCATGCCAGTGAGAAAGCACTCCACAAGCTCAGGTTCACATCCTCCAAGTATGGGCCTCTGTGTGCTACACCTCACTTTGCTACTGCAGTATCTGGGGCCAGGCACTTCACATCAGTTGATACTTCACACTGTTGGTAGAGAGTAGAAGGTGCTGGTGCTTTCAGCCCAAGGTCTCTCCCCACTGTAAAGAAAAATATTCATGTTTCTATATGCCTCTTTTCAAGCAGAAGTCTTTTTTTCAAATGATCCTGTAAATCCCTAACTACTTTTTAATCTGACTGATGATCACTGTCTTCTTTCACATGATGAGGGCAAACACCCTCACAAAGAACTTTGGGAGTCCCATTGACACACATTGTGTATATTCACATTTCTGTCTTAACATCTGTTGTTATTCTGGCCACAGGTGAGTCCCGAGGGCACGCCACATCAGCGTAAATGAATAAGCCAGTTAGAAAGTAATAAAATGTGACATTTTAAGAGCAGAATACTCTAAAGAGATAGTTCCAAAAATTCAACATTCAGAGAGATTGTTCTAAGAGTTTTTCATGACAGTTGTTGTGGTACAGCTTCTCATACTATATCTCTTCTTCCCACTTTCCATGCCTCAGTTTTGCTTGTGCCATGTTTTTCCATGATGAAGACAACTGTAAGCTAGGTTCTACATCAGATGTCCTATTTTCCTTGTAATCTGTTTTATTTCTTTACATCAGAACAAAGAGGATGTAAAGGCTCATTAAATCAGAAAAATAGTCATTTTCACCAGTTTGCAGCCAGTGCACACAGATGGACTTGACTACAGCTGAAAATCTGTAAATCCAGCCCAATTTATCTACATCATACAGCTTAATGCAGTTGATTCCTCAAAGATATATATAGCTATTCAAGATACTCATGTATATATATTTATTCCATGAGTTAATAGTCAAATATATGTACCTCTTGAATATATATATGTATATATATAAAGTGGAATAACAAAACCTCAATTTTTTCAGTGTAATTAATAACTTCCCTGTTTTTTATACTTTAGGATAGAGAAATGAGGGAAAAAATAAAAAGGCATGAAAACCATAGTGAGTTATTTTTTCAAAGTCAAAATTACATGTGTTATTGTACTTATGATTTCAATTTCAGTTGGAAGAGGAACAAATGGGAGAGTGTCCAAAGGATCTGGAGAGAGCATAGATGTTGCTAGAAAGGGAAAGTTCACAAGAGTGATATTTAGCAAAATGGTTATAGAGAGAAAGAACAATAGAAGAGACAGATCTTCTGGGATGTTGTTATGAATGAAATCTGGCATTAGAAGATGCCCAATGTGGTGTTGTAAATACAACAATTCTTTTTACAAAAAGAGAAATAAAAATCCTGACACAACTGGAACGAAGAAATCTATGACATTATGTACCCTTCAGAGAAAATAAGGCATATGGTTATCTCGAGCATTATGCAGCTCTGCTTTTAATGACTGGCTGCCAAAATTAACAAAGCTTTCCCTGAAATGCTAAGATTAAGATGCTGAACATGCTGGTGATTCTGTCTCTTCACCGGCAGCTTTGATCTTGTAAGGAAGGCTTGTTTTTCCTCCCAGAGGAACCATAGATATAAAACTGTAATAAGAAAAAGCACTCAACTAAAGAGTAAATTGCGTTTTTGAAAACGCAGGTTTATAGAATAAAATAAAAGTAGCAGAAACACACTGGTTTTTTTCTACTACCCTCAGTTATGTTTTTTTTAAAGCAAATTAAAATGCATACTTCTAGAATAACTGTTTAACAAAACATTGTTGCGAATGAAACAATATTCTAATAACTTTAGAATTATAACAATATCTGGTTTATATATATTTGGTAAATTGCAATAGCAACATATTTGTTTTACTAAATTTAAAGATGACTAAACTCTTTTATTTTTGAATTACATAAATTGATTTCATGTTAGGAAATCTCTGAATCATCTTTCTGAGTTTAGGACTAACAACTTTCTTTTTAGCTTAATTTAGCATGTTAATTTCTATGCTTCACAATAGACTGAAATGAACTAAAGAGACCAAATTATCTATCCAGCAGATGAAGCTGTAGAATTTACAGGAAAATGACTAGAATTTTACTGTTGTTATTTAGAAGAGGTTCTACAATTCATTAAAAACTTTCAAATTGATTTTGATATTAGAATTTAAATAAATGATATGTATTTGTTTGTACCCATCTAATGCTCACTTAAATTGTTAATGTTTGCCATAAAGGCTGCAAACCCTGTGCTTTCTAGGGAAATTCACAAGATTGAACTTGTGAATTCAACTCTTGATGCTGTTCCTTCAAAGTAGACATTTTATGCAATGATGTGGCTCTACATAGAGCAAATGTTCTAGAAACATTTCCAATCAGTTGTTGCTTTAAAACTGTTGAAAAAGAGCTTTAATGGGATTTGCAGAGTCAGAAATTCTAAAAATTAATTTTCTCAAGTAAAAACGCCTAAACATTGATCCTGGAGTCTTACTGGCCAAGGAAAGTTTAGAAAAATAACTTTAGTAAGGTAGATTAATAATTCTACTATCTGTATTCTCCGTATTAAAAGTTCAAGTGCTCAGTATATCAATTCAGTCTTTGAATGGCCTCCCCGTGCCTTCAAAGGGATCTGATAGGTAGAAATGTGTTTAATGGAAGTTCTCACTGTCTTGATGATAAGTAACTATGTCTTGATGGTAAATTAACCCAACATCAAATTAAAAAATGGATTTCTGTGGAACACAAATGTGTCCTCATTTAAAACTACACTGGAGTAATTTCATGCCAGTCTGCTATGTAGGTGCACACCAAGTGAAGCAAAATGAACGGGAGTTACAAGCAACTTTTTTTTCCATGTTCTTTTTTTCCACAAATTTCAGAGCTAATACCCCTGTAATTAGCATTACCTGATAGATGCTTTCACTGTCTCTTCTAAATGGAACAGAACAAGATTATAAAGTGTGAAATACCCTGGTGTGTGGCCTTGATTAATCACCACTTAAATTCACTTCCTACATATTTTTTTATAATTTGTGCTCTTTGTACTGTACTGTACAACCTCTCCCTTTTGAACCAGATCTTTTATTCTAGGATAACATTCTTACATTTTTCTTATGTGTAAATCACAGGTCTACTTGATTTCTCTGGATGTGTGGAGTTCTTTGGTCAAATAGCTTACAATAATTACTTTACAGAAGCCTTCCTAACTGCATTTTGATAGATTCACAAACTTCAAGGCCAAATAGAAAATTATTCATGTCTATTGCAGAACAGTCAGTCATAGATGTTAATAATTACAGCATTATGACTTTACTTTTTGTACAATATCTAAACTGTGGTTAAAAGATTTGCCAGTGTAAATTTTGCAGCATGACCAGGTGAGATGTTCCAGTGTTTAATAACCTTCAAAGTAAAAGAAAATTGTAATTTAGTCATGATTGACCCCCTTTTAGGGTTAAAATTCACATGTGTTGGGAAAGAAGAAAAAAAAATGTTCTTAGCTGTTAGGAATGCAGAAACCATAGCTTTATCAAACTTCTTGACCACATTCCAGGTATTTCCCTAGCTTTCTGCTGAGTGCAAGGCTGAGTATTTGCATGTAAAATTGATTGTACTGGTATAAACACTTTTATTATCAATTTAGTCTTCCCATTTTTGTTTATCATAGTGATTAATGATAAAAAAGCCACAGTGAGCAGTATGAGGAGAGAAAAAGATGTGCAATTTGTGATGTGCATGTGAAATATCCCAGGTGGAAGCTAAAACTTCTTGCCAAAAGCAGCTCAATCTAATGACAAAATTATGCTGGAGTGCTGAATTAACAAGGATGTAATCTATTTAGTGCTGTCACTGCAGAGCAGTAAAACATTAGGTTCCAATTCAGCCTCCATAGACTTTCATCATGAGACAAATTGTAGATGTACTGCATTATTTTTAGCATATTTCTGCTAAAATGTTCTGTTCCACCTCTGGTTCAGAAACTGGCACCACAAACGGGTATGTTGTCTCAGTTGTGCTGTCCTACTTGAGCTTACAGTTCTATGGGTTGACTTTCTTTTGAGCCACTGCATCACACTATGAACTCATTTTTGGCCGCTAAGTTACTGCCTTTTTTAAGACTTTGAACAATCCAGGTGTTTTAAAATACAGTTTTCCATTTTAAACCCTTTTGACTTCTTATTAACAGCTGTTAGATGCTACAGTGTTTTGGATAGAATCTGCAAGAATCCAGGTGTTCAGTATAAAGTAAGCACTATGGGTATCTTACTCACTAACAGAGTTATGACTAATTTGAAATTATCACTGGTTTTAAAATAATGGGTCATGTTTATAGTTACCCCAGGGTGCTATCAGAACAGTTTATTATAAATGAGTGACAGTGGAATCATTTTGGTTAAATTTTTTAGAAAACATTTGAAATAAAAAATATTTAGGTTATAAATCATGTCTTTTTTTGATTGATTGTTAAGTCCAACAACCATTTCAGCCTGCTTCTGATTACGATATATCAGGAAAAATGAAGGCATGGTTATTGGATCTTCTACCATATTGACGGTAGCTTACTCTTGTAGAGTGAGGAAAAAATTATCATTGAAAGAGAGTCCATAAAATTTGCTAGCAAGTAGAGTATTTCACCCAAGGATTGTGGATCTGTATAGACTGCTAGTATGTTCTCCCTTCAAAGCTGTTATGAACTCCGCTGACAGAGAGAAAAATCATCTATCTACCCTTATTGTCTTGCTTAACTAACTTGATCTCCTTCTATATCAAGGTGACCCACTTAGAACATGAGGAAAAGGCTGTAGATGTGTCTACCTGGACTTTACTAAAGAATTTTACACCATTTTGCACAGCATCCTTTGGGACAAGGTGGCTGCTCATGGCTTGGACGCACATACTGTTCATTGGGTAAAAAAGCTGGCTGGATAACTGGGCCCAGAGACGGGCCGTGAAGGAAATTACATCCAGCTGGTGGCTGATCACAAGCGGTGTCTCAGGCTCAGTACTGGGGCCAGTCCTGTTTAATGTCTTTATCAATGCTCTAGACAAGAGGTTTGAGTACATCCTCAGTCAGTTTGTAGACAATACCAAGTTGGGTGGGAGCGTTGATCTGCTAGAGGACAGAAAGGCTCTTCAAAGGGATATGGACCAACTGGATTGCAGGACCAAAGCCTGTGGTGTGAGGATCAACAAGTTGAAGTGCTGTGTTCTGCTGGAAAGCCGCCCATCAAAGGACCTGGGGATGCTGGTAGACGGTGAGTTGGTTTTGGCTGAGATAGTTAATTTTCTTCACAGTGGAACTAGAAATTCTTCTAGGATGGGGTTATGTTTTGGTTTTGGGTTGGCGACTGGTTAATGACTCAAACAATTGACCTCTTAACCTCCCAGGTGCAGAGGGTGAGCACACTCCTTACCTTAGGCTACAGCTGGGTGTTGAATGAGATAGGAAAAGGGATAACAAAAGAGGCAAACCCTGTACTGCCTCTTTGTCCTTTCACAAGTGACCTCAGCTGTGATTACTCCCTTGCCAGGAAGTACTGGGACATTCACGCTTTGCATTTGAAGGCATTCATCTCTGCTGATGGGCCATAATGGGCTCAACTGCACTGACCTAATTAATAGGCAGCAGTAACAACTTAGAAATTGTCAAAGACTCACAGAGTGTCCTTACATCATGTAGTGAGAAACTCCCTGCTCCATGGGAGGTACCTAAATTTGAGTGACTATAACACAGGGAACTTTGCTGTTTTGGTGCCTTTTCTCCACCCTGATAGATTGACACAGTGACCAAATTTAACCAACAGACATTGAAATTCCAGCAATCAAGTCTTGTTGTGGACATTATACAGCTTTCTATTCTATTCCTTTTTCCTTTTCCCTATTTCTTTCAATTTCTCTCTACTTCACATTTCTGTTAAATTTAAAATCCATACTGTTGACTTCAACATATGATCTTGTTTACACCTTAATTTCAGGCAGAAGTATCTCTAATAATTTTAATAATTGAATCTTAAAAGGACTGAAAACTGTGTAAATGATAGAGGTGTTTTTGTTATTGGTGAGTAGCATTTACACAATGTCAATGTCTTTTCTACTTTTTATACTGCCACACTGGCGAGAAGGCAGGGAGTGAGTGGGAAGCCGGATGGGGACATAGCCAAAAAAATAGATCTCAACAAATAGGCTAAAGGGATTTCCAGTCTGTAAGATATTGTGCTCTGTATATAGAGAGGGGAGGATAAGAAAGAGGGTGGAGATGTTTGGATTCATTCATGACAGAGCCCTGCTGTCCTAGAGCTGGCTGAACACCATGCCAGCTGATGGGAAGTGGTAAATGAAGGCCTTGTTTTGCTTTGCTTGTGTGTGTGGATTTTACTTTACCTAATTAACTTTCTTCCATGAGTTTTCTAAATTTTACCCTTCCAATTGCTTTGTCCATCTCACTAGGAGGGGATAAACAAGACTGTGTGGTGCTTGGATGCTCGCTTGAGTTAAACCATGACAGACAGGCAGTTGAACACGAACCAGACTGGTCAAGAAGGTCAATGGTATCATGGCCTGTATCAGAAAAGAGCATTCAGCAGGACCAGGGAAATGATTTTCTGCCTGTACTTGGCCCCTGTGAGGCCACACCTTGAATCTTGTGTTCATTTAGGCCCCTCACTACAAGAAAGACGGTGAGGTGTTAAAGCATGTCCAGTGAAGAACAGCAAAGTTTGTGAGGTGTCTGGAGCACAAGTCTTACAAGGAGCTGCTGAGGGAGCTGGAGTTGTTCAGCCTGGAGAAAAGGAAGCTCAGAGAGGACCTTATCACTCTCCTCTCAGTGAAGTGTGGAACAGACTCTTCAACTAATTAAAGTTAGAAAGTGGTATGTTTATTGACAGTGTTGGACACACAGAGAGTAGCCTCCCAAAGATGTGTGCAAAATTCACAGAACTCAGGCTCTCTGTTTATTCCCAAAAATCTTACATATTCATATAATTACCCAAAACACCTGGGTACATACATATACATTACCTAACCCTGCCTGCCCCTGCTTCATATTAAAATGAGTTCAAAGTCCTTTCATGCTTGTGCAGTCCTTCTCTTAAAATGGGTTGATGGGTTTCGAAATGGGTCAGTGGTCTTCTGAGATGAAGTAAGGGACATCTTCACAGAAACCTTTTTACCTTTGTTTTGTTGGCAGGCTCTCTGGTCCCTTAGCCATAGTCCAAGCTTCCCAGCCTGGTTCTGGCTGGTTTTGGGACCCAGGTGCAGTCATGGTTTCTTCATCTTTACAATACCCCATCCTCCCATTCTGTTTCTACGAATACAACAAAGTCAAACAAATGATGAGTCTTAGTTCTAACTAGCTCCATCTGTTAATAATTAACCCTTCTACATGTTTCTATTCTTCTTGCTAAACTCTAAATCATTGTATATTGCTTCTATCCTTCTAGCTAAACTCTTAATTCCTTTAGACTCTTGATTCATCAACATCCTGAAAAGAGGGTGTAACCACGTGGGGATTAGACTCTTCTATCAAGTAGCAATTGACAAGAGAAGAATAAATGGCTTCAAGTTGCACTAGGGAGGCTTATATTGAATATTAGGAAAAATTTCTTCACTGAAAGGATTGTCAGTCTCTGAACAAGCTGATCTGGAGAGTGGTTAGGTCACCATCCCTGGGGATACTTAGAAGATCTGTAGAAGAGGCACTTAGAGACATGGTTTACCTGTTGACTTGGCAGTACTGGGTTAATGGCTGGATGCAATGATCTTAAATATCTTCTCCAAACTAAACCATTCTATGATTATTCTTCTACATGTGCAACCATTTGGGTTGGTTTTTTTTTTAAATCTTAGAATTTCTACTAAATTCACTGAGTTATTAAAATAGGCCAAATTAATTAGGTATTTCAGTAGAAGATCAGAGTAGGACATGTGAATTTCAGGTCTTAGACACAGAAGAACCATACATTTCAATATCATAATTACAAATACCTATAAATCCTATTTGGTGGCATGCACCTGTGTATCACAATGCAGATTGGCATACATATTCCTATGTGATAATTCCTACACAGTGCCAGATTTCTTTTCTAAAAGTGTACTTTTTGAAGTGTATCCATTCAAATGACATAAGCATTTTTTCTTTCCCAGCTGAGAAACATGAGCATGTTTTTTTAGAAATTGTATCTATTTCTTGCCAAATCTACTGACAATCTGGATATTGTCAGACATTCAGATTATGACTTGACTTCAGGATGAAAACAAAAGTGTCAGTTTGTATATAGAAAAGGTCTGCTGTGTTGGGAAAGTCCTGACAACTAAAGATACTAAAATGTCATTGTCATATCACTACTAGTTTGTTTGCATTATAAATAAGTACATCCATAGATAAATGGCATTATATACTAAATAATATTCTGCTTTCTCTTGTTCTTTTCTAGTATTCTATCAAGATGTCTAGTGAAAAAAAATAGAAGTTTAGCAGCAAAAGATGTTAGACATATTTTAGAAAGAGGCATTTATTCTGAATCCAGAATATTACACTAAAACAAGATAGCATCAGAGTAATGAGCGTTTAGCAAATGGTACTTGTTACTAAGAAGCAAAACAGCAAAAAAACCCAACAGTAAATAATCACTAGATACAAAACTGCCAGATCTCACAAACCCCTCCCCACAGGAACAAAGAGAAACTTAAAATGGCAGAGTGACCCCTCCTAAGATGGTGGCTGCCATCGGCAACCATGTGTAGGGAGACAAAGGGGAAAGGGCATCAGCCTTCCCCCCTCACTTTTCTCCCTGGCAGCAGCAGCTCTGTTGGGAAAGGTGGCTGGAACATTCTGGTGGCTGGTACTCAGTCAAGGGCTTGAACTCATTGAGAGACTTTGCCTTTCTCTTGGCAGGAGATGACAAGACAAGGAAAGACAAGACAAAGCAGCTGGGTTGGAAAGACTTGGTGCCATCTCTCCTTGCTGGACAACTGTGGGCACTTGGACATGGAGCAGGCACTCCATTCTCCTGGGCATGAGGCCACAACTTCAGGCAGGCACTCCTGGAATCTACCTTGAGTCAGTCCAAGGGAGAAATGAAGAAGAAAAACCCAAAATACATGAAGTATCTGCCTTGAAATAAAGCCACCAGGCAAAGAGAACTTGGCTTGGGTATTTCAACTTTTGAATGGGACCAGAAACCTGGGCCCTAGCAGTTCCATATCCAACCATAGCACCAGCTCTTAAAGAGTCAATAACAATTTTGGGTGCAGGTCAGTATGGAATACAATAACATTTTGTGTTACCCAGGACAGAGAACTTGAAGATTATCTAGTTCCAAACCTCCTGCTGTAGCTGGGGAAATCGTCATCTAGACCAGGCCTTGAATACCTCCAGGGATGAGGTGTATGCAACTTTCTTGGACAACCTGTTCCAGTGCTTCAACACCCTAACAGTCAAAAAACTTTTTCCTAACGTCTAATCAAAACATTTTCTCTCTCAATTTAAACCCATTGCAAATGTTTCTGTAAATAGTCTTGCCCCATCTTTCCTGTAAGGTCCCTTCAGAAACTGGAAGGCTGCAATTAGGTCACCCAGAGTCATTTTCTTTTCCAGGCTGAACCATCACAATTCTCTCAGCCTTTCCATATAGGAGAGGTTCTTCATTCCTCTGATCAACTTGGTAGCTCTTCTCTGGGTTGGCTCTAACAGGTTAAAGTTTTTCCAGTGTTGAGGAAACAGGATACAATACTTGAGGTGTTTTCTAGCATTATGTATTTTTCTAGCGTTATGTAACACTGTGTCATCTAGTTCCATCTCATTGTATTTCCCTCATTTTCACTTTTTTCCCCCCTGAAATTCTGTGCCTTAAGACTGTATTTAATATTCTCTCTTTTCTTTCCTTCCTGATAGACTACTGAAATAATGATATATGAAACAAGACAGTGAAGCATACAATTTGTTTTAAAATCTATTATGGATACGGTTTGTAGTTTCTTGTCAATATTATGTGTCAGTACTTAAAATCTCCACTGACATGTAACTTCTGAGAGAATAAACAAGTTCTGGTTGGAGACTACGAGCATAAAAATGTCAGAGAGCCTTAACTAGTGCAAATAATTGGCCATGTTGTCAGCTTTTTAAATTCTTCAAAACATCAGTCATGACTCCATCTCAAGTATTTGACACTAAAGCACTTAGCTGATTTAAAGCTAACATAAGAACAACCTGAAAAGAATCCTAGCTTTCTACCTTCCTGTTGTCTTTGTTTAACAGCTAATACAACATTATTAAAATTATTAGAAAGGTGCCTCTGGCTGAATTGAGGTGCAAATGAGACCATATGCCAAAACCAGTAGTGTGGATCATTTAACTGTAAAAGTTGAGAAGGAGAGATAGAAATAGGGAAAGGGGGAAGTCTTCCTTTTTTCCCTTTTAAAAAATGGTAGTTAGATTTCCCCCTTTCCAATGAGGGAAAACTTCGTTGTACTGCCATGACTTCTCAATTACTATGGGTAGTTGTTTAGCCCTCAAGATCCACAGATGCATCTCATCAAGTCCCATGGGCTTGGGTACCTTCCTTAGATGTTCTGAAACTCGATTTTCTCTTGCAGTGGTTTTCTATTCATTTTCCCATTACCTGCCTTTGCCTTCTGTCATTAAGGCAGTGTGACTACATTTGCCAGTGAGTGAGGTATAAAAGTTATGGAGTACTGCACCCTTCTCCATGTCCAGGTAACCAGGTTTCCTTTTTCCTTCTGTTCAGGGCTCATGTTTTCCTCAGTCTTCTGTTTATAACTGATGTACCTACAGAAGTGGTTTTTGTTGTTTGTGATGGCCCTGGACAGGTTTAATTCTATCGAGGTTTTAGCTTTCCTAGCTGGGTCCTCAACTGCTCAGACAATTTTTCTGTATTCCACCCAGGCTGCCTATCCTTGCTTCCACCCTCTGTATGCTCTTTTTTCTGGTATGTGTTTGAGTTTGTCCAGGAATTCTTGTTCATTCACACAGACCTTCTGGCATTTTTGCCTGATTTCCTCGTTTTTGGGATGCATTGCTCCTGGACTTGGAGGAAGCGATCCTTAAATATCAACCAGCTTTCTGGTTTACCTCGTCCCTCCAGGTGTTTATCCCACAGTACTCTTTCAAGAAGATCCCTGAAGAGGTCAAAGTCTGCTGTCCTATAATACAGGGTAGTGAGCTCATTGCACATCCTCCCTCCCGCCCTAAGGATTTTGAACTCCACCATTTCATGGTCACTGCAACCCAGGCAGCCAAATACCTGTGCAAAAAAAGCAAAGCTGAAGAGAAGTGCTGAGTAAATAATGGATTTTTCAGTTCACTGGAGGGTCTCAAAAGAGCAACAAAATGTTTCCAGCAACATTTTAAAGGATTTTTTTCTCTAAAATTAGGGTGAAAGAGAAAGTAAAAAAAAATCAGTTAACCAAAACCCATTTGTTTTATGCAAAACTGGTTTCCTTACATTCTGAACTCTTTAAAAATAGAATGAAAGTTGACCTCAAATCAAATTGTTTTGTGTATAATATAAATATCTACTAAAATATAATATATATAATATAAATATATATAATATACTGCTTAAAAAATATATACAAATACAAGAAATAACACTAAAAGTTTTTAAGAATGATACCAAATAAGTACAACAATGATAATAGAGAAATTATTCTTTTCTGCATAATTTGTCAAGATAAATTCATTACTTCACTACCTGAATGTATTTATTTGGTTAAAATATGCAATAAAATACTTAGCCATATATTAAATAAATGTTATATGAATTTGTACCCATTGTATTCTGAGGTCTGAGATACAATCCAGACAGTAAAATAATTTTCCAGTGACTGAACTTCCAACTGTGATTTGTGGTTTTGGTACTAAGCACCAACCATTCCTTTTTGCATCCAGATTATTTGATGTAGCATGTGTAGTATTGATTCAGGAATACTTGTTTTATTTTCATATGTTTAACTCATCTGTTCTTTAACTCTTAGCACTAAGTGGTACCTTGAGCCTTTCTACTGTGAGTTCCTCACCAAACCAATTGAGAGAAGAGATACTTCAGAGTATCAAGTAGCAACAAACAACTCTCAAGCTAATTTAACAATACTTCTACTTTTACTGTCTTTCATTTAGTTCTAATGGGATTGGTCAACTTTCACAAGTCAACAATCAATCTAATTCATGAAATCAGAAGACCATGGCTCGAATAATGGTACAACACCAATATATTCCTATTGATTTTCAATTTGCAAGAAGATCTACCTAAAGTATAATTGTTCATATTTCTTAATTCTAAAAAGTCTATAAAATAAATTTTAAATTCATAGTCTCTAAATTTATGTTTCAAGATCAGATTTTATTTTGAAGAAAAAGAAGTTCTGAAGAAAGAAGTATGCTAGATTTCACAGAAGTAGTGTTACGCATTTTGTGTGCTCATTTATTTTTCATGTCATGTTCCTCTGTTGTAGCCACGTTGCAACCTGGGAAGCATTTATCTGAATCTTGTAACTTCACCAGCTGTTCAGAGATGACTCACTATTTTTTATTAGGGGAAAAAAAGAAACATAGTGAAAGGTAACTCTAATGGTATGCTTTATTTAAGAATTTCAGTTCAGTGACATACTTTCTCATGAGGAAGATTTAGTAACATTGTCAGGCGCTGAAGTTCCTTTGGTTTAATAACAATTTTTTTCCCCGTAAAACCCACCTCATCACTGTATCTCTCTTGACCATAAACTGTAACTTGCTTTTCAAATTTCACTAATGTCAGCATGAAGATAACCTACCAGAACTTGGAGAGGAGCACATCAAAGTTACAATATGCCTCTGAGATTTTTCTACTGTCTATTTGACCACCTTATGCTTTCTCTATAATTTATCTTTCTGAATTCCAAAAGCAAGACTTATGTAAGGTCACAAGAAACTTTTTGTGGAGTAACTGAGCAGTTTTTAGAAAAATCAACGATATTTTGCCATGTGTTTGTGCTTGTATTGGACTGCCCTGAACTTTGCTTTTGAATGCACTCCATTAAATGTGTCAGACCTGACCACGAAACTCCAAAACAATTAAAACTCTGGCTTCTCAAGCATTTGTGCATGAGGGCAGCAGGAGACATGCTGTCTTAGGGAGAATTGTTCTCCCCCTTAACTTATTCTTATGAGTATCTCTGACAATATTGCAAGGGCTATAAACTCCCTTTGGATGTGCTCATAAGGGTGATCAGTGTGTAGTAATGTTTATGCTGTACTACAGCAAATTTTGTTTATATGATTACTCCTATTCAGTTGTCTCTTGGGTCCTATTAACAGAGGATGCTACAAAGAAGCCAGTCAAAATAAGTGATATATTAGTTCCTCACTGACCTTGAGGTTAAATTCTAAGAGCTGCTGGCATTGAATTCTAATAACAAGGGCTCCTCTTTCATTGTTGCAGTTACAGAAAGACCAAAGCAGATTGGAGGAAAACAGATGCACAATAAAATATATGTCGAACTGCAAAAAGCTTAGTCAATTCATCATCTGACACTTTGAAAATGGATATTTTCTGTGCTAAATTTCTAAAATAATATTTTTCCATAGATTTTGATTCTTTTACATGTTTACAGATATGAAATATACCTGGTTTTGATTAAATTGGTATGCTTTCTTAGTCGTTCAAACCTATTGCCCATTCTGCAAGCAGTGAGGAAGAAGGGAAGGCATTCACATGGAAGGTTTTTTTGTAAATGAAGGTATGCTTCACTAGTAAAAGCTTAATTTTTCATTAAAACCAAGAAATAAAAAAATGAAGGGAATCTCACAAGCATATCTTAGAGACAAAATGCACAAATTCTTGAAGGCTTTTTTCCATAATTTGGTCCACTAGAATTTAATTTCAGATATTTCTTTTGCTTTGCTTACTGCATTTCTGAAGTAATCAAAGCTATGGGTGTCAAAAAGGTAATTTAACTAACAAAGCAGAAAGATGAATATTTATTTCTCTAGGACACCCTAACCCCTCCTCCCCCCACCTGCCAACAGCCAAAAGCCTAAGTAACTTGGGAAAACCAAACCAACCAAACAACTGACCAAAGTTCCTCTCCCCCCACCCCAAAAAAAACCAAAAAAACAAAACAAAAAAAACCCTCCAACCTCAAGAAACAAGCCCAAACATTTTAGAGAAATTAGTTATTTTCATGCAGGATAAATTTTTTTGGCTTTCCAGTTTCTAGGTGCTGCTAGAAGTGTCCCAATTCTAGATAATCTTCCTTTATATAGCCCTTTCCTAATGAGAAAAAAGAGACAGTTATTTTGGAAAACAGTCAATCTCTTTCTAAATTAAAGGATGCAATGTACAAAAAATCCCCCACAGATACTTACTTACGTAAAGTATCAACCTAATATTTCAGAGACTAGAGTAGGCAAGATTTTTAAAAGCTCTTTTGCTTCAGAACTTTCAAGGAAGGTTTCAGAATATTGAAAGGAGCTGGTGAGTTGATTGTCAGACAGTCAGAATCCTTCTTGCATTCCTCAGAGAAGAGAGACTGCATAACACAGAGCTTCCAATACTGAAGTCAATTTTATTGGTCTGATCAGCTGCCTCTTAACACTTCAGGGCAGAAAAGCCTTGTGAGACGAATGAGTAAAGAAAGAAAGGTACATGGTGGGACCATGCATAACCTTTATTAGAAAACTAGAATGCTTGTTATATATAGTACTACAAAAAATTCAAATCAACAGAAATAGCAGCACTGACTTCATTTTTCACTAATCTAAATATTTTTTTTAAAATGTAAAATGTTAGGTCACTGTCAATGTTGATAATTCTATTAATTTATCCTCTATATTTTCAATTTTTTGCTTTTTAGCAACAAACTACCAACCACAATCACTCTTTCATGCCTGAGTTTCAGGGGATGTGGTACCCACTTGTTTTTCTGAAAAGTGTACAACATTTAAAATTTTTACCTATTTTGAGCACTTTTTTTATGACAAGCATTTTGCTTTCAACTTCCTTGACTACCTGACACTGGCCAGGAAGGCAGTTTTTTAGATCTGCTTTTTTAATTTGCTTTGTAGGTTTCGTTGGCTTGCCCTTCATTATTTCCTTACCCATTTAAGCAATTTTAGGTTCTGATTTTGCCCTTTTTAAATGCAGACTCCTAACAATTGGTGTAAAATTATGTAAATACTGACTTGGATTACTGATATTACTTGAAGCCTTAGAGTACCCTTAATGGATTTAGAATGAGAACTACATAATTTAGTACCAAGTGTCTCACAAACACAGGCTATGAGTGGGTGTCTGCCTTCCAGAAACACCTGCAGTACAATTAATGATAAATGCACAGATGTGCAACACTAACCCTGTTTTCCATAATGGTATTTTTCTTTTCACTTCTTTTCATCCATCAATTACCAGCCTAGATAGACTTCTGTAGATTACTGCACTGAATCCTGCTTTAAATGCCTATGTATGATATTTCACCTTAAACACATGTTTACATAATTAATCTTGTAAAAAAGTTTAGTTTAAAGATAAGACAGGCCCAGTTCATTGAAGCTGTTTCAACTACACTGAAAGAGATTTAGAATTACGTTTAAAAACACCCCAAGTTGTTTTCAAGAGATTAAATTCCCAGTTTATGGAAGCATTCACACAGAGCTTCTCAGGGTCTGTAGCTGGTCACTGTGACCCCAAGAAATGTCAGAAAGTCTCTTTTCCCAGCCTGGCACTCGAAGAAGGAGTCAGAGCTCTTAATTTCTTGGTCTCAAGGTTGTTTATTGTATCTTATCTATAAAATTCTCTCTCCTGTTCTGCCAAGGTCTGCTCAGCAAGACAGTCCAAGGCATTCTGCCTGCCCTGGGGCGGTGTTATGTCTTTATACTAAAAATTACGTATACAATGTTTACAATTACTTTCCAATACCTATCCCTATGTTAGACAGTGACCTTCTACTCTAAACCAACCTAAAAGTGCCAACATCACAGCATAAGACGGAGGCCAAGAAGAAGAAGGAGAAAGGCTGGACATGCCCAGATCCCTCCATCTTGCCCCCTGAACCTCCATTCTAGAAAACCCAAAAATCTACTTTTTCACCCCACTATTATTCTACTTAACTGTTGGGCCCGCAGATTTTCATCTAAGGCTGGTAACTTGCTCCACGGGTCATTATCAAAACCACAGGCATCTTGGGCTCTGTGCCAGGTTACTCAGCCCCCTGGCAGGGGTCTTGGCTGCTCAGGACAGCCAGAGGGATGTCCTGGGTTCTGAAAAAGCTGATTAAAAAAACAAAACACAGCAAGAAAAAACAGACAAACAAACCAACAAGAATCCTAAACAAACCAACAAAAAAACCCAAACCCAAAACCCAAAAATCCCCCCTCTCCCAAAAAGCTAACCAACCAACCAACCACAAACCAACAAGGTATGTAATTTGCTTTGCTTAAACATATAATATCTTGGAAGGGAAACAGTTACTTTGTGACAGAAAAGAATTTTTCTTTACTGATATTTTTTCTGTATTGATGGTTCTTTTCTTATACTGTTTTATACTGACTACTATTTGACTGGACTTTACATCAGAGAATGTAAAGTCCAGTCAAAAGTCCAGCAAAGAATTCTGGTTTTGTCCTCCTACTCATTACTTCCATTGGCATCTTATTTTGTTTTCATTATCACTTTTTATTTTGAGCCTTGGCTGCCCTCCCTTTAAGTGTTTTCTGCAGACTCAGTGTTGTCAGAATCTGATAAATTGGTGTTTCTGTTTGGAACATATTCCATATCTTCTCAATCCCTAATCCATCTACTTACAACAGTGATTTTTGACAGCTCTGTTGCACTGGTGTTTTTGTTGATATTGTTTAACTATAACTGTTGACTGGACTGTTTCTCTGCTTCACAGCATTTGTTATTTTATGCCTGTTTTAAGAAGTTAAAATTGGCATCCCCAAAGTGTACAATTTAAAGTGGAATGTGTCATTTTTTTCCTATAACAAAAGCAAATATATTTAAGTGATATTGATGCTGTTTACATTTCAGTATTGGTATCCCATAATATGGCGCCAATCAACATTAAACTCAGATTTCTAAGATGAAAAAACAGAATAAATTCACTGTCATTCCAGTGAGGTTTTAGCTATGTAAACTCCTGGAATTTCTTTTTCTCTAATGCAGAGTGTAATCGCTTCTGTCTTCAAGCAAGATTTTAATTTTAATTCAGTCCCGTATTTTGCTGTTATAATCATATAAGAGAAAACACAAGATTCCTGTCTACAGAGTGGCAAAAAACTGGATAACACTGGAAAACTTTTAAAGAACAGATGAGTTTCAGGTAGGGTTCCCTTGAAAAAAATGTTTCAAGAGGCAGGAGGACCTTACAGGATTGGGCATGATGATCATTCTGCTCTGGACTGTTTCCAGATAATTAAGGATCCACATACAGAACAAGACAGTGGAATTACTGGTAGGTATTACTTGCTTAATTATTTCTAAATCACTCTACTTTGTAATATATTTGTGAGTTCTAGAGGATTTTTTAAGCCCTGAAAATAAAAATATGTTAGTCTATTAGAAATTAGTACATTTCCTTTAGAGCTAAATTCTTTCATTTCATTCTGGAACTAAAACATGTCACACTTTCTTGCCTCTGAATTTTTGTCTTTTATCTACTAAATTGGATAGTTGTGATTTTTCTGCTTTAGTAAAATTTAATTGTAATCTGTTATTCAGATTAACAACTTCTTTTTCCACAAACAGAACTACAGACTTTAATCTTGTCTTCCTACTTTTGATTGTCCTCCAAAGCTTTTAGCCTCAATGTAGCACCTAGGAAAATAACTTCCTATTCTATTCCACCACTGAGTAGTTTGTCCATATTTATTACATAGACTGATCTGAAAGATTTCCCTAATCTTGGGTCCAGGGATGTCTGGATCACTGCCAATTTCACCCTTGATGAATTCAGTTATATATTTATTTTTCTTTATAAATCGAGTATTTAGTTTGATGCATGAAAACATTTCCTCTGTCTAACCTTTTGTTACAAGTGAAAAAGTGACAAGTTTCTTTTCTTCTTCTTGGTCTCTTAGGAAACCTTTGAGGTGCCTTTTGGATTGTGATAGAATTCTGTGTTGCTTTGTTTTCTTAGAAGGTACCACACACTTTTCATTGAGGCTAATTTATTGTCTAGACAAAGAAGTTATAAATTACTGATACTTCTTTGTTTTTGCATTAGTGAGAAAACACAATCGTCCACAGGGAAGATGGAAGACTGGCAGAGCCTGTTTAGAACACAGGTGAAAGACAGTTTTTAAAATGTTGAGAAATAATTGGAAAGCATATCCATATTTTTGAGATTTATATTTCGGTAGTAATAATCACTCTGTATTAGAAATAGTCCAGATGGGATAGAACATAAATGTAACAGGAACATGAAGATATAGTAGCAGAGTTCTTAGATGCGGAAGACTGCAAAATTTTAATCATCCTGAAATCACCCAACTTAAATTCAAACAAAGAAAAACAGGTGTTACAAGAAAGTTAAGGTTGAATTTAGACTTTATATGAGGTGTCAAACAAACTCACCATAATTTCATCTTTATATTTATTTGATTTATCTACTGCAATATTCCTTTAAAGCTGTATTGACTATTTATACTATATATGAAATATCACTATTAGCATATTATACTTTTCAGCATCCAGAGGCTCAGCATTATTTTGGCTGCAAATACTGTGGTAATAAATAGGTTTGATGCAAAAATATGGGGAAAAATATTCAACAGCCATTCACTTCCAGACATTAAAGCTTGCTGAAATGGAAGTTCAGCCTGATGAAGTGTGTTCAATAACAGGGTTCCAGAGAACAGATGGAACACTTCAGTCTGTACCTACTTTAATGATAAGTACCATGCCCACCAGGAATTAACTTGTGGAGTGAAACAGGGACCGAAGACCACCATCCAAACCCTCTTTCTATATGTATTGTCTGTGTATATATAATATGCATATATATAAGCCTACATAAATGTGTATATATAGACATATACATATACATAGGCAGAGCAATTCCTCTGGAGCAGCCTTAGCTCCAGTTAAAACTGAAGGTTGCCACATGTGAAACAAATTCAGTTCTAATCTGAACTAGGATGCTGGAATAGATGTATCCTTTGTAACAATATCCTTCATTTAACAGGCTGCACAGTGCCAGTGTTTTTCCCTAGTAGAATTTCATTTAAACAACAGTTGCTCTTATTTTCATTTTGATAGCTACAAACACATACTCATTTGTAGAAAACAAAGGAGGATTGTGGGAAACTACTTAATAATTAATTTGTAAAAAAAATTATCACAATTTTACAGGGATGTACAAATTCTTTAAATATGCCAGTTGGGATGGACAAGATGTATTTTACGTGTCCATTGAAAATCACAGCATTTTTGTCTGCAAATTTTGCTTGTAGCTTGCAACTTCCTGTTATGGATAAGAATGGAATTGTTAACAAATAAACATTCCTATAATGATTGTCATCTCTGTGATGTCTGAGGTTCCAGCTTTTGGTGCTCTTTAGCCCCCTAAACTAATGAGTAGTCAAGTTTTTCCTCAGATTACAAACAATATGCCCTTCAGGCAGTTTATCTTATATAGTAAATTTTGACAAATTTCTCCTCATGAAGTATATTATTACTTTCTATAAGAGACAAAAATCTGTTAGAGGGATATAGAGACTTAGGAAAGACAAAAGTCAGCCTTTTGAGAATTTACTTCTTCTTCCATTCCCAAGATTTACCTTTAAATAGGATTTGCCAGTGTCTGATAATTTTATTTTTTTTAAGTGTATTTTTTTGGCATTGTTTCCCACACAGTGTAGCATCACTTGAAATTCTTATGTGGCAACATATTCCTTACTTCCATTACCTTTGCAGAATCAAGTTCACAGAGATGCTTTTAATCAGTCTAAATTTCAGCCTTAGAAACCTTGATTATATCATCAGCCTGTTATTTAATGTTTTGTTTCTAATGCCATGTCTTATGACACAGAATTTTCTCACATCGTACAGATCTACAGGACTTTCACATTATGCTGCTCTCATCTTTTGTTTCCATTTCAGGTCACAAATTGTATTCTAAATGGACTATAATTTCTTAGCTTTTTCTTTTTTTTTCCACTTAGTCTTTGTTGTTTAAAATATTAATATTTTTGTTTCGTTAAATATAAATTTTAAAAGTTTTTTTTTAATTCCCCATATAGCTTAGGATAGACCTTTTTCTGAATAACTTCCACAAATTATTTAAATATTTTCAGTCCTTGTGAGTTTAATTTTTGTTTTGTTTAGGTTTTCATTTGTAATGATAATTTAGAACAAAATTTTGGGCAGTTCTATATTAGTCCATGAGTTTCATATGGGATCAATCTATTTTGCATTAATCTATTTCACATATTAAATTTGGACGATTTGATGCCTAAGTTACAGAGAAATAAAAAATTCTGTGTCAATATTGGAAATTCCTTTTTTGTCCCTGTCTACTGTTTTCTTTTCCTCAATTCTTTTGTCATTCTCTTCTAATGCTTTCAGAAGCAATTAATTCATTGTAATTATGGAACAAACCAGTTTGACTTTATCACCTGTTACTATTCCAAAAGTAGTGGATTTACTTCAGGTGCTGAGCATGCAATGAAACCAAAAGCCCTAAGAGTCAACATGTTACATTTATAATAGTGAACAAGCTTAATTCAGTCATGAATCCAAACAAGAGAAAAATTATTCTTTCTTAGTTTTTTTTTTTAATGAATATCATAATCCATACTGTTCACATAAAATAGAAATACAATACCTGAAACTGCTGTGTTCGAGTTTTTTTCATGCTGCTCTATATTATACAGATTTGTAGCAGCTGCACCACCATCATGATGGGACAACCTTAATTTCTAGTGCAGGATTTCTAGTAGCTTTCAAATCTCAGCCTCAGAGATATCTGCCACTGACTTTTTGTTAGCCAAGAAGGCAAAACTTGTAGAAGGGTTTATCATCTCATCTCTCCCTATTATCTTACTCAAGTAAATTTGTCCTCCTCTAGCTGTAGAGGTGCACAAATATCCCATTTTTTTTCAGACAGATACCAGCATTTTAAGGTCCAACCTGCCCATGTTTTCAGATGGGGCATGTGAGTCAGTTGAGAAGGCAAATATATTCAAAAGCATAAAATCCATGGGGGTTAGGAGCAGACCACAGATCAGAGAGGGAAGAATTTGGTAGACACAAGATATAACAGAGCTTTGTGTAGAGAGAGGTCAAGCTGAGAAGTCAAGGGCTGTGAATTACAGTGCCACATACTACAGCAGTATCCACAGAGTGGAGCAAGTTCATGACATTAAGTCTAATGCTTTTCATTTGGGGAAACAGCAGGACACCTGTGAGATCCTAGTCTAGGTGGAGAGATTCATGGAGGGGAGACATATGAGATTCAGAGTCTCAGTGGTAGTAGATGAAGCTATGGGAGCACCTGGTAGACTATAAAAAATAAATTAATTTAATTCAGTTTTGCTTTGAAGTTAAAAAATTGACTAGCCGTTTAGTGACTTGGGATTCCCAGTTCTCATTACAAATAATCTGTCACAAAAAAGTGACATGAATTGCATCCCAATGAGCTGTTTCACAAACATAACAGGAAAATTACAGGAACCATTGAGAGCCTTCATGGTGTTTTCATTTTCCCAAAATTATGTGTATTAAAATAATGTTTTTGCATTATATTTTTATTCATAAATGCATTTCCTCATGTAGAGAATGATAATTCTTTATAAGTATAACCATGGGATAATGTGCAATTATGGCATAATTTACAGTTATATCCAAGGTTGAAAACCACAAACATTAAAAAAAGTAAAAAACTGTAAATTATATATTTTTTGAAACCACAATTCCTATAATCTCTGATACAGATATTGTTTGTACAATGTTTTATTACTTGCTTCAGTTTCTAATATTATAACATTTTGACATCTGCATATGGGTACTTTTGAGGGTGGGGAGTGTTTGCGTTTTCTTTTCATTTGTAAGCAACCTGAACAGACTTTTCCACATCTGTTCAAAATTTTAGCTCTTCCAAAAATTTTTCAAATGCAGCTTAGTCCTTAAATCTATCTAATATTTATACAAAATTATGTCTTTCTGTCTGTCTTAAATTTTCTTTTGTAATGATCTGATATGTAAAAAAAAATGTTCATACATGCAAATAGATTAAAAATTAGTTTTCTTCTGAATTCCCTAACAGCATATTTTGTACTGAAGTATAAGTAAAAGAAACCTTATCCTGGGAAGTAATGTGACCATAGAAAGTGAATGCAAAGGGTCATATTTAGAGCAAAAAAGAAAATTTAAGAAAGAAATATGAATCTAATGGCTTCAGATTGTATTTAATATTCTATTTTTTTAGATAAAGTGTTGTTCTAAAGGTATCTAGAAAACTTTAAAAATCCAAAAGTCATTTGATACTGCATTTAAAGAAATTATTTTGGCTATGCTAGAAACTATAAAACTATCTGTCTTCCAAATAGTTTGGAAGAAAAAATAATTCAGCTTAAAGCTAAGTAGAATGAAATAAATTGGCTTCTTGATTGCTCCAGATCAATACAGAAAAAATTGTTATGGAAATGAAATTATATGTATTTGACTGTGTGCTTTTAAACTCAGCTTTAATAATCTACTACACCCTACTTGTGTGCATGTATATATTTATATGTGAATGTTTGTACACATTAATGAATCTGTGCAGTCTCACTTTCATAAAACAACACCCATATGTCTGATAGTCATACCTGACTTAATTTTTGACCTTGAACAGCCTGACTGATCCTAATGAAACTGGAGGTTCAGTTTGCTACAACAACTTACAGTTCTGTTGTGCTATAGAAATGTTTACTTTCCGTGCAATTATTAATTAGATAGCAGATTTCCTCAGTCAGAATGCTTAAATGCTTAGAAATTACTGTATAATATATCAGTAATGATAGGGATATTTAACTTAATAGATCATTGTTATTTTGA
This sequence comes from Loriotus luctuosus, assembly GCA_035582745.1. Lineage (NCBI taxonomy): Eukaryota > Metazoa > Chordata > Aves > Passeriformes > Thraupidae > Loriotus > Loriotus luctuosus. The sequence goes on from JAWWEY010000115.1 coordinate 135,485,003, forward strand.
CAACCTAAATCTTCATTTGGGATCTTAGCTTTTGCATAACTTATCACTGAATAGACAGAGCTCAGAAATAAAACACTTTCAAGTCAGTTTAATTTGGAATAAAATATAATTCTGCTGAAACCCGTGCTCATGAAGAATTTGACTGTGTTTGGACTGAAACACTGTTACTTTTTAAGGTTCACAGATAACAAAGTCACTGTCAGAGGGAAAGTATATAGACTGTTCCAAATCTTTTACATTTGCATGAAACTTGCATAAGTAAAAATTATTGAATGTTTAAACATCATGCAGATTCTATGTTGTTAGGAATGCCCATCTCTGTGAATGTCCTGCTGCAGCACTTTGCAAAGGCAATAATTTATTTAAATGAAATGATGTTTCTGTGTATGTGACACCAAAATTTCAGAGGTAAAATTTTTGTGCTGTGTTCAGTTAAGCATTTTAGCTTAATTTGTGTTATTTTTGTGATAAAATATGAGCTGAAAGCTTTTAGCTTGTCACTGAAAATCTCAAATAACAATCACTTGAGAAATCTTTGAGATACTAATCAGCTCAATAAAAACATGTCAACACAATATGCTAATCACTCACAAAACAGATTTGATGTTCAGTTCATTTGAGAGATTGTGTTTCAAGCTAAAAACGCATTAATGAGTATCATGTTTCTTAGGTTTTTTTGAGGATGGAGCTGTGCTAACATACAGAGATCATAATTAATTCCTAATTTCTGGTGTAAGCAGACACTTTGACAAGTAAGATTAGTAGCTGAATTGAGACACCAGCTATTAGCATACCCCACATCCAGAAAGAGGCATCTAGTCTGCAATGTAATTGGAGCAACTGAAGGAAACTTACAGTGGTTTATGGAAAATTTCCTTGGGTTTAGAGAGAAAAGACAGAAAAGCATAAAGGTGTATATATGTGAGGCACTGCGAATATTGGCATGAACCTTTGGTGCAAATGAGCCTTAGTGTATAGTGCTGGCTAGTCTTGGATGTGAGCTAATTGACTTGCTGTTTCAGCACAGTTGTTTGGATTCCTTTCTTGTGCACTAGATTTTTTAAAAAATAGCCCTCTAACAAAAGATCTGGTTCATTTAAATACAATAAAAAAGAAAGAGGAATTTGTACTGGATGTATTTCTTCATATATTTCTAGAAAATGCTACATTTAAAAAGAATCTGGCCTTTTAAGACAGATACAGATTTTACTTGGAACACAAAAATTCATGTCTAATTTAGTCTATTTATCTATCCTTAAGAACAAATATAATTTAAAAGAATTTCTGTGTCTCTTACTCTAGACCATGTTCCATCCTTCCATTTCTGTCAAAGGCTAAAGCAGAAGAGTGAGTGAAAAAATTTTCTCTGCGTATATATGGTTATGTACTGGGGTGTGCCCTTTATTTTCAAGCTGGAGAGGAAAATTTTCCATAGTAGTGAAAAGATTATCAGAACTGCAAAAAATGAAATATTTTATCTTCACTTCTTGCAATTCCTCATATTTTTACACTATAACAATTGAACATATTTTTATGCAATGACAACTACAGGCATTTCTTAAGTAGAAGTCAATGTTGCCAAAAATATGCACTCGCAATTTGCTTGTTTATAATAATTCTTTGAAAACACTGAGATAATGAGAATCAGGACAAAGAAAATCACAGAGGAATCATTAGCTCATGTTAGATATCTAAATATAGCAGTCACATTGCTACAGTGCCTGAATAGAAATTTGCAAATAATAACACATGAAAAAATCTTAGTTAAATACATTAGGGAAAAAAAACCCCTAAAACAAAAGAGGACAAATATTTTTTTAAAGGAAGCGTTCCTTTTTAAAAGGAAGCATTTTTTTATTACTTTATAAAACAAAGTTGTGATAGCTTTGGCTGGGGTAGAGTTAGTTTTCTTCACCACAGCTGGTATGGGGCTGTGTTTTGAATTTGTCCTGAAAACAGTGTTGCTAACATAGGAATGTTTCTGCTCTTGCTGACCAGTGCTTTCACAGAATCTAGGACTTTTCTTCTTCTTGTACCACTGGTGAGAAGGCTGGGGGTGCACAAGGAGTTGGGAGGGGACACAGATGGGACAGCTGATCCCGAATGATCCAAGGCGTACACCATGGCTTATGGTGTCCTGCTCAATACATAAAGCTAGGGGAGGAAGGAGGGAGGGACATTCAAATGATGGTGTTTGTCTTCCCAAGTCACCATTATGTGTGACAGAGCCCTGCTTTTCTGGGGATGGCTGATTGTTTTACCTAGGAAACTCTTTTACTCAATCCATGACGTTTCTCACTTTCACCCTTCGATTTCTCTCCCTGATCCCACTGAGAGGGGAGTGAGCAAGTGGCTGTGTTGTACTTAGATACCATCTGGAGTGAAACTATGAAAGAAGATTGGTTTACCATATATTTAAGTAATTGTAAAATGGTTGTCTTTTTTTTTTTAATTATTAATAATGCTCTTCCCCAGTAACCTGGGGACATAATAGCAATATCTCTGTATCATAGTCTTCCAAAATTACTGTGTGTATTGATTACTTACAATATCCTACTTTATATTTTTAATACTACTTGCAGCAAAATATTGTTTTCTTGAAAGGCCTTTATTTTATTAATGCACTTCTCAGAATGTTTAACAATGGTTCTATATTAAAATATTTTGATTCATTCAGGAATTAACTATAATTCCAGGGTAGTTACTCATAAGATATTGCTTTTACAAACCACCAAAATTGCATTATTCTCAAGACTATTTCATAATAGTTGACTATTCATGCAGACACCCTTCTATAAGAATCTGATTACATGTTGGGAATTTCCAAAACTCTTTCTGGCTCACCAACTTGCTGTTAGCAATGCTCAGTCCACAGAGGTGAGAGAGGTTAGAAGGGATAGCACTGGTCCAGCCTCACCTTGAATATTGTGTGCAGTTTTGGGCACCACAATATAAGGAAAATACGAAACTATTAGAGAGTTTACAAAAGAGGGCAATAAAGATGGTGAAGGACTGTGAGGGGAAGCTGTATGAGGAGGGGCTGAGGTCACTCAGTATCTCCAGGAGGCTGAGGGAAAACTTCATTGCAGCTAAAACTTCCAACCCAGAGGTTGGTTGGGCTTCCCAGGGAAGTGTCACAGCACCAGCGTGACAGAGTTCAAGAACACTCCTGGGGACATTCTGTGACTCTTGGGGCTGTCTTGTGCAAGGACAGGAGTTGGATTCAATGATCTTTATGGTCCCCTTCCAATTCAGAATATTCTGTGTTTCTGTTATTTTTTCTGATGGTTTAATGTGAGAAGAAAGAAGGTTTGGCTCACCAGTGAGCAGAACAATTGTCTTCAAGAAACTAATAAGATTCTTCTCACAAGAACTTGCAGGATTTTTGACAACATTGTGACTCTGCGTGAAGGAGTCTCTGCATGATTTTAAAATCATCGTCTGAGCTGTTTTGCTGCCTGTGCTCAAAGCCAACCCTATTGTGTTTCTTCTTCTGGGAGATGTGAAAAGGTTCATCTGAGGCTTCCTCCCTCCTCAGGGTCTTACCCTCAGGCCCCAACCACTGCTTAAATTTAATTTCAGAGTGCCTGTGCCTGGCCATATACCTCCCTGATCTTAAATTTAGACCTTACTTGGTAAACTTGACATCCTGGCTGGACCTCAGATCTTTATCACCTTTAAACTCATTTGGCTACTTTGACTCTTGTCTGAGTTGGTTTAATTCCTTTGCAATGTCTTTGTTCTTGTGAAGTTTTGGGCATGAAGCTCTCTCTCAGGAGCTGTTGACACGGAGTTGTACTGTAGTCTCTTGAGATAGCTTGAACTAATATTTTTAGGAAGCCAGCGAATCTTGAGGATTATCAGTTTAGAGAAGAAACTTTATTGTTATGATTTTTCCTCTGGTTCTTCAGGGTGAATGAAGAGACGTGATTCTTGATTCCATATCAGAAGGCTGTAATTTATTATCTTAACTTATATATATTTATTATAACTATGTTAAAGGAAAAGAGGAGCTTCTAAAAGCTGCTACTACCTAAGAATAGAAAGTAAAGAATGATCACAAACAAGCTGGCCTTGAACAGTGCCAGAGCCAGCACTCTGTCACT
>JAWWEY010000115.1:135489551-135546598 GCA_035582745.1 Loriotus luctuosus
GCATCAGGGACAGCATCACCAGCTGGGCAAGGGAGGGGATTGTCCTGCTCTGCTCTGCTCTGCTCTGCAATGGGGCAGCCTCACCTTGAGTCCTGTGTGCAGTTTTGGGTGCCACGGTATAAGAAAGAGCAACACTACTCCAGAACCAGAGCTGAAGTAACTCTTTAAATATGACTTTTAACAAAGAAGAATGTTAATCCAAATAAGCTCTCTGATATTTGGTGATGTACAAGTATACCACTTCTTTTTTATTTTCTGCTGTGGAGAATTAAAAAAACCACTATATTAGAAATTACTGATACTGAATGTAAGACATATAATCCAGATGATTAACTGAGAGCCCTTTAGCAGTTATCTTATTATCTTTGATTAGATTGTGTAACAGAAAATATAGGCATTATTTGCATTCGTCCCTATATTCTAAAAATATGATTTCTATATGGCTGGATGCTATGAATGACTGTTAAATCATACCTATGCTCTTCAATATTGACATAACTCCCTGTCTATAAAGATTGATCACTCTTAAACTGTTCATCAATCTAGTTAAAAGATGTGTTTTTCTAAGTGACAAGAGCACTAGCTTGGAACACATGATCTAAGAAAAACCATATGTTTTTTTTTTTTAATTTGTGTTTTAGTCTCATTCAAATATCTGGGAGGTAAAGTACTTTTCCTTTTGGTTCTATCCATTTTCTGTGATTGTTGTAAATTGGAACTGAAACACTGAATATTCACAACAAACTTATAAAATGATCAGAAGTGACAGATAAATGAACTGTCACATTTCATTTGGTAGGTTATTTGCAATATACATCTTGTCTCATTCACCTGAATTCAGCCACTTGTCAAGACAAAAGAAGTCTTTGAAAGAGTGTCTTCTGATATATGGTCCTTCTATGAAAGCTTTACATGAGTAGGGCTATTTTTTTTCATGGATACATTTCAACATCATTTTTATTGATGCTTTGACTTGGAGTTTGATTTAGGGTTTGCCTGTTGCCCTAAGAGTGGACTTGCTTTCATTCATTCCTATCCTTTAAGCTACAGCCCCCAGCTTCTTGGGGGGATTATATAGGATCCTCTTTATCTTGGCCCTTTTTTCTGGTGGTTATTCCTTTTTCTGTCTCAGGAAAGGCAGAAAATGACTTCACCAGTCAATTTTTTTCTTAGACTCCCTGCTGCTCCTTAACATTTCTACTTTTCCTGTAGCTCTGTAACCAGGCTGATCAGATCATCCACTCCCTCACAACTCACACAGTTGTTCTCACTCCTGCCATCCATTTCTAGTTGAAGACTATGTCCCACAGATACCTGCAGCATATTTGCAGAGAGACCTGCTGCTGGATGGTTGCATATTTTGGTGTGAACTCTGTTTGGATTGCCATCTATTCTGGCGAGTGCAGAATAGATAATTTTCTGCTGGGTCGATATCATAGCTAAGCTCCCAAGAGTGTGAAGATCACCAGGTCTCGTGGCCAGGCATGGCAGGGGTGCAGGGAGATGCAGGTTGGCCCTGCTGTGGCATCTCTGAGACAGGACTTGGGGGGTCCCATGGTGCTGAAATTGGGTCCTGGGCAGAGTGGGAAGGATATCTCAGAGAGGCAGTAAGTTTCATTGGTTCAGGGGCCCTGTAACTCCTCTTTATTTCTAGCCATGGATCTCTTTTGAATACCTTTGGCTATCTGAGCATTGCATTTGCTAAAAGATATTGCACTTAATGATTATTCACTGTAATGCAACATCCCACTTGACAGATTTAGGGAAAGGTAGCTGGATGTACTCTGAGAAGTGCATGGGAGAAACAAAGCAGGTTGAATAACAAACAACTTCTGCTTGGAAGCTTTAGAATATCCAGATATAATAATACACTTGGCAAGGCTTTGATGAGACTTTTTAGTCAGGATTACAATATGTTACAAGAAGAAGAATGCAGAGGAAGAGAAGGAGAAAGGAAAAGAGAGAGTAGATAACCACCACCCTAGGAACCTGTGTGGTCTCAGCAGCTTTCAAATCCAGGGTAGTGGAGTGCATCATGCTGGACACATTTTGCTGACCTTTTACCAGTCCCAGACTCCCCAGGCTGGCGTATGCAAATTGTCGAAATCTTGTGCCTGTATTTCACACAATGCCAGAATATTCCTGGCACCATTTTGGGGCTTACAGTGGTCCTATGCAGTCGGTTGCCCCCAGTATGCAAGATGTCAAAGTTGAGTGGACCCAGTAGAGTGTGGGCCTGTGTGACGTTTCACTACACAACAAAGCATGAGAAGCTGCTCCATCCCACCTGTTCCCTCACCCATTTCCCACCTGGCTGTCTTGAGCCTGTCAACTATTCCTCTAGTTTCTTACATGCAGACAGCAGGGGTAGTGACTATATATCAACATCAGAATTTTAAACCATATATTTTCTTCTTCACATTCCTTTGGATGTGACTGTTAAAAAAGAGCTATAACATGCTGAGCAACCTGTTTATATTGGCTGACTTTCAATAATAAAATATCTCAGTCAAGTCAAGTAAAGGATTTTGTAAGAGTTTTTGTTTCATTATGAAATAATAAAAAAAAGAGATTCTTTGTTTAACTGAACTCTTACTAGTTCTCAATATTCCATGATTTTAATATCAAATGCATGTACATACTTTTCCAAATATTTTTAAGGACAAAACCACAGTATACTATACTGTACCTGCTAAAAAATCTGTTCTTCAGTGTGATGCCACATTTTCTACATCATGAACAAATGACTAGCAGTATTACAGCAAGCCAATGTCCTGAGTTTGTGCAACATAAATGCTCACTTGACAATCCGATTTAGCACTTAGCTCACTAAAATTTTAAATCATATTATACTTACTACATGTAAAATATTTTTAATAATAAATTACTTTTTAAAATAATGTCATGTTTCCACTTTACAAGAATAAATGAATATTATTTTGCACTCAGAGATTGCACGTCAGGAGATGTATTCTTTTTCCCAATTGTTCAATTACAACAAAGACATGTTTGGCAACCTTTTGGTGAGATTTTTGATGCTGTTTCCATGTTGCATCGCAGTAACTGAGGGTGGTCTTTGGGTTTTGATTTTTCATTTTCCCTTCACCTTCTTGTGCTAATATTGCTGTGATATGTTTCTGTCCTTTCAAAAAATGGTTTATAAAACTTTTTAACTTTAATTCTATTATGGTTTAAGTTTGGCAAACTTATTGAATTTCTGATATGAAGAAAAACTTTCCTGATGTATTTACAATCCTAAAATAAACAATACATTAATTATTCAGTCCAAAAGAGACTTTTCATGGCCACAAAAACTCAATGTATTTAATAAGAACTTTTATGTTCAGTTGAAAGTGCTAAGCAAATTTTATAATCCAAAGTTAAAACTATCAAGGTATCATCAGAAAAGAACTTCTGAGTAGAAGTAAAATTTACGTATTTTACATTTTCTTTTCTTTTTTTTCTTCTTTATATCCCAGGTGGTAGTTGGTGATTCTGACAAGTTGTGATTCTATATGTTTAACTAAACTCCAAGCTTTCAAGATGTTATGCAATAATGGATTTCTGATAAGAAACAAAGTTCACATTTTTATGATGCTATATTGAGACTTTGACATCTTGCATATCTGTAGATAAATGACAGATTGAAAATTTTGAGCCATCTTGTTTAAAAGTGGTAAATGTTCTATAGTTAATTGAAAGAAGAAAGAAAATAAGATTTCACTGAATTACTGACTGGATAAAAGTCTTTATTTTTACGCTATATATACCAATAGAATATCTGTCTGCCAAAGTAAGCATTATACTGACTAGTGGTATAACAGATGTAGATGAGAGTGAAAAGGAAGTACCTATTCAGTTGATTGGTTTTCATATCAGTAATACAGAGTCATTTCCATTTGAGTTTTTAAAAAGTAATTTTAAGTAATTTTACCTCATAATTACTAATTTTACTTTATTGTATATTCATTACTATTCTTCCTAGGCTATTCTGAAATGTTTCAAGTGATGGAATTTCTATCATGTCACCTGGGAATGTAGATGTCATTGTCAATGTCTTTTTGTTAATGTCTTTTTTTCTTAAATCCTTAAAATTACTGCCAGAATATCCCTTCTACATTATTGAATATTTTCTTAAATAATTTATAGTTTCTTTAATTTTGTGACGTATGAATTGCATTACTTTGATACTTTGTACTTGGTTCTACTTACATAAGAAATCTGTGGTCATATGTCTAATCTCTCTGGAACTGTTAATTTATCTTTCTTGTAAGTGTTCCACCTTTTATTATACCAACATCTATGGATCGTATTCATGCAGTGTCGTGTAAATCTTCCAGAATATAAGTGAGCATATTAAATAAGGCTGTGCCTACAATAAGTTCTCCTTGTTCCTCATCACCTCATCCTTGCAAAACAAAAGTAATAATTTACTATTTTTTGTAACAATTCCTTTTATTAAAAATTCCCTATCAAGAAATTAAAATGTGATATTAATTTCTGAGATTTTTCTTCTAAATTAAACTTCATTGTATGACTGAATTCTGTGTATACTGCATGTAAATTCTTGCTTTATTAATTAATAGGCAACTTTAAAAAAATTCAAAAACTCTTCTGTCGCAGGTGTATTATCTTCTGTAAGAGTTCTATTTCCTTTAATCTTTTTTTTTTCTTTTTTTGACTGCCTATAGTGTAGATTTTCGTGTAAATTGGCATAAATTTCTGTGTGGAGCTATTAAAAAAACCAAATCAGCTGCCTGTCTCAAAGCACTGCGAAGGCCACAGAAGGAACTTGCCAAAACATCAGATACCACAGCAGCAACTTAAAATAAGCATAGACAAGAGAAATTTATGCCAGGAAGGAACTTTTTTCAGACCCGATGGATGTAAACTCTGGTTAGTACCTCCTGGTTAGCGTATCTGGACAAAAATTCCCTCTGTGGGAAAGGAAACAACTGCTAATACGTATATCAGCAGTCAAACAAAGATGATCCAAAGTTATGGGAACTGCATCTGTGACCACCCCATGGATATCTGGAATGGGGACTGGATGAAGGTGGTAGCCCCAGCAGATGGACTTGGACCCCCAGCGCTGAGAAGCTCAGAGTGAAGGAGGACCAAGGGGATTCCTCTGGGTCTATGTGTAGGAACTATCTTCTGCTTAATCCCCTCTCTCTCTCTCCCATCCTCTCTCTCTACCTCTATCCCTTCCCTCCCTTTCACTGACTCTTTCCCATTTATTTCTATCTCTCTACCTGACATTTACTGTTAAATAAAATTCATATTATTGGCTTTGACACATGACCTCATTTGCACCTTAATTTAGGAAGAGGTTTCTCTCAATAAATTTGATCATAACAGGAGTCAGCTGAGGAAAAAAAAGGATTTTTCTGCTAGATTGTTATTCAGTATTGTCTGTCTAATTTTGAATTTGTACCTGTCTTTTATTGATACGGAACAAGTCAGAAGAAGTTTGACTCATTTTAAATTGCATTATATACTAATATTTACATAGTAAACAGATGTAACAGATATTATTTTTTCTTATTTTAAGATTTATTTCTGATTTAATTTGCAGTTTATTTGATCACTGATTTGAATTGATCAAAGGAACTTTCTTTATTAGTTATTTTTATTAAAAATCCTGCTAAATTTCAATATAAAAGCTAGGCATAAGATTTCTCTTTAGAATAAGCAATCAATTTAAGCAAAATATTTCAAATTATGGTCATTACATTAAACTCCTTTTTAACTTGAGCTTCCTCAAGCAATCCTCAATTCCTTGAAGTCTTCTTTTCCCCTGTTTTCATTTTGACTATCCTTGCAGGCACTAAATAAAAAAAAAACTGTCATATTTTTAACCATATTATAAAGTAATTCATTATAACATAATTTAACCTTATATTGTAGTATTTGCATTTATGTGAATTATTGTATTTGCTGATCATCATCTTAAAAGGAAGATTTTTGGATTATTTATTCTTTTTGCAAGGGGCCTTTATTACCATCCACCTCCATACTTGCAGATTTTCTTTCCCCATGTCAAATACATTTTTTGTAGTACTCATCAAATTTAAATACTTCTAGCTACGTATCGATTTCTCGTGGACATTTCAGACTAAATTTCTCAGAGAGAAACTTCCCGTTCAACAGAAATGCCCATTTGATCAAATTTATTTCCTTTTCTGTCTTAAACAGAGCTGACCTGCCCTTCATGATTTCCTGTTTTTTTCTTTTAGATCAAAGAGAAAAAACATTATATGTAGAAGTTGTAGTTTCTGAGAGCTCAGAAGATTGATTTCTACTCTGATCTTATTCTCTTTTTCTTCTGCAACCTTTTACATCATTAAAAGTTACATTTGTCAGTTTTTTTTTGCAAAATTAAAGATTCTTTTTCATTTGTAGAGATCACATTTTTTTTGAAACACTTCATTTTTAAGGAACTATTTTATTTCAAATACAATGTCCACAACGGAATCACAGCATTATCAAAATGATGATATTTTTCTGTGAATCAAGTGATTAAAACAAGAACCTATATCCATTCATTAGACTTGCTTGTCATTTTATAATTTCATTGTTGATGGTAAAAGTTAGATGGTATGTTTTACTTAAGATATAAAATTATATATATCTTTTCTAGAAAATTTTCTCTCCAAAATGAAACGCAAGGCCAACACTTGACCCATTAGCACCCCTGAGAGAAGTCACAAATTGAGAAGTTTTGCATCATGTCCCATTGTGAAGTCATAAACTATTCAAAATCTGAAAGACTTTCCTCAGAGAAGAACCCAAGCAGATCAGTAAATTTCTTCAAGGTGTTAAACTGTCAGCATTGCTTGACCAATATTTAACTTGGAAAAAAAAAACCCTTTTACACAGGAACATTGGTGTTTAATTTTGAATTTTCTTGTCTGACAAAAACTAATTATTTGAGAAATAATGTATTTTCAGAAGGTATGAATTTTTTAATTTCTCTTTTACAACCAACTCCAGATCAAAAAATGCTCCATTCTACACAAAAAGCAACCACATTTTCATGCTGTTTTGCACGGGTGAAGAACTTCTTTCTATTATCCAGCCTAGACCTCTTAGACACAAATTCAGGCCATTCCCTAGGGTCCTGTCACTGGTCACCAGACGGAGAAGAGTACCCCTCAATCTTCTCCCTTCAATCTTCTCCAGGCTGAACTGACCAAATGACCTCAGCTGCTCCTCATAGAGCTTCCCCTCATGGTCCTTCACCATCTTTGTTGCTCTCCTTTAGGTTCTCTCTTACAGCTTAATGCTTTGCTTGTATTGTGGCACCCAAAACTCTCCAGCACTTGAGGTGAGGCTGCCCCAGTGCAGAGTAGAGCAGGACAATCCCCTCCCTTGCCCAGCTGGTGATGCTGTCCCTGATGNNNCCCCCAGGACAAACTTGGCCCTCCTGGCTGCCAGGGCACTGCTGGCTCGTGTTCAGCTTGCCAGTGACCAGGACCCCCAGATTACTTTCCACAGTGCTGCTTTCCAGCATCTCACTGCTCAGTTTACAGACACAACTGGGATTGCCCTACTCCAGCTGCAGAATCTGGCACTTCTCCTTGTTAAAATTCATGTGGTTGGTGATGGCCCAGGCCTCTGATTTGTCGAGGCCTCTCTGCAGGGCCTCTTGGCCCTTAAGTGAGTCAACAGCTCTTCTGTTTTTGGTGTCATCGACAAACTTAGTATTCTTTTGAGTCCTGCATCCAGGTCATTAATGAAGATGTTGAAGGGAACTGGTCTGAGGATGGAACCCTGTGGAACCCCACAAATGACAGGACAGTCTGAAGTTTTCCCACGCACTATAACCCTTTGTGCCTGACTCATGAGCCAGTTGCTCACCCATGGCATGATAGAATTTATCCAGCTGTGTGCTGGACATTTTGTCCAGAAGGACGCTGTGAGAAACAGTATCAAAAGCTTTACTGAAATCCAAAATGATTGCATCAGCTGGCTTCCCTTGATCAGCTTAGTGGTTACTTTGTCATAAAAGGAAATCATGTTTCATAAGGAGGACTTCTTTCTCATGAAGCTGTGCTGACCATTCACTGCATTGTCTTTCAGGTGTTTTTCAATACCTCACAGAATTATCTTTTCCATAAATTTTCCAGGGACTGAAATGAGACTAACAGGCTTCTAGGTTTTGTGATCCTCCTTCTTGTCCTTCTTGAAAATTGGGACATCATTTGCCAGCTTCCAGTCAGCTGGGACCGATCTGGATTCTCAACTTCCTTTTCTTCTTATCTTAGCAGAGTGACTTCTTCCATAAGGATAAGTGATTTCCTAAAACCCAGAAGTCCCCAAAGTTCATGCTTAAACCTGAATAAGAGTGAACCTAATAATTAATGATCTTTGATAACAAGATAATCTAAAACTCTCTTCTGGTTCTTTCTTACTTCAGTGAAATATCTATTTGCACTTCTTTCTCCAAATGTTTTGATACTAGCACGAAATTCATCATTACGGATTAGATATATTCATTTATCTAGAAATCCTGTCATTGAGTGTCAGTTTCGAGTGAATTAAGTTCGTAAAATGAAAATATGGATACAGATCTGAGAAGTAATTAAATGAGAACTGGAAGAAATTTACGTTTCAAAACCTATTTAACACATTCTTTTTTCACAAGAAGTATGTGATGCAACAAGAATATTAATCATACTATAACAGTGTTGTAGTAAAATGCTTTTTTAATAAAGAAGCCTTCATTGAAAAAAAGAGGTGCAGAAGGAAATGTAGGTTAGCAAGCTCTGGTGCAAATAATATGCTAGTGCTGTGTAGTACGCATTTTTGTGAGGTAGGGACTGTACCCCACTATCCTTCTGTTGAAAGTAATTCAGAGAATGGTGCTTTGCTTGATTCTAGAGGAGCCCCATATGTACCACAGCAAAATAGAGCTGAAGAATCTGTAATCTGAAAAACACCAGAAAATTTCAGTAATCCTACATTGATTTCTGATGTGCATTTTAAAATAAAGAGTTAATTTTAAAATGCAATTTAATTGCTGAATTAAAACTTAAACCTTCACTACTAAATAGCAATTATTTAGCTTTTTGTGAATGAAGTTTCTATACTTTTACTGTCTCTCTTTGTTTAAAATGACAGTGTTGTCTACACATTACCTAATTATTAAATCGGCAACTAACTCCAATTTCTACGTGAAAAATTTTTACAGTACTTGAATTTATTGTTTTCCTTGTAATTAAATCTCCATATAGTTTATATACTGATTTTAAAACTATGAATTATCTAAATTTGATGTAAATTATTAATTCCTTGTTCCTATACAATGCTAGATTTTAATGCGCTTCTTATCAGAGTTCCTCAGGTAGCAAAATAGAGGATATAATATGCTGTAGTTGAGAAAAATGTTGTTGCATAAGGAATAGAACAAATCAAAATGATGATTTAAATACTTTAGAAGTCTAAGAAAGTATAAATTCCCTTCTTGTTTAAGTCTCATGGTCTGGGCACAGTTTTACTCTGTAACCTCTATGCGCATTACTCTACTTCAGAAGCTAATGCCATAAAATTGGGAATATACCTCTTGTAGAATTGTGAAACAGAAGAAAAAATAATAGGGAGAGATGAGAAGGAAACTGCTCTGCAAGGTTTTGCAAGAGTTCCTAATGTGCCACAAAATGTGGTTCCATGAAATTGTACTCATTAGGAAAAATGCATTTTGTTGCCTAATAATTTAAGTTGCTTAGTCATAATAGGAATCACTGTGATAATTACATTTATATGGGATTTTGTCCTCTTTGAATGCAGAATTTGTATTAATGAATATAACATTTTTTTTATGTGCAATTTTGATAGCTGTTAGTATCTTATCCCACTGAGAACCTGCAGGAAAGTCAGTCTTTGCTCTTGTCTGTGCAAGATATGAGCAATTCAAATTTTCAAAGCTTAATGCAGCCAATTAAAACGTTGTGGGTCAACCCTGGCAGGCCTCTGCTTCACAGAGCAGTTTACTAACTCCCATATCAGTGAGTTGGAGGAGATCATTAGAAGAACAGAAGTGGGAAAACTTGTGGTTTGAGGTAAAAATAGTTTAGTAAATTGCAAAAAAGTTCTGTGTACAAGGAAATCGAAATAGAATTCCTTCACAGCTTCCTATCAGTAAGCACATATTAAGCCATCTCAACAAAATCAGGGCTCTGTAATACTTAACAGTTACTTGGGAAGACAAATGTCATAACTGTGAACTTTCCCTCCCTACCCTTCATTAACTTTTACCAATACATAGCAAAAGTTATTCTTCCAAGACTTGCATCTTCTCCAATTGTTTTGGAGAGGAACTGTATTATTGTGCTTGATAACAGTGTCTTAGGCAGAGTGGGTTTTTTCTGTCCATATGGAAAATAAGAAATAAAAAAATTCATTTTGACATAGCTTTCTATACCTGTGTGTGAAGTTGTAAACTGCTGGTACTGAATGCTAATCTACTTTAAAGATATTAATATTGAGCTTTCAAGTTTTTGCTAGTTTATGCACCTTGTTTCTCATCTGCCCTACATCTGGAAGTTTTAGTGTTGCAGAATTTTCTTTCCGTGTTTGCAACTTTTGTAATTTTAGAGAACATCTCAGTGCTGGTGTTTCTCCCTGGTACACTAAGGCAGTGTGCAGAGAATCCACAGCTAACAAAATTCAAGCAGCTGACATGTTCACTGTCCTGTACAGTGGGCTTATTTCATTTCTGGTATAATTCTTATTTTAGTTAGTATCTATTTTCCTGGTTTGAACTCCTTATGCTGAGGTGAACAAGACAGCACTAGTCCATATGTGGTATCTGAGAGATACCAGAGTACTTGACACTGTGTTGGATTTACCTGGCAGGGGTTTGGTAGTAGAGGGGCTGCAGAGGTGGTTTCTGTAAGAGATGACAGAAGCTCTTCCCGTGTTGGACAAAGCTTATTTCAGTTGACTTCAAGACTGACTCATTGCTGTCCAAAGCTGAAGAAATCAGCAGTGTTGGTAGTGCCTCCATGATAACATATTTAAGAAAGTTTTAAAAAATACTGCAACATCTGTGAGAGAGGAGTAAGAATGACAGATCATACAGCCCTTCAGGCACAAACATCAGTGAGGAAGGTAGGGGGGGGCAGGGGGTAAGGTGCTCCAGATGCCAGAGCAGAGATTGCCCTGCAGCACATGGAGAAATGAGGAGGAACAGATACCCACCGTGAAGGTCATGAGGGACCCCACACAACAACAGGAATGTTCCCTGTGACCCCAGGGAGAGCCCACCCCGGAGAAGGCTCTGGTAGGAACTGTTGCCCATGGAAAGTAAGCCATAAACTGGAGATTTTTGTCAGGAAACCTCTCCCATGGGAGACCCATGCTGGAGTAGTCTGTTCCTGAATAATTGTGCCTTTTAAAAAGGACCCACACTGGAGCAGTTCCTGAAGATCTGTAAGCATGGGAAGAGCCCCTTTTGGAGGTTTGTATCTGCATTCAATGGGAACTAGCCTACACTGGGGTGTAGGAAGAACGTAAAAAGAAAGGAGCAGCAGAGACAAAGTGTCTCCATTCTCTATCCCCATACACTGCCCAGGTGGAAAGGAGGTTGAAGATTTGAGAGGGAAGTTGAGAGGAAGGGAGAGTTTATGGGAAAACCTTGTAGCATTATTTTTTTATTTCTCACTTTCTTATTTTCTTACAAGTAAATGTCAATAAATTAAATTCGGTTTCCCAAGATGAGATTGAGTTGCATGTGGTAGTACTTGGAAATAATCTCTCTGTCTTTGTTTCTACCCACAAGCCTTTTGTCACGTTTTTTCCCTCTGTCTTTTTGGTGGAGGGGGACTGAGTGCAGCTTAGTGAGCAACTGGCAGCCAGCCAAGGTCAACCCACCACAAGCACATATGAAGGCCAAAAATGAAGCATCCAACATAAAATTTTAATTGTAGTTCTTGAATTAGTCAGATATACTGAGTTCAGCAAACAGGCTGCCAAAGAGACACTAAACCCTTAATAGCTTGTGAGAAAAGGAACAGAGTGGTGATGGTACCTGAGTCTGGAGGGGACTGATAAGGCATGACTACAGCAGTCCTGTGTCACGATAGACAGTCCCTGGCCTGGCTGCAGCAACTGCACTGGTCTCAGGTTATGGGCTGTGCCTAGTACTTCTCCCAGTGAGGGTGTGTCACTCTGTGCAGAAGGATGGACACCTCATGGCTCCACTGAACAAGTGGAGGATTCACTCTCATAAAATGGGTGTTGTAGAATGTCGTGATTTCTGGCAGAAGGAAAGATATTTCTCTCTTCACTTCTTGATGTGCACTTTTAAAACAGGTATAGATCTATGATTTTTTATAGGGAAGAAGTTTCAGAGAAGATATTTGGACCAGCTCAGCTTGATCCGTGTACCAGCACCAAATGAAAGTGGCAAATGATAGCAGCAGAAGACATTTCTCTGCAGGGACCAGCATTTGTCTCCCCAACAGATTTTCTGTATTGTGAAGTTTATGGCTTGTCAGGAGTTTAATCAGGGGCAATGAAGAGAAATTGCTGAGGTTCATCTGGATTCTGTCTTATGTCTTATATCTCATCTACATTGACATCAGTGATACTCTCAAGGGAGTTTATAGGCTGTAAAGCTTGCAACATGGTAGCTCAAGGAACATCTCAATTCCGCCAAAGGGAAGGGCTTGCAAATGAGCTGATGGATCCAGCAAGTCAGTGCCTGGTTTGTTACTCGATATTTCAAACCGCACTTTGGCTTTTCTGACTATAGCTCTCTCTCTGAAGAATTAAGATTACTGGGGAGAGATAGGATACACCTGATGGGCAGAGAAATATTGCATTTGCTAATAGGCTTTTTAGCCTATTGAGAAGAACTTTAAAATAAGGTCACTAGAGGCTTGTGATGAAGATACCTGATCCATAGCCATACTTTGGCTTGGATTGAATAATGAGCAAAAGATCTCATGCCCTGGAATAAATCTGTGACCTGTAGAGAACCTGGCTCACACACAAGGAAGTAAAGATGCCTCAGAAAAATATTTTGAAAGTTGGTTTCAAAGCCCAAAAATGCAAGATAACTGAAATACAGAATAAGATAGAAAAGCTAAAATAACGACATCTATCTGTCTATACTATTGTCTAACATCCAGCTCCTTAATTCTGTAAATATTGCCTTCAGGATGAAACCTCCCTGATGGTAATATTTATTCATGTGAGTTCTTCCTGAATTGCATTTGTACTGCACACCAGGTAAATTTGTCCTTGAGCAGGAATGTCTCACACTTAGAGATCCCTTACTTGAGGCTATGAGATTCTTCCTAGTGCAAGGCAGAGAGATCCCTTGGTTGTGACAGATCATGAAACATTGCTAATCCATGTAGCTACTCAATATTATTATAAACCTTGTGTAGATAATTCCATTAATCATAAACCATTCTCCAGGTTTGAAACTAAGAGTGGACCTTGCTGCATCTATGCTCTGAAAGTTTAGGAGGCAGGGGGATCCGCTCTCAACCTTGTGACTCAATTACACAAGTTTGTGGGTCTGTGTGCAGATCTTTCTAACTCAAACCTAACTTGATTTCCCTTTGTATCATTCTTTGATGCAGTAATTGATAAGGTGGACCTTGCTGCCAAACGTATGGAATCTTGGTAACTGCTGTTAAGCTTTCTTAAATTTCATCCAATTTATTGAACTATATTTTTGCCCTCAATAAAAAAGTTGTTTCTTCTCTCTGAGTGCGGTGCATTCCTCATGACCACTGGACAAAAACAAAGACTGATGGGAAGAACCAGAATAGATTTACCAAGGGCAAATTAAAGGACCTGACTTCTTTCTGTAGTAACTGATGCTGTGAAGAACAGTGGAAGCTGTTTATCCTAACTAGTCAGGTGTTTCACATATATTCTTTGTAGCCAAATTGGAAAAGTGGCAGGAGGGCTGGCCTGGCTGGGCTGTAGTCAGCTGTGTAAAATCTACCTGGATACTATTAACAGTGACACTCCTCAGAGATTAAGACCAGGGCCAGTACTATTCAATATCTTCAGTAATGATCTGTATGGTGCGTAAGGATGCACCTTTAGGAAGCGTTGCTGTCAACAAAGCCTGTGAGAAGAGAGCAGAACTGATACCAAGTACCTGGGCAGGATTCACAAATGGGCTGAAAGAAGCTGTATGAAGTCCAGCAGAGGCAAATATATGAAAAATCTCATGCACCTGGGGACTGAATGGCTGAGAACTGTCTCTGCAGAAAAGGAGCTGGACTTCCTGTAGACAACAGGGTGAGTATGAGTTGTCAAGGAGAGCTTTCAGCTTGGAAGTCCAGTGCATAGTAGACTGTATTAACAATAGTAGAGACAGCAGGTATCCTGCCTTTGACAATTCTAAAAGTAAATTCAGACTCCTGCATAAGTTTTTATTTCCCAGTAGAAAAAACAAATGAAAGAAAAACAACAAAGTAATCTTAGTAGAGGGCTGCAAAGATGATTAGAGGATTGAAATATGTGATATGCAGAAAGATAATGGAAAAATTGTTTCCTCAGTTTTTTCAAGGAAAAACTGAGGAAGGATTTTACTGTGGTTTTCAGCAACAGGAGGAGAATAGAAGAAAAATTAAATGTAAGTGGGACAAAGTGAATCAAAAGAGATTTTGATTAGATATTAGGAAAATGTACTTACAATGAGTTTCTTTAAACACTAGAACAGGTTACCCAGAGAGCTGGTGAAATCCTTATTCTTGCAGGTATTCAAAATGGGAGTGAATACAATCCCAAGCAGTTTTAACTTGGGAATGGGATCTACCTTTACAATGATCCTTCTTTTGAGGTGCTTGAATTAATCTCTTCCAACACCTGAGTTTGGGGTTTTTTGTTTTTTATTTTTTGGGGTTTTTTTTTGTTTATTTTTGGGGGTTTTGTTTATTTGTTTGTTTGATTGACTGTTTTGTTTTGCTTTGTTTGGTTTGAGTTTTTTGGGCTTTTTTTTTTATTTTTATTCTGTGATTTTAAGTGGCTCCTATATCTCAACAACTTTGCTTCTATAGCATTTCACTACGTTTGAGCTAACTGGTATGTCTCATGGCAGTGAAATTTTATTTGATTAATTCTGTAAGTAGAACTATTGCTGAAAATGCCTTAAGGATTTTTGTAATGCATAGTAAACCATTTTCCCTCAAATGTTTATTTGGTATTAAAATATTGGGGCTTATGTGACATCACTAACCACAGATAGTACACAAGCTTTTGTTCCAATGCATAAATACCATAATGTAGCATTTTTAAAAACACAAGTATGTTTACATTAAAAGCCTTCATGTTCCTTGAAATTGGGCTATGAAGATAGTAATAATGGATAGGAATGAATCAGTGTATTAACAGACAGACAAATACAGAGCAGATAATTTTAAAATTCAATATTGGAGTATGACTTCAGAAAAAACTCTTTCGTATTTTCTTTTCCCATGCTGCCTATGCTGCCAAGAATAAGAGAATATATTAATAAAATTTCAACAAAGGCAGAAAAATCAATTGTTTTTTATCTGAGAACCTCTATAAGAGAGTCAGAAGGGGAATGTTTTCCCAGTATAAGTTTCATACATCTGTGTTCAAGGCTAAAACAACACGATCAACATCTACACAAATATTTTTAAATGTCAGTACTTAATTATTACCCTAAATAAAATCTTAATTCAATCTGTATGTCATTATAGGTATTGCAAGTATGTCCCCTAAATGCTGCTTTTTAACTTAAAGAGTGAGTCTTCATGAAGCTGCATAAGAAACTAAGGAGTTGTTTTTCTTTGCTTCATGATATTTCCAATAGGCAAATCTCTGTCTAAAGATGGCAAGGTTTCTTTTCATCCTTGGAAGTCAAATACTCATTATTAAATGCATGGTTCATGGGGTACCAGACTTACCGTGTAACTCTAATGATCTGAATAAAATACTTTTTTTTGACCTTGAGCTGCAGATGAACAATTGAAACAAATAGAGATTTTCTTAATTTATATTCTTGGGGATATTGCTTTTATTATGCTCTGGACTTCTTAAAGATGCTCCAGAAACTCACATTCTGCTTACTCACAAATTATCACTATTATTATAAAATAAAATGTCTTATACATGTACACACATATGCATTGTATAAAAGATTAGAAATTTATAAGTAAAACAAAATGACGTCAGTACGTTCTCATG
Organism: Loriotus luctuosus; assembly: GCA_035582745.1. Taxonomy (NCBI): domain Eukaryota; kingdom Metazoa; phylum Chordata; class Aves; order Passeriformes; family Thraupidae; genus Loriotus; species Loriotus luctuosus. The sequence goes on from JAWWEY010000115.1 coordinate 135,505,737, forward strand.
TATGAAACACTTTTTCTATTTTCAATTTTTGTTCTACATATAAAATTTGTCTACAAAATACATATGTGCATTTGAAACAATTTGGAAATCATCTGAAAATACTGATTATACAGTGTATTTATAATTCTTTAGAGTTTCTTTTACATAATAAAATCAGGAAGACATTTAGTCATTTTGCAGAAATGGTCTGTAATCATATATTCCAGTCTGAATATGATCAAGAATTTGTCTTGTCCTGTGCCAAGCACCTCTTAAAAGAATCAGACCAACTAGGTTAAGTGAAAGGAGTTGACCATGTAATAAGAACTCCATTTACAAGGTGAGGCAGAGGCCTGTGAGACAGATATACATCAGATGAACACTAACTCTTCTCACTGTACTGATAGCACACAAGTGAGTAGCAGTACATAGTAAGTATTTCAGAAAAAAAGTCTTGATTAATTTTTCAGTGGTGGGAATAGTTTTCAGATCCCAAATGAAAAGATCTCATGTGTGTCTAAGTTATGCTTTGGTTTATGCACATCAAGAATTTCCTTATGCAAAAATCTTCTGCTAAATGGGTCATTTTTAAGTCTAATCTAAAATTGTCATCTTCATGATGTCGCCTACAGGTAAAAATCTGTGTCCCTTCTCTGTCCTGCAGGATTAGATTTGGTTCTGTTGGTGCCACTGAACCTTTAAATATATTCTGCAGCTGACATATATCACTTAAAAATATGATATGCTCTGACATATTCCCCTCCAAAATCCTTTTAACATGCCGGTCATACAGCAGCAATGATACATTTCTTTGTGCTCAGACATTTCATTGCTTCAGGATGAATAAATAGATAATTTTTTTTCTCTAAGAATATCTGTTTTTTGAAGAATAGGCATATTTCCAAACCCTTTGGAAGAATGAGATTAAGTACGCTGGACAGCTCCTAAAGTAATTGTGATCTAGAAGCTTTCTCATTCTGAGAAAGCACAAAGTTTATTATTAGAGGATTACTTCAGGTTGCAGGCTAAGTTTAAATAAAAACTGTTCCCTATAGAGCCTCATCTATTAGCTCTTGTCTATAAGTAGAAGAGATTTTTCAATACTGCACATATAAGTACCCCTTCCATTTCTTTGGGGCATTTCTCATAAAGATATTTATTACTTTGTGCACAGCACTGTGAGGAAATTTCTAAAATAAAGTATTTGGAAAAGATTAGCTAAATCAATTGAAAGATAAAATTTATTTATATTGATGCAATAGTGATGCACATCTGAATGTTCTGAGACTCAATCTGATGTCTGGACAGGGGTGGAATACAGCCCTGCCCTAGCAAAGTACACACTGGCTATGAGGTCTGTCCTTCGGGAGCCTGAGAACTCACAGCACAAGTTATATTAAATGGGACTGCTGTGACAGAAAATCCCTTAAAATTTACAGAGGACTGAGAAAGAGACTTTCTTACTGATTAATGTGTGATCATGTCTCCTGTTGGTTTCTGCAGATAGCTCTGCAGGCCAGAGACCATGAAATATATTAGGGTTACCTAATATTTCACACAATACTTAATGTGCATCTGTTAATGCACAAAAAGACAGAGACACAGCCAGCCAGCTGCCTGAATAAGAAAAAAAATAATTGGCCTTTAATTTCCCAAGACATCAGACTCCAGACAGGCTGATTAGAAAATTTTCCATATATACCTTGGATCCTGAAAAAAATGTAGTTTGGGAGGTGTGTCATGGTTTCTAAGTGCACAGATGTAGTTTTCACTCTATTTCTCTCCTCAGCTGGACAGAGCAATAAAACCACATCAAAAGTCTTGTGGAATGAGATAAGGACAGGGAGAGATTACTCAGCAATTAGAATCATGGCCAAAACAGACTTGATTTGGGAAAAGTATATTAATTTATTAGCAATCAAATCAGAGTAGAATGACAAATAAAAGAAAATCTGAGAACCAAATTCCCCCCAACCCTCTTTTATATCTCAAACTTAATTGTACTCACTATTCTCCCTCCTCATCAGAGGTGCAGGGAGATGGGGAATGGGAGTTATTGTCACTTTGTTACATAATGTCTCTGCTGCCCCTTCCTCATCACAGACAGGACTCTGCTCTCTGTGATGAGGAAGGACTCTCTGTGATGAGGAAGGACTCACACTTCTCTGCTCCAACCTGGGGTCCCTTGCATGGAAGACAGTTCTTCATGAACTTCTACAACTTCCTTCCCACAGGCTGTACTTCTTCACAAACTGCTCCAGCATGGATCCCTTTCCATGGGTCTTTCAGGAACAGGCTGCTTCAGCATGGGTCCCCCATAGGATCACAAGTCCTGCAAACAAACTGGCTCCAGGATGGGCTCTTCTCTCCATAAGTTCATAGGACCTGCCACGAGCCTGTTCCAGAGCGGGCTATCCATGAGGTCACAACCTCCTTTGGGCATCCACCTGTGTGTAGGGTGCTCCGGGGGTGCAGGTGGATCTCTTTTCCAACATGGACCTCCATGGGCTGCAAAGGCACAGCTGCCTCACCACGGTCTCAATGCAGGCTGCAGGGGAATCTCTGCTTTGGCACCTGGGACACCTTATCCCCCTCCTTATCACCGACCTTGGTGTCTGCAGAGCTATTTCTCTCAGATACTCTCTCTTCTCTTGTCTGTTGTAATTGTGTGCAATAACCTTTTTTCCCTGGACTGAGTAAGTTATCATGTTCATGGATGCCAGCTGGCATTGCCTCAGACACAGAAGAAGCACTTTCTCAGAGAAAACACCCCTATTACACGCCCACTACCAAAACTGTGCCATGCACACCCAATGCAGCCAGATAGCTTCAAGTATAGGGCACAAATCTGAGGTCCTCGACAATAGTTAGATAAACTCTCAGACTTTAAAGTAGTCAGAAAGTTATTTACTTCATAAATATGGGATATGACTCTGTTTCGCTTGGATTCACTTCTGTATTCACCTCTGTAATTGATGCAGAAACAGATTTTAGGAATTGACTAAAGCTTGGCTCTTGGCTTAGACCAGCATTTAAAAGTTTCAAACTTGTCTTTCAAACATGAAACAAATATCCCATTCCAACCATTAACCTAACACTGCCATGTCCTCCACTAACCCATGTCTCTAGGTGCCGCATCTACACATCTTTGAAACACTTCAGGGATGGTGGCACAACCATTTCCTTGGGTACCGTGTTCCAATGCTTGACAACCCTTACTTGATATCTAATCTAAACCTCCCCTGGCAAAATTTGAGGCTGTTTCTTTTGGTCTTATTGTTTATTAACTGAGAGAAGGGATCACCATCCACCTGGCTACAACCTCCTTTTAGGAAGCTATGGAGAGTTATATCATACAATCATAGAATGGCCTGGGTTGGAAGGGACATTGAACATCATCTCATTCCAACCCCCTGCCACAGACAGGGACACCTTTCACTAAACCAGGTTGCTCAGAATTCTATCCAGCCTCACTTTGAATGCTTTCAGGGTTGGGGCATCCTGTGGGGTCTCCCCTGGACCTCCTTTATTCCAGGCTAAACAACCTCAGTTTAGCCTGGAGTTTAACTTCAGACACCCCTCATAAGACTTGTACTTCAGACCCTTCCGCACATTTTTTTCCCTTCTTTGGACGCGCTCCAGCACTTCTATGTCCTTTTTGTAGAGAGAGACTCAAAGTTGAGCACAGGATTTAAGCTCCAGCCTCACCAGTGCCCAGTACAGAGGGACAATCACTTCCCTCATCCTGCTGGCCACACTATTTTTGATACAGGCCAGAATGCCACAGGTACTCTTGGCGACCCGGGCACACTGATGGTTCCTATTCAGTTGCTGTTGACCAACATCCTCAGGTCCTTTCCCACCAGGTAGCTTTCTAGGCCCTCATTCCCTAGCCTGTAGTACTGCATGGAATTGTTGCGACCCAAGTTCAGGACCTGGCACTTTGCCTTGTTGAGCCTCACACAATTGGCCCTGGCCCACAGATTCAGCCTCCAGATTCTTCTGCAGAGCCTTCCTACTTTTGGACAGAGGAACACTTCTGCCCAACTCGGTGTTATTCAAACGTAAAAACTCTGAGTGGATAGCTGAAAATTCCATAAGTTGATGAATATTTATACGTATTCATAAGGCTTGACATCTGCTATGCTGTGCATATTTATGATCTGGTTCTATGTTAGACATCTTGAGGGAGGTCAGGCAGAATAAGCCCTTATTACTTTGCAGCTCAGTTTTTAATGTTCCTGACTTTGGAATGCATTGGTTTGGCAGGTTAAATGAATTGCCACTGCAGGCCCACTCTGAGTAATCTGAATTTCATGAAAAATAATAGAAGTGCTTAAAATACAAAAGAACAGCAATTTCAAAACTTTCCTATGACTTTTCATAAAATCACTGAATCTTTGAAGCTGGGAGGCATCTCTGGAAATCCAACTTTCCTGCTCAAACAGGACGAATTCAGGTCTTTGTTGAGTTAGATTTTCCATAACAATAAAAAAGATGAGGAGTCCACAACTTCATCAGGCAGGGTGTTTCAGGATTTGACCACACAGTACAAATTTGGGCCTTACCTCTAAATAAAATTTCTTCTGTTTCAATCAGTTTCAATTGCCTCTTATCCTGTCACTGGGCACTGCTGAGAAAATTCTGGTTCATTCTTCTTCATTCCCTCTCATCAGCTATTTATACATACTGATAAAATCATTAGTATGTTAAAAATTATACCTGAGTCTTTTCCAGGCTAAGCAGTCCCAGCTCAGCCTTTCCTCGAACCTAAATTACTTCTGTCCCTTGGTCATCTTTCTGTCCCTTCACTGGACTTGCTTGAGCATGTCTTGCTTATACTGGGGAGCTCAGCACCGGACACAGCATGCCAGATGTGTCTCACTCATGCTGAGTAGAGAGCAGGAATCATCGGCCTTGGTCTGCTAGTGACACTTCTACTGTGGCCCAGGAGGCTGCTGACCTTTGTGTCCAAGGCACATTGCTGGTCTGGCTCATGTTCAGGCCTATTCCTGACAAGCTCTTTTCCTGCTTGCTGGCACTTAGTTTACTGTGTAGGTGCAGGATTTTTCACTTCCTTTGTTGAATTTAATGAGGCTTCATCCGTAACAATGAAACCACACCACTTAATTTAAGCTCATGGTCTGAATAACCTTCCCAAAGTTTCCTCTCTTTATCAGTATTACACATATACCATAGAGCTAGTCCTATAATTGCATTTTGAACATTAATTTGAATGACTCTGACTTGATACTGAACTCCTATTTGGGTGAATTCTGTGATGAATAGCTCCAAAAGAGAGGCCAACTTTTCTCCTGCACAGACTGTAAGACTAAACTGATATTATTCTAGCTGTCATGTCAGTATTACTTAATATAGTTTAAGATTTGGGATTGAGAATTTGATGTTGAATCAAATGGGACCAGTATGTGTTCAGGATCCAATCAAGACATTGGCAAGTTACCCATGAGTAGATGAGTGAAGAATAAATAAACAGAATTTGACAGAAAATAGAAACATGCAGCACACAAAAATTTTCTCAAGATTATATGAAAGAATAACAACAAAATTCTTTTTCTTTATGGAATTTTGTATAAAAAATATTTTTGTTGTGGGCCTAGTCAGAAGTACTTAGATATTCTCCCAGTTCCAGGGCTTTCTTCTCAGTCACCTTCTTTCTGCCAGGAATTAATTTGTTTTGGTGTAATCCTGTATTTCTAACTCAGAATCATCTTTTTTGTTTCATACAGTTGTCCCATCTGTCATAAGAATTGTACTTCTAAAATTTCTGTAAGAGTTTGTAACAGGCATAACGATTTTGTAAATAGATATGTAACATTTTGTATTTAGTAAATATTTGGCATAAATATTGTGTTAGAATTCTTTAGAAAGAGTAACAACAATGGAAATGAACTTTTTCTTGACATTTGATTAGGAAAATAGTGCAATAGAAATTGGCTCCATTCACAGATTTAGTAAAGGAATGACCCTATTTTGTCTTCAAAAATGCGAATTTCTTGCTATGTTTAGAAGAAGGATCTGGCAGTCTTTTCTTCCCTGTGCAGGGATGGTTATTAGTGTTGCTGTGAATACAGAGTTTAGCTATATTCATGGAATACAGCATAATAATAGTAACAACATTCAGGGAATACAGTAGAATAATAATACATAGCAGAAGCTTTGCCAAAAGCTCCTTTCAAGGACTTGGGCCACCTGATAGCCTTTAAACCTGATTCTAGGTGCTGTTCTAATAACACATTTTTTCATCTGATCTAGGATCAGCTTCTGAGCCTTTTTTACTTGAACTGTCCAGATCCAGACGTCCTCCTGAATATTTGAATTCTGTCTCTGCTGCTTTCCTTCATACTTTGCTTGGTGTTCAGTTATATCCTTGTGTTATGGTTTAACCCCATCTGGAAACTCTGTCCCAATCAACTGCTTGCTTACTCCCACACCAGTGGGATAGGGAAAAGACTCAGAAGAGTAAAAGGAAACTAGTGGGTTTAGGCAAAGACAGTTTAACAGGAAAAGCAAAGTGAAACAAGGAATTGATTCACAGTTTCCCACAAGAAGGCAGGTGTTCAGCCATCCCCAGGAGAGCAGGGCTCCATTATGAGTAACCGTGACTTTGGAAGATGAATGCCATCACTCCAAGTGTGTCCTCCTTCCTTCTTCTTCCTCCAGTTTTGCATGCTGAACAAGAAGGCATATGGTAGGGAATATCGCTTGAGGCACTTGGAGTCAACTGGTCCAGCTGTGCCCCTTCCCAACTACTTGTGCAGCCCCAGCCTCCTCACTGGCGGGATGACACAAGAAGCAGAAAACACCTTGGTGCTGCACAAGTGTTGCTCAACAATACTATATGATCTATATTATCAACACTGTTTCCAGCATAAATCCAGAATATAGCCACATACAAGCTACTGTGAAGAAAATTAACTCTAGCCCTGGCAAAACCAACGCAACTTGTCCTGCTGTTTCTCTCTGACAGCCCTGGGTTTTATCTCGTCCCAGCTTCTTTTGCTGATATTCATTCAGTGAACTATATAAACATGTGTAAATCTCTTACCACCTTACATAATAAATTTTCGAAGTGCTCCATCATACCTGACACTTGAATATAATCTGACGCAAAATATTTTAAGTACTTAAGCAGTCATGATGACAGTCTTTTAATAAGAACTAATGGTTATAAAGATGGTAAGAAAGGTGAAATGGCTTCCATGAATTGAGTCACTGAGTAACCTAGACCTATGCAATCTGAAAAAAAAAATACTTGGAGAGGAACAAAATATGACAAAATCATGCTGACCAGAGAATGCTCTGTGGACTCATCATAGTTTATTGGGACCATAGATGGGTCATGGTGCTACTCTGCTTCTATACAAATATTTCATGCAGCAACAGGAAATGCTTTTGTGCACTTGTTTTAAAGCAGATCATAACTAGGGCTATTATCTTTTACAGTATTTGGATATTAGAGGATGACATTTCTATCAATTGTTAAAAAAAGCATGTCCTCAATAGGTTCTTAAATTAAATTTTATTGTTCTAATATTTAAAGTGTTGTAAACAATTTTGCTAGATATCTGTCTCCTCTTGTGGGCTTTCCTTACTGTCCAGCAGTTTTATCAGAGAGACTTCTGAGTGCATATGTGATTTTTAATACTCCAAAGGAGCTATATTCCCTTTGAGTTGCACAGACTCAACACTGTGAAAGTACAGGAGAGGTGACATCTTATCACATAATCTGTATAAATATAGAAATATGTTGACGAAGATTTGCATTGAAACAAAGCATTAAAAATAAATTTCTGTGTGGTGATCTACCTCTCTCATATGTTTTTTCTTGGAGTAATTTTCTTTTATCAAAAGGACCTCAGCCTTTTATTATTGTGATCAACAAAATTTATGTAGCAATTTTCAGAATTTTTGTTTCAAAGAGATCTTTTTCACCATAAAGCTCACTGTTGCAATGGCAGGTCAGTGTTGAAGACAACAACCTGTTCAAATTTGACAAGTTTTATCTGGCTTCCTCTAGCAGACATTTTAAGACTCAAGAATCTTTCAGTGGGTCTCTAGTTTTGATACTGCTGGAGTGACTTCTAATCCGTTCTGCTGCAGCAAAAAATGCAAAAGGAAAAGTTTTCAGATTTGAATGTGCTTTGGGTTAATAAGAAAGGACAGATCTGTAAGGTTCAAAGTAGAAGGTAGATATTGGAAAGAAAGAGGACCTAGTGAAAAGAGCTATTGATTTTTTTTTCTGAAAAAATAGTAAGGAAGTGGGGAAAAAAGTAATGGTAATTTTGGAAAATCCAAGGGAATTCGTTTTTTGGGATTTTTAGTTTATGTCAATATGGAATTGCTATAGGGAGAAACTAATTTTTGAGGGGACTGAGATCATGTCAGGGAAAAAAAAGTTATTAATTTCAGAAATTGAATAAATAAATAAAACCATCCTTTGTCTCAAAGTGCAGCCTGAAGTGGGATACTGCACAATCAGTGAGAAGGAAATCTGATAGCAATAAACCTGAAGTAAATTAATTATTGGAAAGGTCAAATTGAATGTAAATGGTATATCTTTAGTAATAATGTGGTTTCTAATTCCAGAAGTCCTGAGGTTCCATCAATGATAATTTCAGTATACAGCAGAGTGTGGCTATTTGGCAGGATGGTGGTGAAACACATAGGAATTCAAAGCCTCCCAAATTGTGAACTGCAGGGTATGAATCAAATAAAATTAATGAATTTGTTTTGTTGTTGTTTGTATCCGAATGAAACCAGATGATATTATTCTTCACATCTCACTTCTCGTCTGCCACCAGCCTTTGGAGAAGAGTTTGTCTTCAACACATCAGAAGATTTTTTTTCTTAAATATACTTTTTTCTTATTTTATTTTAAATTTAGATGGTTATTTTTAAAGAAGAAAGAAGTATGATGAAAAAGTCAGAGCATCATAGATACAAAAAAGTTTCCTGGGGACAGATGTCTGCAGTTCATTTAGTTAAATTCATAACTCTTTCTAGACGGACATAATTACATGATCCATAATTGAATTTCAGCACTTTTCAGTTGTTTACAATTCTACTAATAAGAAGCTAATTTAAAGGGTCAGGCTGATAGGTAGAGAATTCATCTTACCATAATTTTTTTTCCAAGGTGAAATGTGATTTGATAGTACTCCATTTGAAAGATTTTTGTTTATTGTGAAACTCCAAGAGTTTTCTGTAGGTACTTTGCTTTAAATGCCTTTCAATTCACAAGAAAAGGATATAGTAGAAGGGAAGCAACCATGGCAGCAAAACTAATATTCATTTCTAAAGTTTCCTTCTATTTAGAGCAGAAAAACAAAGCATGAAGACAAAATGTCACATAAATAAAGATATCTGATGTCTGGTTTAGCGTCTACGAAGTAAGACTAATGGATTTCCTGACTGCTTTATCTTAACAGCTGAAAGGTGACCACAATAAGATTTACTTAACAAGATAGCCTTGGAATAACATGTAATTCAGTCTCAAATGCTGGCTGGGAAACTGTATACATTCTTAAACTCTACAATTTATTCTTTTTCTTTCTGTCAGTCAACAAGGGATTGGTATATTTCAAGCATAAAATTCAGCATTGCTGAAATATACCAACAACAGAGATCAGAGTGAAGTGTAGCCAAGACAGAGACCCATGAGACATATAAATGAATTATGCAGGACATAATATTAGATAATAATAATAATAATCTAATATTTTATATTAGATTGCCTTAAAAATAAATATAAGTTTACAGAAGCACTAAGCAAGTACTTTACCAAACAACTAGCAATACTAGAGTACTGGTGTTGTGCGATTGCTAGCAATAAAGATTATGACTTTGTGAAGTCATAGCCAAAGTGAGCAATATGGGTTCTAAAGGAGTAAAGAAAAGATGGACATCTGTCTCCTGTATGTAGTAGACATCCAAGTAACAAAAACTATTCAAAATCAGAGGAATGAAGCACAAGACAAAGCAAATAGGTAGAACATTCTTCCAAAATTCCTATAAAACTGAATAATATGGTAAAGAGTGTGAGGAGAAAAGGAGATCTCCCACTTCAGTTCCAACTTCTCCAACTCCTAGGTTTGATCATTGTAGCTTCAGTGGCTAATAACTACCAAGAATGGCAGTCACCAGTTCTAAATATACAGCATCAACTTTATGATGCATCTTTATAATGTATACTCACAGTTGACTTAAGTTTTAGAGGCCAACTCTTCTGTACACACAGCATTAAAGATCAATATTTTGCAAGAATTGACCACTCAAACAAAGTGCTTTACTAACAAACGATTTGTGTAAAGTTCAGTTTTAAAGAGGCTTGGTTTGTCAGTATCCTAAATGTTTCCATTTTGGTTTTCTCAAATTTCATAATTGCTGTTAAGTATAAATATATATTCAGTTACAACTGAGGAGTGAAGAGATGAAAGGATAAACCGTTGGAAGAACCTAACTGAAACAGAAGAGAGGCTTTTTATTAGTTTTTTAGATGAGATGAAGGTGAAAGGTCTTAATCTTAATTTTTAGCAATTCATGGAGAATAATATGTGAAATCATGTGTTCTCACAATCTTGCAGCCACCATGAAAATTAAGTCAGAGTGTCTGCTAGTTTTAAAAGGGCAAAGTGACACTTTCCTGACACTTTCCAGCATGTTCAGATGTACCATAATAAGTGCTCCATTATTTCAGGCTTTTATCATCACAGTATTTATAAATGTTGAATTTTTGCAAAGTGGCATGCTGATAAAATCCCACTGAGGTGATGTAAGGAGGTGGGCACAATAAAATTTCTAAGATTTAGAAGAAATTTGTTCCCATATTAGTCTTCTCTTATTTAAAGGATTTCTGTTTCTAATCTGCTAATTATTTATGAGCTTTAAACATTTTGGATGCAGACAACTATGCATAATAAAAAGGCAGGATATATATTATTCAAAAATACAGAATAATATATATGTATAATTAAATGTATATATATAATGAATGGATGGAAGAGTAGTACATAAGAAGTAATATTTAAAGAACCATAAATAATTAAGGTTGTAAATGACCTTCTAGATCATTGAGTCCAACTCCTAGCCCAGCACTGCTGTGCTACCACTAAGACACATCCCAAGTGCCTTATCTGCATGTCTCTCAAACACTTCCAGAGATGATGATTCCACCACTTCCCCGGGCAGGCTATTGCAATGCCTGAAACATCTTAGCTCTTCACTGAAGTGGTTTTTTTATACCTTAGAAAGAAACACTGAAAAAAATTACATATACAGTAATGTAACAGGTAATGTACTGTATATGCATTACATATACAGTAATTTAATGAGAGGGTGTATTGTGAACTTCAGTCAACAACTTAGCCTGGCACAGCCACTTGTTTAAAAACACTGTAATAAGACAAATACCATAATTCTGAGAGTCCTTCCCTTCTTCCTTCTCTCCCCCCAGCTTTTATTGCCAAGTACAGTACATATGATATGGAATATTCCTTTGGTCAGTTGGGATAAGCTGTACCAGCTGTGTTCTCTCCCAACTTCTTTTTCACTTTTAGACTTCTTGGTCATGGGGCAGCAAGAGAAACAGAGCAGGCTTTGATGCTGTGTAAGCACTGTCCAGCAATAGTGAAAATATTGGCGTGTGTCTGTGACTGTTTTGGTCACCAATCCAAAACATAATGCTGTATGTGCTGCAATGAAGAAAATTTCATCTTGATCAACCAGTGCAAGGTGGTGAGTAGGTGAGCGCAGAACTGTTATTTACTAAATCCTTCAATATGAGAACAAAAAAGACATTTTTTTATGCTAATTTGGTGTCAGTTAAAGAATGAAAGATAGAAATTTGTAAGAAATTTTTCCTTCTAAGTGAAACTTTCTGTAATTTGTTAGTGCAGAGGATTGTGGACAGAGATGATAGCAGTAGGTTTTGAAGATTGGTTACACTATGGGAGATAGGTCCATAATTAGATGTCAAAAAGAGCAAAGAGCAATATATCATCTAACATCTCCATGGAAGAGAGTAAGTGAATTGAGTGTGTAAAGTAGCCAGAACAGGGTAATTTCCTACATGTCTACATTTAAAAATATTGTCTATATATCAAAAAACAGTATTTTAGGCTTCCCAGACTTATCATGTAGTACTTATTTTATTTTAATTGACCAATGAATCATGTTTCTTACTAGGCAATATAAAACAGTACAATAGTTTTTATATTTTCATTATAACATTTGTGTCATGACAAGTGAGAAGAATCAGTTAGATTATTTTTGTACCCTTTTTGCATGTGCATATTTTCTTTTGCATACAGCTAATGTGCTTTCTGGCTTTTTTTTTTTTATTTATTTTTAGTTACCAGTCTAAGATAGCGAATAAGAAACAAAAATATAGTAACACAGTCACCAAAATGTTTGTTTCTCAAATTTTATATGATTGTGAACATTATCAACAGTTGATTTGAAAGCAAACATTCTAGCAAGCAGACTTTTTCATTTAATATGAAAAACTTTGAAAAACAGAATATTTTTGTTTGAAATGATCCTATGAAACAAACAAAAAATTATATTTTAGATGCCTTATCTTCCACAAAGACTCTTGTATCTTCAGTAAACTCACACACGCAAAAACCCGATCAACTAAAACAAAAATCCCCAAACAAAATGCAAGTATGCTTTCATAAACTAGACAGTGGTATGTTCTCAGATGCCAAAGTTATATTTCTATTCCCTCATTTATCTTAGGAAATTAATATACTTCCCTTGATCTTCATATTATCTTTTAATAATTAATGAAACTAATCACATAAGAATTGGCAGGACTGTCTTTGGCTGGAAAATAAATTACTTTCTCCAGCTCTTCACATGCTAAAGAAATGTATTTCTATCTGAAGCATGAATAAAGGATGGAAGTCACCTGTTTGCCATTGTTCCCTTATACACAAATCTGATAGTTCAAATTTATTGCTGTGAGGGAAAAAAAATGGTTGATATTTGTAATTAAACCTGTTCTTTTATTCTGTCTGCTCAGTGCTTGTTACGTATACTCTGAGGTCCTGGATTCCCTGAAGAGACAACTAGACAAATTCTTGACTGACCTACTTTGTCCTATTTTCTCCTTCTCCTTGGAAAATAGCAAAGCTTTTTTTCCCATTTCATTTTGCCAAATGCTTGAGTCAGTGAAAAAGAAACGTCTTTTTTAAGCAGACAGTCAAAATAGTTCTCTCTTAATGGATTCTATAACTAACCTGTAGATTAGACCAGAAACAAAATGAAAGAACTCTTCCTTTTAGTTTCTTTCTTAAATAAATATTACAAATAATGAAAGCTGTGCATCTCACACTTTATGTTTTGGGGGTTTTTTTTACTACAAAATATGTGAGAAATTTAGGTTTTCAGTTAAATTGCAGCCTTCTCAGGAGAGTAATACTTTTGAAATAAATTGTTTTCTCTCCTTATCCAGGAAATGAGATCTTTGTTTAAGAGAGGTTATTTTCCTCCTCTGTAGAGATACAAATATTTCCGGTTACACAGTGACAAAATACTTTGAACATCATTGAAACAGAAGGGAAATCTTAAGGGGAAAATAGTTAGAGTATGACTCTTCATTCAGTTTCTGGGATTTAAGGAGAATATCACAGAGGGCTTTAGAACCACTTGACCCTTTCTCTTTAGCACCAATATATATATAGTGTGCATACTCGTGTCTTACAAGCCATAAGCAAGGATTGCCTCTCCCTCATTCCCTGCACAGTTTAGTTCAAAAGTGTGACTGTCCATTGCTGAGGTGTGCTTAAAGGTTTGTAATGCTTCAGATGTTTGGAAAAGTATATTTCCTAAAGTTTTTTATGTAAAATATTATTGCTAGTCACAGCGTGTTTTAGAATGAAACTCTGAAAATTACCGGATCTGCTATTTAGAGTGGAAAAGTTTTCATTTACTATGTAGAAGTGCTGGAAATTAAACATAAAATCTGTTCCCTCCAGTATTTACTCAAGAATAACCATTAACAGTTTACATAATGTAGCTGGATGTATATGTTTTCCTTAACTAATTGAGTACCAGAACTTTCCCAGGGGCATAGCAGCTGATTAATACCTGGTGTTGTTTGTAGGAGAATGTGTTTTTAAATTATGGGAGAAGATTAGACCTGATGATCAGTACACCACAGAAAAAAGCTATGGAAAAATTTTTCTTTGTTCCTATTTGTCCAGACTATAAAACCAACTGGAAGATGTTTGTCATAAATTGCATTATATTTTAATGGTATTATAAAAAGTTAGATGTTGTAAATGAAGTTTTATAGATTTTGTGCTTTAGTAAACAATTTCTAAATGCTATATATTTTATAGACAAAGACAGGAAAATGTAAGCATTTCTCCTACTTGTTTTTTCAAACATCAGAAATGTAAACCTTTCAAAATGTCATAAATAAAACTTTCCTTCTCATATGGTCATATATGTATATATATCTATATTAATTGGCATTATGTGTCATATAACTTTTACCTCATGCATCTTCATATTTTAAACACAGAAATATGCCTTTTAGAATTTCAACAACAGGAAAAGCAACAACAAGACATACAAAAACCCACTATCACAAAACCCCCTTCAGATTCTTCCTTCGGTATTTTTTTACTCAGATGTTGTGAAGTGGAAATCTTTTGAAGTTAATCTTTCTTCTTTCTTACTTATAGATTTTTCTTTCTCCTCACTTGTTTCAAAGAGAAAGTGAAATAAACAAAGAAGAATATAGAGACTTTGGGAGTTGTCTGAAAATTCAGACACTTGAGTTCAAAGACTCAGAAAGGAATCTTACTTTTATAAATTGGTGTTTCTTTATAATTCTGTCAATGTTTATTTCCTGTTTTCCAATGTAAGGGAATATCCACTTGCGGCAGTTATTTCCCTTTTTTTCTATTCATTTGGTAAGTAAAGTGGTTAACGAGAGAGTAAAAGAACAAGCAGTTCTTTCCTTTCTTTTCTACTATGAAGTTTCAGAGATTTCTGCAATTCCTGAGAGTAGCAAGTATTGCATCTGATTTTGAAAGACGTCTGAAATGAAAGTTTATGTTATAGCATTGAAACTTCTAAGTCACGCTTAAGAATTTGTGTCTACATAAAAAAAAATTGGATTTTGATAAAAGGGGGAACTTTAGTTAATATTACAGAAGCGTGGAAAAAAATTCAGTCTTAGACGTTTCCTTCAAACACAAAAATAAGTTTTCCTGCCCATAATAGAAACATTAACAAAGGGAAAAGAGTACAACAAGGATAATTAGAGGATTTCAGCATCTCTCAGATAAGGAGGGCTGAGATAGCTGGGACTGTTCAGCTTCAAGTGCAGAAGGCTCAGGGAAGTACTTAGCAATATTTATAAAAATCTGCAGAAAGTGTACAAAGAAGACATACTCAGGCTCTTAGGAGTGGTTTTGGTGACAGAAAACAAGACAATGGGCACAAATTGAAACATAGGAGATTCTCTCTTAATATCAGGAAACACTTTTTTACTGTGAGAGTGAATAACACATTGGCACAGATTGCCTGGAGGGGTTGTGAGGTTCCCTCCTTAGGGAAGGAAAAACCAAAAGCAGTCTGGGATGGTCCCGTGTGACTGGCTCTTGATGATCCCACTTTAGCAAGGGGCTGGACAGGATCATTTCATCAGTCACTTCCAATGTCAGCCATTGTGTGAGTCTGTGATTTCAAGTTTAGGCAATTCAGACAATATCATGGTTTAATCCCAGCCATCAACACAGATCTACACAGCCACTCTTTCACTCCCATTGATGGGATGGGGAAGAGAATTGGGAGAGAAAAAGTGAGAAAACTTATGGATTGAACTCGTTTAATAAGGAAGGAAAAAATCTGTTCACACAAGCAAAATAAAATGAGAAATTCATAAGTACAACACTGTATGGTATGGAATATCACCAATATTGGCTGTCCTAGATGTGCATCCCCAGCTACCTCACTGGGGCAGGATGTGAGGCAGAAAAAGTCTTGACACTTTTTAAGCACTGCTCAGAAATAACAAAAAAATTTTGGTGTTATGGTCTGTTTCCATCACAAATCCAAAACAGTCCAACAAGGTACTGTGAAAAAAATTGACTCTATCCAAGCCAAAAGCAGTATAGACAATTAAGCTTGTCTTCTCTTAGAAAATTCCTCATTGTTAATATCAAAGGTGCTCATGACTAAAGATGCCCATGACACAAATTTCAGTTATGTACAGCGCACAGTGCATTTATTGTATGCTACTATAGTGTTAGGTATGTTTTAGGTTCTTTTCACATATATTTTATTGGCTCAACGTGAAAAGGACAATAATAAAAGTAATGAAAAAATATTAAAAGTTCTCTGTAAATGTAATTTGTTTTCCTCAAACTGAACAGTAGTTTATGTCAGAAGTTGTATTGAAATCAAAAGCCAGAGAAGAACAGTGAAGCAACTAGGTCTAAAAGGAGTCATTAAGGAGCAAAGGCTTCACCCATTTCAATATTATTGATAAAAACTTAAAGCAAATCCTATATATTTTTAAGGCTAATGATTTTTAATTTAATTTTCTATTTACCTGCTCTGGGATACAGGAAGCTGCTGTCTAGGCACAGGAGTAATTAGGAAAAAGAAACAAAAAACAAGTAACAGCTACCTGCAGTAAAGTAAAACTCATGCAAAAAATGCAGCAAAACCTCATTTTTTTCTCAGTAGATATGCTTGGATTTAAAAGCTTGTCAAGGTCTTACAAAATGATGTAGGAGAATTCTTCCTACTAGAAATAACAAGACAAATACATGACTCCTCTGACTTGGGGAAAGCATCTGATGAATTTATCAGATTGTGTCTTTGTTCCATAAAGCCACACAGTTCTACCAAATAACATAAGACTTAAAATGTCTTTTTCTTTGAAGTGGAAAAAGCTGGGACATATCAAATGGAAACAGCAAGTGATAGAAGAGAAAATTATTTCTATGAGAATAAGTTAAAGTACCAAGTGGTGAAAGGCCCCATTTTAAGCTCCTAAACTGCTTAGTCCAAATAAACGGAAGAGGCAAAATGAGGGAAAATAAATACGCTGATTAGTGTTATCTGGAAATGAAGAATATAGTTTCAGAAAACTTTTTCCAGTTTTGATACTCTAAGTATTCACATGGCAAGAGATCAGCACAGGAGAAAGACCTGTATTTTGCTCAAATATATGAGAAACTGTTATGATTAAAAATTGGTCTGGTTTTGCCTCCAGTGTTTCCTCTGACCAGAAACTCTGTCTTAGACTTGGAAAAATGTCCATGATAAAAATTCAATTAACTGGTGATAAAACAAGTCTTTTCAACAGTGAAGTATGTTGTTGAAAAGTTCCCTTTAGATTCTTGGTTTCTCATCAAAAGCTATAGCAATTTGGTCTCAGGATTATAAATTATAACCCGAAATTTTGTTGAGCTGATCTTAAGTAAGCCATCTAAAATAATCTAAGAAATAAACCATGTAGTCAAGGATTAAGGCAATGTCAACTGGCTCAGAGGTTTTTTAGTTTGTACAGAACAGGATAAACTGCATTGAACTGTGCTTCATAGTGCCACTGAAAAAATTACAGAAGTGGTTAAACCATTTCCTACAATAGTCACAGAGATTGCAATAGTGCAGATTTAATCTAAATTGTTTTCTTTAAGTGCAGACACATCCTTTGTCCCTTGCAACATCAAGAGTCACTAACTTAGTGGTGACTGCAAAGAACCGAATTTTGTTTGATTTTAAGGAATTTTGATTGAATGTTCTAATAATAATCCAAGTTGATGTGCTCAAATGAATAAGTTAGGAAAATATTTTTTTAACTGTGCAATAACAATGTAATGGAATTCTGGCTGTTTACTGAAAACATATTTCTGCAAAATATGGTGTCAACAAGGGAAAGAGGAGAGGAAGTAGAAAACAATAAACAATAGAATTTCCACCTAAATATTTGCTTCACCCTGCATATAAACTAAAAAAATTATCCTGGAAATAAAAAGAGGATTATCTGGGTAAGAGACAGAATTAGAACTCCTAGAAAATATGCCAATTTGTTTTTCATTCCTCAGCATGAATTTTCATGAATTAGGCTCCATGCAGTGACTAAAGGGAAAATGTGATGCAGGGTTACTAATTGCTGAGCTGAAAAACACACATACAGAAAAAAAAATGTCTCTAATTAAATATTTTGATGAATATTAATGGTATTTTAAAGAAGAATTCAGAGAAAAAAAATAAGGAAAGAAACATCCAGCTGGCTGCCTAAAGCATTTAGATTTTGATAAATGATAAAAAAGAAAGGAATTAAATCTCATATCCAAGTCAATTGTTGCAATATTCCCAATTGATTTTTGACTACAGCAGGAAAACATTAGACATTCTAGAGGTTGAAAGGAAGATGCATTCCACACCTTCATCAATCATATCTCTGATATTAGTAGGGATTTTCTACCTTAAACTGAGTCAGAAAATTTAATCTGATCACTTGGTATTTATCGTACATAACATTTTGAAACTGAATAATCTAACACTAAACTAAACTAAAGACTATTTGCAACCTCCCCCCCCCCCCTCCCTTTGACAACTAACCTAAGAACTGGAATTTTGGTCCCACTGTCAACTGATTGAGCTCAGTGACCTCAGGTCTGGTTCCTTATCTAATCCTGGTGGCAGTACCCAGGTTATACACAGGCAACTGCCTGGGAAACTTTCTTGCCTGTGTGTCAGAGAGCTTGCTTCTGGACGAAAGCTGGTCTTACATGGTATCTATTGTCCACTGCACTGGAGGTAAGGATACCACTGGATAATACCAGAAGAACACTTGTACAGATTCATCTTGTCTTCCCTCAAAGCTGATATGAGGATTGTAACTCAGCACAGGCTTGTGGCCAAACTCGGCAGAAAACATACAGTAAATCAATGCTTTCTTGAATTTTCTTATCAACCTTTCTACTAAACACATTTACCTTTTATATTTTTAAAATCCCATTTCCTTTACCTGTGATTTATTAGTATAGTTGTTTCCTATTTTTCTCTGTGTTAATTCTCTCATTTCTGTCCATTGTTTCTTGTGAGCTACATTAAGCCTTTTCCCACAAAAATTGCCAGGACGTAGCCCCTGACTGCCATTCCATCCCCTGTATCATCCTCTGATAATAAGTCTTTATTTCTTTTTCAATTTCTTTGAGTTTGGGTTTTTTTTTTTAGTTTGTTTATTTGTTTCTGTGGGGTTTTCTTTTGCTGTATTTCATATATATAGATATAATGTATGTATATATGTATATGTATTAAATATATGCATGTGTGTATGTAAAATGACATCTTTAGTTTCCTCCATTTTTCCCAGCCAATGTGTAAAAATATTTAGTCTGTACACTTTTATAAGCCACCTCAAAAATATAAGTAAGGCAAATATTGTTAGGAGCTGAAGTACTTCATTTCAGAGAGTATTTAATTTGTTTGTATGAACACCTATAATTACAAAGCAAGGCTTCAGAATAAATGGGAGGGGAGAATGTGGACACAAAAGGTACTTTATCCAGTTTTTGCAAGTTTTTGGAATTTAGAGGATATCTGAGAATTTTTGTTACTAAAGAAACTGCATCTTTTAGCTCTATTTTCAGACCTGTTTTTTCTGATTTTGTTTCTATTACGTATTTCTTGAGGAAAAAAACCTGTCTTCTAAATACAGTACAGTTAACATTCCTACTTGGGTAAAAATATTAGGAAAATGTATTTGAAGGGACATGTATGAGTACTAAAGAAATTGACAGATACTGAAGAAAATGTATTCTGCCCTAAAAATATTCAAATTGTCATACCTTTTCAAACTGGTCCAGTCCCTTAATGTTGCCAATATTAAATGTTTAAAGACAGGTGAATATTCAGAAGGCATACTGAAAGGCCTCATACACAATTTTTAGCTCATTTGTTTTTTCCTAATCCTGGAAAGCCAGTGTCCTTTCTGATAATAAGTTATTTGGTTAGTCTCTTCACATTGTTAATATTCCGTTGCAGAACATTCTGTTATTATGGCATACTGTGAATAGCTATTCTCAGAAATTAAAATGTATCCATTTTCTGTTCATTCTGTGTGTTACTCTCTGCACATGTTATGGAAGAAAAATTAGGAACTCTTATTTCACATATCAAACCTATTTAGGTAAAATTTGAAAGAACTGAATCCCGATCAGATTCACTGCTTAGATATAAAGCATTATCTACTTCTATTACATCTTCTCTGGGACAAGGTGAAAAGAACTGAGCTTTGCAATCTAACTTCACCTACTTGCATTTACTTACCTTCATAACTCCTAGTAGTTTTGAAAACTCATTTATTACCAAAAGTATAGAATTATTTTCACTGCCAATTAGCTTTATGCTCATTAGGGAAAACAGTGACTTATTCAGAAATTTTATAACTATTTACAACAACTAGGATCATTAACAGACCATTTTGTAATTCTACCCAAAGAACTCGTACGTAACTTCATTTTCTGGAGTAATTTTTTCAGTCATATCTCTTGACTTGGAAAAAGACTATGCATATAGAACTCTTTTTGCAAAGTTGAGGGGAGCTTATTTTGAGTTAGAAATTTTTTGGGGAAACATGTTGGCCTGGAAAGCAATGCTTTGTATAATGTCTGACTTTGGAAATGTGTACTCAGATACATTTTCTGTAAATATTTCGAATGTGCTTTGACTTTGACCTTGTGGAACTACTAAGGTGATGTGTTTTCCATTTTCCCAGCTCTGCACAAAGATTGCCAGTAACAGTTTGATTTATTGTCTGCTCCAGTTTTTGAATTGAGTGATTGCTTCTTGAAAATTTTCATAGCGAAGGTGTTAAATACCGGAACGATTATTTTTCATCATTACGAAGATAAGGAGAATTATTATGAATAGTCTTATATTGCTCCTATATTGGAAATAACTCTCCAAACTTCAGGAGATTTGGAAGAATATTAAACTGCCCGAATCTCATGCTTGTTACGAAAGCTGAAGGGGTTACACCAGTTCTTCAGTCTGTTGTAGTATTTGTTTTGAGACACCAGCTACTTGTAAAGCAAATGTAGTGAGGTGTCCTTTTCCTCACTGATCTCAAATTTCAAATTCTGAAAGTGCACTTCTTATTTTTGCCATTCTTCGCCTATTTCCTTTTCCTATCATATGTTCTTGGACAAAGTATTTTTTTAACAAAATAATACCTTTCCCTTTGCTTAATATTTTAGATCCAATGTCCTACACACTTACAAAACCATTGACTTAAAAACGTAACTCAAAATGTAGGGTTCAACTTAAGATCTCGCAAGGAATATTATCTTCTGGAAATTCCTAAATTCATAGGTATTACAATCTTGGAAAAACAAATGGGGTTTATGCATAACTAAAGAGGGCTATTTACTGTGCAACTGGTGGTCTTTGTCAATGCTAGAGAGAAATCAGATCAGTATATCTAGTGTTTATTTCACTCTTACAGAATTTTTGAGATATTACATATAAGAAGATCTGGGAAGGAAGTGAACAGAATGAGATGCACAGCTGAATAAAACTCACATGATAAACTTTTCAAAGTACTATTTTCTTCACAGAGGATGTAAGTCCTCCCAAACTGAAAACTGTAGTTTTCAGAGGGTCAAGATACCATGTTGTTAGGATAATGTTGATCAGAACTATTAAGGTGTTCCTGAGAAATGCCTCTGCTCTGCGAGTTTGTACCCAGTTAGTCTTTTTCAGTAGCAATCACAGGTAAAAAATTAGAATTTGACTGAGCTGTGAGAAACAGGAAAGGTGGGAAGAAAAAGAATCAACTTCCACTGAGTCACACTGCAGAAGATACTGCTACACACAGGAGGTGGAAAGGACCTGGCCTTCCTCAATGACAATCTCCTCTCAAAGAAAGATTCTTCTGACAGAATAAAGGAAGACAAATTTGGAGTGTTTCTCTTGAAGTCTGAAGTTTTGGATCTGGTAAGTTCACCTATGTGAATTGTTCAGCACATTGGAAGAGCAGAAAACCTAAAATGACTTCTAGAAAAGCTTATTTTTCTGTATTGGCTGTGAAGATGAGTCCATTAACACAAGAATTTTAGCTGAGCACATTGTCTCGATTGGATGAATCAGATTTTCTTTTTGAAGATCTACATAAATGTAATACTTGCAGTTTAAAACCCATGATATTATGAACCTGGATTATTTTACATTTTAAGTTTTAGTTTTTGTATTTCAGAGTAATCAAATTATATGTTTTAAAATACATTTTAGGATCCATAAATGCAATTTGACAGAGTTTATATTTTAAATATAATTCTTAAAAACTAGATATATATTGATACAAAGTAAATGTTTGCAGACATCAGCAAATGCATCAATTTTAGCCTTTCTAAAATTTGTTTCCTTCTGGAATTTTTGTTTGTTTTAGATAATGTAGGTGCAACAGACTAGTATTTTATTACTAGACAATTATAATAGCTAATTATTTTGCACCCAAATGTATACTTACAAGCAGAGCAGATATTCTTTTCAGTTTACAGATGTTAAAATGCTTTGTAATGTATGCATGAAGTATAATATCTCAGTTACTGAAAGAGTTCTGTGTTTAGCCATAATGCTGCTGTATACCATGTTCAGATTCTCGAGAAATTACTTAGTTTTAGACTGATGTGCTGTTGCTATGTGATTAATAGTAGTAGCAGCAGGTAAAGATGTACACTGGTATATACACACAACCTATCGTCTTCTTTTGTGTTGTAACTTGAGAAATATTCAACTGCTTTACATTTCTGAGAAGAGCTTCCTGGGAACAGCTTAGGAGTAAGACCATCCCAAGGTTCATTCCTGTTCGACTGCATGCAGCCAGCCCCTGGCTCAGCCCATGCTCTGTGAGCATCAATTCAGGCCATTCGGTGACTGTCAGCCTCAGCCACTGGGGACATTCCTCAATAAATACAACTAATGCCAGCATGACCTTAAGAATCATAAAATACAATTTTTTTAAAAATTTCTTATAACACTGTAATAACCCTCCTAACATCTTCATATATGCAGGCTAATAACATCTGGCCCCTTTATACAAGAGATACAAATACATAAAATAGTGAAGTGTCACCTCTAAATACTTTCTGTATATTTGGACACAAGATTCTAACTTTGAAAAGCTTATAATATCACAGTGAAAAAAAATGAGAATAGTAGAAAAACCCTGCAATTTTCCTAATTTATGAAATACTTCATCATCATTGAGAGCTCAGGTGAACCCTCAAATCTGTTAATGAACTGGATACTATCATTTACCGGTATGAAGAGAACAATGGTTAGGCAGGGATAGTTTCACTGAAGTTTTGCTTTAGGGAAACTCACCTTCAGTCTCTTTTATCTAGTGCCAAGTACCAGCATCCCTGCTGAGGCTTCCCTTTGTAAATCAGATCCAAGACAGCCTATATGATGAATTGCCGCAGCAGCTTGTTACTAAGGTTGCTGATCCAGGCTAAAGAGTCAGGCTTCAATGTTGCTAAGGTGTTCTTACTTTAGTAAGTGGTTCCTGTGCTGGGTTCAGTTGCTCAGTCATAAATTTGAATTGTAACACCCATTGGTGTAACACAGGTGGCATCAGTCTCCCTGAACTGTGTCTGGGTTAATGAATTAAACAGAGCCATGCTTAATTACTGGGCAAAGCAATTACTTTTTCTTTACTAATGAATGATCAAAATAGTCCTTGACATTTAGAACTGTGGGACTGTGTAAACTAGCACTTCCCCAAATGCTTCTCAGTCACAGTTTAGGACAGTAATATTCTTGGCTGGTTTTGAAGGCTGAGAGATCTTATAAAATGATATGTTCAGTTCTCTGGATGCATTGGCCTTTGTGTTTGGGAAAATACCTCCTCATACTTCATTTAGCAGCAAAAGTGTAATTATAGGGACCAGTCAGAAGGGAGTTGTTCACGTTAAGTCAGAAGGGAGCTCCACATTAAAAAAGGTCCCATCTTTGCCAGTTTGAGTAGAAGACATTGAACAGTTTTTGTGTGACTCAGGTTGTGTCTGAGTAATCTGGTCTAATGAAATGAATCCTTTCCTCAAGGACAATCTTTACAGTTCCCTTCCAACACAGGCTATTATTCTATGACCTTATGTAACTACTTGTTTTGTTTCTTTTGAATATATACTTTAGTGCTTAAGTATAAAAAAAAATCAAAAAAAGCACCATGAAAGACATTTCCATATATAGATGTATATATTATTTGTTTAAGTCTTGTGAATAAATGCAGGAAATGTAGAAATGTAGAATATAGGAAATAATTTTAGTATATTTATTTACTGCATATAATCAAATTTTCTCTCCAAATTTCAAAATTATATTTGATGTGAGCAGAATGGATTTAAGTCTTGCTTTGGGCAAAAAGAGAAGAAAACAGAGCCTGTCTAACCAGAAACTTTAGAATTGAATACGTAACGTATTTTAGAGAGTTGTCTTTGCTGAAACAGTATGAAGCCTCAGCCAGCGGACATTAACTTTTAACACTGAGCTTCCCTGCAGTGCATTTCAAAAGAAGCCTGTAGACTATGTTTAAGAAGAAAAACAGGAGAAAAAGGATGCAGACACCAGAAGCTGTGGAGACTTTTAAAGTCTCCATGAGTTTTAAAATATGGTTTGGGTTGGTTTTGGCTCTGAGAACTTTCATTTCATAATTCCCCAAACAATTAATGATTACATGGTTTAAGGGGGAAAAACCTATTTCTTAGAAAGAATCACTGATGATCAGCTGAACTTCCCAATTTATTCAGAGTGAATTTAAATCCCTCTACAGTACAGCCAATAAAAAAAGAGGTATTCTGACTCACAGTCCTACAATTAGAGTCAAAGAAGCCATAAGCTCTAATAGTTAGCTTTAAGACTAATTAATATATCTAAAAAGTAAAAATTCTGAGCTGAATTCAGTTGCAGAGTCCATACAGTGTAGAAATACGAGACTGTACATTGGAAAATATAGTGAGAAAATCTGGAAACCGTGCTGTCATAGACAGAGTGCTCATGAGAAAGGAGTGCCTTTCTCTAGACCTATCTGATATTTTCTACCACCTTGGGAAATATGGATGTAGATACAATAATCAAATAACCTTCCTACTTTCCTGTTCTCTGCAGATAAATTACACTTGCAAGCTGTAGAAGTAACTATAAAAAGTCTAAATTTTGTTTCCTTGGAACTGTTTTTACATTTAAGGAAGTCTCCAAAATATGAGTATGAGTAGGGAAAATCCAAATTTTCTGTATTACAAACCACAGCTTTGGCTTGGAATAGCTGCAATCATCAAATTATTGAAAGTGTTAATCAGGATATGAATTTGAACCATTAGTTATCTGCCTTCTCACCTACTCCATAGTATTAAAAGTGCCTTCAGCAATCCACATTCCTCTAGCTGGAATGAAAATGATTCCCAGGTATCACATACTGTAAAAAAAAAAATAAATAAATTAAAGAGTAATTTTAGAAAGCATCAAGGAAGCTGTAATTTAGAAATTAATTTTCTGTTCTGGAATATTCTGTGAGGACTGATAACATCTTCAGATGTACAAATGAGCATTCATATATGGTTTTGCTTAATTAGAGAGTTCCACTAAACATTAAAAGGTTTTGCTTAATCAGAGATTGTCACTAAGAGTGAAAGAGAATTTTTGGGAAATATGAACAAAAATCATGATAGGACAGTAATCTTTTTTTTCTTTTTTTCTTTCTAGGAAAAATTAGTTAAATAGATTCTACGTTTAGCTGTAACATCAGATTTTCTATTTTCAAGTGACTTCGTCCTTCCTTAGTTTTAGTGGGGGAAAAAATCAAAGTAAAACAGAAAGACAGAAAACTAGACCCTTTTTGGCCTGTTCTGTTACTGCTAAATACAATCCAATTAAGATCTCATATCAAAGCTACACAATATATCTTGTTTACGTCTTAATGAATTGTAAATAAATTAAGATTTTAAAATCAAGATGAAGTGGTTGTAAATGCTTCTAAATGTTGGACGAAGAGCCATTAAATATCTTAGAACATCAGTATCGTACTGTAAAAAAATTTTTAAATCTATTAATTTTTAAAAATCTATTAATATGATACACTCCCTTCTAAGAGATACAATGGTTTATCATGAGGCAAAGTGAACAATCATCAAAATTATTCATGATTGTCTATTACACTGAAAACTAACTATTAATAACTTTCATAATCTCCTTTAATATTTTTTGTCTTTTATGCTTTTAATAAAGTTTAAAAAATTAAATAATTTCTTGTTCACAGAATATATTATCACAATCATTAGCAAAGTGATAAAAATATGCAAATAAATTCCTTTATAGAAATAATATTTTGTAAGTCTTGATGATGGGCTTTTAATGAAAAGCATAAATCTAATCTCAATATTTGCAAAAAATCTGTTTCAAAACTGCTTAGACACTAAATACTTCTGTTTCATGTTGCAAATTAAAATTTCATAACCCAAATGCTGAGAAGATAGCTATGAAAATGCTGCTTTTAAAGAGACACAGAAGTGCTATGGAAATGCAGCTTCTATCTTATCTTTTAGAGGGTTGAATATAGAAAGTGAAATTGGAGAGTTTCAAGAGAATCAAGAGAATGATGAAAATCATTCAAGAGAATGATGAAAATAGTCATTACTCAGCACTAAGAGTAGGGTTATGTTCAAGAAAATTATTACATATGATAACAGGGTTGCTATTTGACTACATTCATTTTGCTAAGAGCATTAATCCTAGGGAATAGTCTTTTCCTATGGCTAGTAATTTGAGCAGTACAGAGTGGATAACCCCTTCTGAGATGGTTAGTCACTTCAAACCACTCAGCATATCAACAAGAGTCTACTTTGGGCTTCCTCTGATTTTAAATCACACACACACACACATGCACACAGATGTGCACACTCCCCTTTTTTAACCCCAGTTCATAATATCTGGATTGAAGTAAAGGCTATGCTAAGTAATCAGGTATGGTAAAGGATGAAAAGCCTACTGGGCTGCTGTTGAAGCACATCTTTTACCCAGCACAAATAGGCAGACCTGCTACAGTCAAACCCATATTTCTAAGATTCCCTTTTGTGAATAACTCCCCAAACCCAAAAGTTTTAATTTCGAGCGAGCTACTTAGGAGTTACATATTCTTTCAGCCTTGAATCATGAAAGCAGGCATAAATTTTCTCCCCTGATCTTCAAAAGCTGATAATGTTAGCAAAGAAAACCAGGAACTGTAGCTTTAACTGTATATTCTGCAGATTTAGATTATGCAGTTAACTAACTTTTTCTAGTGAAAAATGCCCATGGCATTTGAAACTGGATGATCTTTAACTCCCTTTTCAACCCAAATCTTTCAATGTTTCTAGGAAATCTGAGAACATTTTCAAGCATATACCATTATATAAAGCATTAGGTTCAACTTGAATTTGAAACATACTTGAATTTCTGTTAGTAATACTCTATATCTCTTCCAGCAAAACATTGATAGTCTGTATTTTAATTTAGACTTTTATTTGTGTTTCTTGCTGCATACTTTTTTAACCTCAAAAGACATTCTGAACTGCACTTCTGTTACTTAAACATCTATTTGTATTTTATTGCAAAACAATATAGAAAAATAATTATATACAAAAGCTGGAATGAATCATCTGAATTAGGCACCATGAAAAGTAACACAGTTCAGAGCTGAAGAAATGAAACAGGTGAATAAATATGAAAAGAAGGGTTATCCTCCTTTAATATTTTCCCTTTCTTTTCTATGCTATAAAATTTATAATTATGCTGATTATTGAATTCAGAAGATTTTATGCACTAAATAATAACAGACCTTTTCTTTGAAGAGCAAATAATTTTTCCCCTCAAGCAGAATTTTTTTCTTTGCTAAACCCCTGATTTTTTTTCTCAGAAAACTAACAAAATTAGGTTTTTTACTAACATATCAAAGCCTCATTACTCCTGCTTCTGAATTGAATCTCAACTGTGTGTGGGAGTAACTTCTTGCATGTGTTTTAATGCTTCTATGAAAATGAGAGCTGACTGTGGCAGGATTCCTACATAGTCAGTGTGTCCCAGGGCCAGGATGGGAGAGTAATTTCTTTTTAGAGCAGCAATCACTACAAGCTCTGATGCAAAACAGAGACTTTCTGCATGATCTTTCTCTTCTAGATCACCTCATGGTAAGAGGGAAAGAAATAAACAGCACAGCCAAGTATACACCTAATAAGTCTGAAATATCCAGCAATAATTCCACAATGACAACAACAAAAAGCAAGTGTTTACTGTGGCGCTGACATGACACCAATGCTGTGTTTCAGTAAAGTAATAATGATACATTACATAGTTGTAATGCTTACAGTTGGTGTTCACATATGGAGATCTTTGTTTCATGGTTTGAAGTACATGACAACTGTAGTGGGAAATAAAATTAATTATTTGAAATAGAGATATAAATGTGAATATAAAGACAGTGAAGGATCAGAACATGATGCATTTCAGCAAGGTTCAATCAATATTATGATATGATCAACACTTGAAATTTAAGATCCTAAACCATAGCAATATAAATCAAGGAAAGAAGTTATTCACAGTCTTAGACTATGACAAGAGAAAAAACAATGACAAAATCAAAAAAAAGAAGTCCAAACTATACAAAAAGAAGAAAAAAAAAAGAAAAGAGAAAGAAAAAGGGAAAGACTTATTAACAGGAAAAGTAGTCAAGAAAATTCTTGGATTGCAAAGGAATTTGGGACAATCAGGATTGCTCAGAACTATCTCACATTAAATAGTAATAAGTTCTCCTGAAAATGCTGAGGATCAAAATGTGCAATGAGAGAAGTCCTTTGTGGTTCTGTTACTTATGATTCATTAGAATTTTTGTTTTCTTGTTGATTTCCTTTGTAATTGGCTCAGAAACGACCCTCTAGGCATTAACTGGATTAGATTACTCTATTAAAGTATCATTAGTTTGAAAAATATTTTCTCTCTGTCAAGTTTACTCTAGGATCTACTTTCGATACTGTGGGTGATTTTAATTTAGATTAATCTCTGGTGATTTAATTGCATCCAGGTGTCATGGATGTCCTTATTTACTGTTTCCAGGGTTTTAGCTTCCTCCTTGGAATTGACTGCCAAAAGTGTGCTGCCCTGTTTTATTTTGTCTGGTAGGTGGTAGTTTCAGACAAGGCATGCTGAACCCCCACAGAGCCATCACATCTGTATACTCTCTATTTTGTATTGATTCTTGAGGTTTTTTCTTTCTTTTTGGTCTGGAAATGTGATCCAAAGATTACAGTAGCAATGCAATATTCATGTAATTCTGAAGATCAAAAATCTAAGGCCTCCATGTTCCCAATGAATGCTTGTTTTAGAATGGGGAAGAGGATAAAAAGGGGGTAAAAAAGCTGGTTCAGAAGTTTCATTGCATTGTACAAGGTTAAGGAAGATTTTAAAAAAATGTAAAAATACTTCAAACTTTGCATTTTAAGAAGACTAAGCAGAGACAGGAAAACCAGAAAAAAAGACTTTATCTCTTACATTCAGAACTACAGCTCGACTCTGTTTTCACTCCCATTCCCTAGCGCCTTCTTCCTACCCTTCCCTTATCTGAAATACTCTTGCTTCATCATTTCTTTAATCTATGGCAACAAAATCTAGAGCTCATCTTCCACTTGCAGGATGCCTCTATCAAATAAATCATTGATAAAACACTTGATTCAAAAATTCCTTTTACTTGTTATTGCTCATGAGGTGTCGCAGATTTCCATAGTAAATCAGCACGTAAATTATGTATATTTTCTCAGTAAATATATTAATAACAAAACTTCTTCCTATCTTTCCAAGAGGTGACAGAGAAGGAAATATTCTGCTTTAAATATTCATATAAATAAATGCATGATACCTAATCTATACCATGTATAACTGATAGTCAAATTAATATAATTTGCATTAACCCTCAGAAACATCTGTGATCTTAAAATGCATCTCTGAAATATGAATGTGTGGTATTTATGTATTCACTTTCATTTCTCATGTCTATAAACACATCATATGAAAGACTGGAGTGTGAGAACCCATGATAATAAAAGCTGTAATGTTTTCTTCTATTTTTTTTTTCTCTTTCTAAACATGTAACTATATAAATCTGATTTGTATGTCATGGTGTTTGCACCTTTTTGTACTTAAATTGTTTTAAAGTTTTTCAGCTGCCACGTTTTTAAATGAAAAAAAAATTAGTAAACCTGAAATAAATAAAACAAATTCAAACAACTGAAAACTTTTCATTATCAGTAAATGATAGGACGTTCAATGAAACATCTACATATTTTTGCCTACATTTACATCAAAAGTGTTTGTATTGTCTGACCATTTGGAGGTTGTCTTGGAGGGTTTTAATGATTAATGTCCCCTTAGAGCTGTCTGAGATCTCGATCCAATAGGTAATTTAGATCCTCTTCTTCAAAAGTACTACTCTTCCAACCAATTTTGATGAAATTTGGTGATCTAAAGTCACTATCATGCACAATTATATGCAGGTGTCACTTACTCAGATATGTCTGAAGCCCTTCATTCTTGACTGAGACAACCTGTCGATATTTAGGTTGGATCTCAATGGGCAAATTATTTGAATTATATGATTTTATTTATTTTTTTTAACTTTGGACATCTCTATTGTAGGCTTGTCCTGAGACCATCAACTGCAGCGATATTTGTGCTCACATCTATGCCTGAACTGCTGCTTCCCATTAGACTCATGCAGCATTTTCTAGACAAAAACCATCCAGGCAGAGTCTACAGAGGTTTTCAATTATGCTGGCTAGAACCTGAGCATGCCACAACATCCTAAGCAGTCTGTGATGCTCACAGACGAATTTGCCCACAGTGACCTTAGCCCTGGACATAAGACTCTATTCTGTTGTACTCTTCAGAGCTCTCAGGAGAGCTTATTCATCGGGAGTGAAATCATCAAGGTGATTCTGATTCATAGCCCATCACCTCAGTCTCTTAACTTTTGTGATAGAAAAGTAGCCAAGGAAGGTATATATCACAGTATAAAGCAGATGTAAGACAGTAAATCCTTGCTTTATGTGCTTGGCTCTTTCGGTTCTCCTCACCTTCTACTCAGACAAAGTGAACTTTAATTTACCAATACAATATAAATATCTACTTCAGACAACCCACACTTCAGGTACATCCTCCAGCTTTATGACATAAAACCATGTTTTGTTAATGGGGATGTAGTTTATATTCCATTTGGGTCTTTTTAGAATAAATTGGTGAATTTTATTGGGAAAAATATCCCAAAAGGCTGGTTTTGTACTGCATTGTAAACAATAGGCTAAGGACAACATAACTGTAGCAGTAAATAGTTTGAAAATTGTCAAAATTAGAGTTACATCCAGAAGCTTTGTATCAACAGCTATATACTGAAGTAACAATTTAGATTAACTCTATGTTATGGACCACCGTGCTGGGAGTTTCAGATGAACAGTATATTAGTATGTAGTGAAAGTCCTCAGCCTGAGTGCTGGTCATTGTGACATAAGAAATGATCAGCATGATCTAAGCCCATTGATTTCTCATAAGGAATATGTATTAACATATAGGTATACTCAAATGCTAAATATGGGTGGAAAATATAGACATTTTCCTAAAAAGTCCAAATATTTTACTTTAAAGAAGAAAGATGAAATGAGCTGGTGTGGGGAAAGACTTCTGGAGGTATGTGAACTGAAGGAAGAATGCAAGGGAGAGGGTTTTAAAGAAAGCATGAACACAGATTTTCTTTCAGTTTCCATGGGAACAATGAAATTTAAAAAAATCCATTTCCCATCTCAGGAGAAACAGCAAATTGGTGTGATCACTGACCTACAGCCCATATTTAACACTCTTGTCAATGCCCCTTTTGGCCCACCCAGTCAGCCAGGGTTCCCAGTTCCACCCTGTGGACTCATTTAAACACTGATCTGTGACAATTCAGCCTATTTGCTCCCACGCAGATGATCTCTAACTGTCACAGCCAGCATTAGGGAACTTTGAATCCCACCTGGTAGAAGGAAAAAGTGCTGGTGACAATGCTGACCTCCCTTCTCTTTGATGTTCAGCATCTCATTTGTGCCAGCACCCATTGTTAGACAATAAATCATAACAAGGAATTGATCCAGCTTAAAAAAAAAAAAAAGAAACAAACATAAAAGTCCATAAATCACAAATCTACTGTGACTGTGTTTCTTAATGCTTTGTTCACATAATCTTATGACACATTTCTATTGGGAAATTTCAAGGTGGAAAATTGGCCAGTCTCCAAGTTCTCCAAGTTCTTTCTACTTTCTTCGTTTTCATATTCTTCCCCTTTACAAGGTTTCTGTAATTTCTTTTTTTGCAAAATAATGAATTAAGCTAAAATAAAAATGCCATAAATAAAAACTTTAACATCTTGGAATAGCAATACAGTAAAAAGGTCTAAATAGGCATCCTAAGGTAATTTATAATATTGCAGGTAGACACTAGGCAATTTTTTGACATTTCTGTCTTTCTTTCAAATATTATTCTTAAGAATAGGGAGAATTTAAATATCAATACCAGTTCAAAATTGTCGTGTTACCATTTTTATTTTCCATGGGGTTCCTTATTATAAATAAAAGACCCTGCTAACAGGTGTAAAATTCAGTGTATAAAAAATATAAAATACCTTCTATTCTGTAACTCTGAGCTTCTATCTTTCAGGTAAGCACACTGGATGCAGTGTGCTTACTGATTAGAGGTTACTGATTAGAGATAAGACGTTCCTTTCCTAGGCAATGTTGGGGTTTTTTGTGCACATGGTTTTCTTGAAGGAAAAGTTGTCTCTAAGGTTTTTGTTCTTAGAGAAATGTCTCAATTACAGAATGCAGTATTTTACATGGATTTGAATTAGATTAAGTTCATAGCAGACACTTATTACATCTGCTTCTGTACTAGCAGCTATGCAATGCAGAGATTTTTGTTGAAATAGTTGTTCTCGGGCCAGAAAACATACTCAGATTATTAATCTCAGATACAGACTACATAAGGGAAACTGCATCCAGTTTTCACTTCCAGTACAAAGAAAGAATTAGATAAAATCTAGTAGGTTTAGTAAAACGACACAAGTCTGGATGGGGCTACAGAACTTACACTCAGAGTAACAGCTGGGGAAGCTGGGCTTGTTCAGGCTGAAGGGATGTGTTTGGGGTATCTAGTATAGCCCTGTGATGAAGTTGGTGAGAAGACAGAGCCAGGTTTTTTACTGAGAAGCAGGAATAGAAGAATGAATGACAGTGGTCATAAATTGAAATGGAAGTAGTCTGAATTACAACGAAAACTACTCCATGAAGGCCATGAAGCATTGAAAGAGGCTGTCTAGTGAAGCTGTGTACCTTTTGCTGAATGTTTTCAAGATTTGCCTGCGCACCCTGGTCTGCTCTTACAGCTGAGCCTGTTTGAGTAGGAGGTTGGACTACAGACCTCTTGAGATCCTTTTCAGCCTGAATGATTCAGAAATTCCATGATATTGCAGTGAGTGGTTAAATAGACAAAGAGTCCAAGTTTTAAAAGGCAGTGAGGAGTTAGATATTTTTCTATTATCTGGTCTGGTATAAAGACAATATAATTTGGAATATTTTTGGTTAAAAGCCAAAAAAAACCCAACAAACCCAGTAACATTTCTTGAAAGCACATACGTTCCTACAACAAAAATCAACTACTGAGGCCAAGACTAAACACCTGCAATTTGTGTCTACTCTGTCTACTTATGTAAAAGACAGAGAAATCACTGGCAATCTTTTTTGACTTTGAAAAATAAGCACATTATTTCCCCTGAAAATTCATAACTGAATATTGGATGTTTCTTTAAAGCAGTATTGAATTGTTGCTTTATTATACTTTCTTATTATATATTTATCAGTTAAATATATATATAATATATATGTGAATATATCAATGGATATATTGGTCTACTTCATTTGTACATGGAAAAATGGTAAATAACGACCATTTCTTTGTTTCCTATTATTACTACTATCTCTTTCGTATCAGTTGCCATATGTCATTCAGCCTGGACACCCTGTATTATCAGACCTAAAGTTTTTCTTATTTCTTCTGTATTTAAAAATAAATTTAACAATACAGCTATGGTTTCTTGTAGATTTTATCTTCCATTTTTATGTTATTTCACTTCAGTAGCTTCCATGCATTTTTTCTTCAGTTTTGATTTGTTCATACTCAGTTTACTTGTGTTTATTCCTGTCTTGTTGATTATTCTTTAATTATTGTCTTCATTTTCCCTCTTATTTAGGGATTGGTTTTAAAACTCATGGTCCTATTTCTGAGGCCACATCTTTCTCATCACTTGACCTTAAAAATGTACTCAGACATGATAAGAAATGGTTTTCTCAAGAAGATCACAGAATAAATAATAGGAAGTGACCCAGAAGACTGCTACTTCTGCTTCCATTTCCTTTGATTTAGTTATTAAACCATGCACAGAGAAGAGCTAAGGCAAAATGCACTATACCTAAATGATTAGCCTGGTTTCTTTTCATCCTGAAATTTCAAATACTCACATACTGAAGTTAATGAAGCATATATGAATGACTGCAGTAGTTACTTAAAGAGACATTGCTGATGGACCATGTTTAATCAGGGTACTGTCAGAAATCAGGTACAGTATCTTCATATCACAGTAAAATGAATAGAGAACTTAATCAGAAAATCAAAAGGACAAATTTGGGTTTTATCTGATGGAAGGCATTGCTCTCAGACTTTCTACATGCAGATTCATAAGTAAGACGTTGGGGGAAAAAGATGAATCTTGGCAGTATCTCTTGATAGGCATTTTGCACTAAAACATCAAGTCATATTTCCCTGAGGACCAGTCCTGAATCTCTAAAAAGAGATTATTATAAACAATTGAACAGAGATGTCAGAGACCATGTATGACAAATCCTTGTGTCATATGCACATAAACGTGTATGTCATATGTCATCAGTGTATGCATACAAAAACACACACAAAATGTGAAAAAATAAACATGTAATTCAAGGGAAGAAATACTTAAATAATAGCAAAATTTTAGCTCTTATAGAATAGTACCAAGGGAACAATACAAAATAAAAATTTTTGAGTAATGGAAGAGATAATTGTACTAGATAGATGGACAAATATTTCTAATGCAGTACACAGGTCTACATAATTAAGATATTACAATATACATAATATGGATGATAAAAAATATTTGTGTCTATGGAAACTATATCAAGATTCCTGTAAGGTTCGTGGATTTTAAATTGTTCTAACTTCATTTTTTTAATTTAGTGTCAATTATTGATGTGATATTGTTAACATACGGATCATTAATCTATTGAGCTTTATCACTAGTCTTCCTGAATATCACCTTTGGATATCACTGACTCAGCTTTTTATTTTCTAAGATTGTTTTTTGTTATGAAAAAGGCATTAGTTTTAACCATGTTTGATTTAGATATAGCTGAAGATCAAATTAATTTTGTTTGTTTATTCAATATCATGAATAAACTTTTGAATAAATCATGAAACTTTTGCAAAAAAATCTTAGAGAAACATGAAACACGAATTTTAAATTCAACAATTTAAATAAATACAACATATTGCTATTGGTTTTTAATAACAACACTTGTCTCATGGTTTTCAGTTAATCTGAACACCTCAAAGGTCAGGCTTTTGCCCATTCTGCAATGTCTGCTACTTGTCTTCCTTCAAGTTCTGCATACGGAAGTTTGATTTCACAACTTGTTCAGTGCAGTTCTTCAAATCTGGACAGCATATATTTTTTCCCTGGACAGAACGTTGGTGTACCATCAAGTTGCTCAGAGCATTATAAGCAAACCTCTTTTTACCATGAACATATCAACTTTTTTTTACCGTGAACATATCAGTTCTTCCTCTGAGATGATAACAAAATATTCTTGAAAGTCAGTACAAAGGAAAATTAACAACCAAACCTAGGATTGTGAATCTATATTACTCAATTATTTTCTTGTCACATGCTTTGCACCATACTTCATTTATGAATTATGGATACAGCTCTGATCCTGCAAATCAGTCCATACTGGAAAATCAGCTACAGCACATCTATTGGCCCAGATATCTAGATATGGCAATAAATCTATCACACTGGTAACTCATCCCATAAGCTCTGGAGTTTGGGGCCCTGGTTTTTATTCCAATGTCTCTTAGTATTTAAGGAGTATTTTCCCACTAAGCATACATGAAAATAACCATGAAGAATAAAGGGATATAATTAATGCCTTTGGTATATTTAAGGATGTCCAAAATCCCTATTACCTTCAATTATAATTTTAAATGTCTTCTATTTACATTAATTACATTAATTCATTGAGGTCAAAGTTTACTATTGTCATGGAACACGCAAAATGGTTGAAATTTGAGCATTAAAAAGAAAATGCAGCCATTTAACAAAATATTTTTATAAAATGCTGTGATTTTTTGATTTTGAAGCATCTCTTAGACAGAAAATTAACAGCCCCAGCTTTTAATGTTTTGAAGGTAGTTCTTTGTATATAATTTAACTTGAGATGGTTATCTTATGAATGTTTCAAATAATTCTGGCAAGAAAAAATAAGATTAAGAGCAATGTGAACAAATTAAATTTCACAGAGATACTTTAGGCACATTTATAACTAATTTACTTGAGCTTAGTCATGAATTTGTTTCTGTTCTTCCCAGAAAAAAGAGACTTCTTGCAGCTTAACCTGATTTAGTACACACTCATACATCCAGCACAGTAGAAAATTATGAGTTCTATTTTTCTTTTGTGCATGATTTTCTTTGAAATCCATTCACAGTCAAAAAATTATGTAATCTTAAATTATAGGGATATATTGGCTATTTGAGGTTGCCTGAACAGAGCTAACAACAAAGTTGAAAACTTAAGGAAAACAGGAAATTTCTTAGGGAGGCAGAAAGAAAAGATCTTAGGGGAGGTCAAGAAAGCTGAATATATGGAGGACGCTACGAAGAGTCTTGGTATAGGTAAAATTTACCATTTAATGTTCTATGTAGGAAATCACTTCCACTATGTATTAAAAACACAAATGAATAAGCAAACACATAAATAAATATTTTGTAGTCAGTTGAGTTGGTTTTTTTTTATTTGGAATTTCAATGTAATCTTTTGTATTGTTTAAGAAATTTTTACCTTCTATATATTAGTACTTAGTACCTTTCTATTATTCTGATTATAGTTTCTATTTTCAAGGCCATATTCAGGATTTCAAGAAGTCTATGATCTTCCCTCTGAAAAGTATTTTCCATCTGCCAAAGGCACAGCAGAATTCAATAGACCTCTAGGAAATAGTAGCAGCTGCTTAAGGGAATGGTATAAAACTACAGGCAGGAACAGACATCTACTGCTCTGCACTGAAACAGAAAAAAAAGTGTAAACTTGCATAAATTGTTGGAAACTGTTTGGGGCATATGCAATGAATTTATTGGTAGAATATATAGATCTTGACTCTCTAAGGCATCAGACTTTGGCAGCCTCTGATGATCCAGAAAAGAAGCATTTCATAAATACTATATACCTAACAAGGTAATCATAATAACAATAACAGTGAAATAATTCTAAGTTGTTGCAATCCATGCTTGTTTTATACACAGTGAGATTAAAAGAATTCAAACCATTATTCATATAATTAATGAAAAAGAAATTGAATTTATGAGGCTCCTAAGGAATTCAACAACCCTTTCTGAACTCAGGTGGAAGAGTGATTTTTTTAATCTATCATTGCCTTTCAAGTCATAAATTGTGCTGTTAAAACAACCAAATGGATGGAAAACTAGAAGAAAGAAAACACAATTATCACGCAAGCAAGCATGACTGAAAACTTTTCAGAATTTTAAAGATTTATAAATTTCAAATATATCTTTGTAAAGTATAGCAATGTGTACTTAAAAAATAGGATGCTTAAAAACCACTGTTTGAAATACTTCTA
Organism: Loriotus luctuosus; assembly: GCA_035582745.1. Classification (NCBI taxonomy): domain Eukaryota; kingdom Metazoa; phylum Chordata; class Aves; order Passeriformes; family Thraupidae; genus Loriotus; species Loriotus luctuosus. The sequence goes on from JAWWEY010000115.1 coordinate 135,543,770, forward strand.
TAGTTTGTCAAAAGTATGAGTAAATTGAAGATCTCTAATTAGATATTTTTTCTTTCATATTTTTATACAGTTTATTAATTTTAGATGTTTTGATTTTGTTGTTGTGGGTTTTTTTGTTGTTTTTTTTTTTCCCTTAAGTACTTTATACTAATAACTCATTTATCAAGCTTCAGCCTGATGCAATTTTAAATGTCTGAGTCATTTTAAGACCTATACTCAGGATTTCGATTGTGGAAGAGTCATATCAGTCTTACCTATATTGACTTTTCTGGCAAAGTGATTATAGCAAAATAGATCATCCAAGAGAAAAAAAGTTAAACTGTCTTAGTCATGCTGTGAGGAAATGGAAATTAAAAAAATTAAAGGGAACAAAAAATTTGGAAGCATAAAAGGATTTATGAAGGCAGAAACAGAAACCTAGACATGACAGCTGTCTTTCAATCATGGATGTGATCTGTGCAATCATACATATACACATGCATCAGACATTCAGGGTACTATCTGACATGCTGCAAGAATTCTGTATGTTACCAGAACACCCTGAATGCTACCTAATACAAGATACTGGTTTTATTATTTTTGCTGTGGTTATGAGTGAAAGCTGAAGAAATGACCTAGGAAAAAGTATCAATGAAGAATAGCAAAGGACAAAATACCACAGGAGTAATTTTGCATTTTATTGCAAAAGCAAACACAAAGTAGGTACACTGCACTACCGCACTCTGTTTCTAAGCTGAATCTCCTCAGTAATAAATTATCTAGCTTTTTTGTCAGGCTGTGAAGTTTCAAGCACTGCAATAAAAAATGCACATATTTTACTCCACTTTATAGCAAGAAACATGTCACTGAAAGTTTCAGAGACCTTTCTCTAGCCTTTTATTGAAAGTACTGAAATTGCAAAACTATGGAATTTTCTAAGGTTTTCTGAGCAGATTTAAATTAGGTTTCAGTTAAAATTATTTTGTCATTTTTATGAAGTCAGTGAACTAGTCAATGAACTTATAGATAGTGCAAATAGGGAGATTTTATTCAAGGTAATTCACAGCTAGCAAGAATTTGAACCAATAGTTTGAATGGGTAAATTATGTACTTATGAAGCAAAAACTTTATTCAGCATCATGAAAACATCCATCAGTTATTTGACAGGGTAGAATGAATTGCATGACAAAAATCAGATTCCATGATATGTCCCCTAAAGAACAGACTCCTGAAAACTTTTTAGGTAAGAAATAGGTAAGAAAAAATGTGTGATTGTGGCTAAATTACAAGATTTGTGGTTCATCAACTCCTTACCTCCACAATTGTTCAAAAAAGAAAACAAAACCATGGAGAATAGATGAAGAAAGGAACCAGACAGCCTGTCTTTCAAGACACACCATTATGCGATGGAGAAACACAGAGTGAACTGAAAGACTACTCTCATCTAATGGTGCTAAAAGATAAAAAATACTGATTTTCAAAGCAGTCAATGAATGGAATTTTTTATTTAAAAAATACAAGGTGTAATTCAGATAAGAGCCCATGCCCTTGAGAAAATTTTAAAACAGGAAAGTAAAATGAAAATTTTACAACAGGAAAATATAGGGAAAAAAACATGGAAAAGGAAAAATAAAGACAATTAAGAAAAAAAAAGAAGAAGAAAAGAAAGAAGAAAAGAAAGAGGAAACAAAAAACGAAAAAAATAAAAATAAACAGAATCTTTTCTCCCTTCACTGGACCTCTAGCATTTACATTTGGATATTGCTTTTTCAATGACCCAAGAATTAATACAGACAGTAAAAATGACGGACAATGTGCAAGCTTAGGGAATAAAATGTAGGAAAGACCTGTAACTGCCCTGTCTATATTTCGGTAAAGAAAAATAGCCAAAAAATAGCAAGAAGCTTGGTACATATATATGCACTAACATGAGCATCTTCCATTTTAACCACTATACATGCTACTGACACTAGTCAATAACAAGTTCACTTGCATGAGAGAGGTTAATCCTTATTACATCAGCGTCACTTAGAAACTAAGATGGATTTCCTCTGTTTGAGCTTTATCTTTTTTTTATATTTTCCTGTATAGCTCAAGACTCTGTTAAGAGACAAAGCAGTAATTCATTCATTTGCAGATATATCTAACTGCACCTATTAGCCAAATTTTGTTTTTATTGAGTTTGAATTATCTTTTGAGTATAATGAATGAGTGAACAGTGCATCCATGTTATCTAGCATCTAATTTGCATTATGACTGATAATTTAAAGTTTCAGTTAAGGACATTTATAGCCAAGAGCATTCTACCAAAGTTTAATCATTGATGTTCTGTCGTGAAGCACAGATAATGCATTAATTTGCAGACTGAAAGTCTGATTTCAATTTATATTACCCCATATAATGGAGAAGAAAACAGAAGAAAATTTACCATACTGTGAGAGTAAAGTACCAGTAAAAGCATGTGTAAAAAAAAAGTAAAGTAAAGGACTTTCCAGTGAATGACAAGAGCATGTGGCTCGGACAGCTGAGAAAGCAAAGTTATAGTAATTACTTAAAGAAAGAAGAAAAATCCTTCTCTGCAGCACAAAACATGACTAAAAACCAGCAATGTACCTCAGAATTTTTCATCTTCCCATTTAAATCTTTGTTTCCTAAAGGAATATTCTTAAGTAATTTGAGGAAAAATTTCTCCCATAAGGACAAGTAGCATTGCACTATTTTAAGGGATTTTTTTAGATGTACCTGTTTGTAGTGGTTTGAGGAAGTGTTTTTTTTTTTTTTGGGAGTGGATGGTCAGGCCAATTAGGTGTTCAGATTTTAATTGACACCTGCTTTGGCCATTGGAGACAT
>JAWWEY010000115.1:135555860-135591438 GCA_035582745.1 Loriotus luctuosus
TATAATAGATGTATATATCATAAAATAATAAATCAAGCCTTCTGATAATGGAGTCAACCTTCTCGTCTCTTCCTTCAGCCAAGAACCCTTGTGACAACCGTCACATAAGATACTGTGAACACTGTTTTGTCAGCCCAGGTTTTTAATCGGGGAAGAAAATGATGTCCTGACACATTCTGTTTAAAGTAAGAATTGGGAAAGATAGAAAGTATCCAGTTGAGTTCAATAATGAGGGGAATATCACCCAATTTCATGTGCAGGGAGAAGCAAAAGGGTTATTATGAAAATACTACTCATAATAGAATTAGAAAATTATAAAAGTCAGTGGATAAATACAGTAAATTCCAGCTTTCTTAATATTTGAAAGAAAATTTTAATAGTATGCATTTATATACAAAATATTTTGCATGACTTCTTTACATCCCATGACTTGTAAAATAATATTTTCCATGACAGTTTCAAAAGTGAACATATTTTATTTTTTTTGTTTCTTTTACACAGCTCTGAAGCAAAATACATCTTTCAAAGGAAAACCCTACTGCAAATCACAGCAGGTAGATAAAGTCTTGTAACTATATTCACAGGCTTATTGATAAATATAAGTTTCTATTTTATTCATTTGGGGTTTTTTTAAGTGTTCCAACATCAAAATTCTTTTTCTGTATGTGTAATAGCAATGAGTTGAGCTCTTAGTTTTCTTATAAGCTTTTCTTTCATTTATTACAAAAATGATGGAAATTAAACAAATTTGAATTATAATGACTATAGCAATCTAATTCTATCTAAGATTAAAGAAATAGGTATAGATTTAATGACTAACAAAGATATTACCATGAACTGAGACATAGCTGCTGAAAACATGACTGATCTCTGTGACTTATAGTAATGACGAATTTCTAAAATGTCAAAATATGTGTGAATAATTCAAGTAAAATAGTAATAAAAATCCCAAACAGAACAAATGACCACAGTGTGTATCCATAATGGGGTTTAGAAGATTTTTCACGTTGAATTTCTCAGAATCTAGAGAATAATTATGGAAATTTCTAGGACCATATACCCACATATAAGATTTGCTCAGAAGATCAACATGAATAGAAATAAAGTGAGAATAAAGAGCACAACACTTGCTATGATGTACTCAGACAACTGAAAAAGCAGACAAACCTGTTCCTGGTATTAATAATACCACTGTTTGCCTTGTCAGTGGGAGTAGATGGAAAGACTGTGACAAGTGGGATAAGAACAATAAGGTAATCACAGAAATTAAGACTAAGTTTGAAAGGGCTTTGAAATCTTGCTTTTAGTCTTTCTTTTTGTCTCTATAATTTTGTTTCTGAATCTCCAATTTTGAGCATATTCAAATTAATTTTTTCTTCTTTTGGGGAATGTTACTGATGTTGCATGGTTAACCTGTCAATAATAACATGGATTATTCCTCACTTGAGGATTTGTATACAAGATTTACAGCTAATGGTCACTTAGTAGGATACAGACAAAAAAGTGTACCAACATTTGGAAGAGAGAGCATTTACTAAATATTTTTGTAGCTTTTCCTTCAATTCCTATGCTGAAACAAAACATCATATGATTAACTTTATCATTATTGGAAAACAAAGCACTGAGTTTGTAAAAATTGACTCAATCCACATAGAAGCCTTGTGATTAATAGGCTAGCACTTCTTAGGCTATTGTCAATACTTTTGCAAAATTGGTACAATGCACAAGAGCTGCCTCTACAGATAAGCTCAATCTTCATAGATCTGGAGGCACTCTGCTGCTATTTCTGTAAACAAAACAAAATTTTGAAGTCCTGTACTAGACAGTGGTATAAATTGGATAGGAATTAGAAGCTTATTTTATTTATGAGTAATTGAATTTCATAAGCAATACAATCTGCCATGCAATTTTGCAAGAATTATTAAACTTCAGATTCCTCCAGGCATGGTTTAACTCAAAAAATTCTTAAGAATTTAAGAAATTCAAACTGTTATATAAAAAAAGAAACATTTTCTAAAATAAAAATTCTGCAAATATTATTTTTGGAATACTGTCATTGAGAATTTTGGGCAAGGGCCAGACCACACCACACTGTAATGTACAACCTAAATTTATTTCTTAAGCAGGATGGGCAAAAGGAGTGAATAGCAGTTATTTTTTTTATTTCTTGTAATGGAATCACAAAATATTTGAAGCTGGAAGGATTCTCTAGAGATCACAGGGTCCAGCCCCACAGCTCAGAGCAGGCTCAGTTGTGATATATTGCTCAGGGTTGTGTTGGGTTAGGTTCTGAATATCTCCAAGGATAAACTTTCTACAACTTACCTAGACAGCATGTTCTAGGGTGTATATATCACAATTAAAAAAAATATAAATGAATGGAAATTTCTGTATTTTTATTTCTCCCAGTTTCCCCTTCTTCTCTAATTGAGAGAAGTCTGGCTTCTGATTTTGGCATCCCCTTATCAGAGATTTTCATACATTGATGAGATTCTCTCTGAACCTTCTCCTCTTTGGACTAAGGAGTGTTGACCCTTCTGTTGCTTTTGTTATGAAAGGCGTTCCAGTTCCTCAATCACCTTTATGATTTCTTGTAGGCCTTGTTCCAGGTTGTCCATGTCTTTTCTACTGGAGAGGCCAGAACTGGACACAGAACTCTGATGGGGTCTCACCAGCAGTGAGACGAAGAATCACCCCCCTGTGCCCGCTGCCTACGTTGCTGCTGAGTGACCACAGGTGCTGTTGGCCGTCTTTATCACAAGTGTACTTCGCTTACTTATGTTCAACTTGTTGCCCATCAAGAACACCAGGGCCTTTCTGAGCTTTCCAACTGCCTGGTTTCAGCATGTGCTTGTGCATTGAGTTACTCCTCGGTGGGTGCAGAACTTTGTGCTTGTCCCTGTTAATCTTTGTGACTCTCATCATGATATTTTACTCACACACTTCATGTTCATGTAAAGTAAGTGCCAAGCCTCTCCTCTGATTTGCGACAAGTCCCGTGGACCAAGCAGAAGAATTGCTTCAATTACTCTCTGTGTCCCCATCCTTGATCATGTAGGTTTTTATGTGGGGAGCTTTCATCTCGGGTTTAGACTTCAGTACGGTGTCACATATCAGATGAATATGTTTCCCCACACAGGGCCAAGGTCTGAATTTTGGGGTGATATGTTTGGTTGATTGTTCTTGTTTTGTTTTGTTCTGGTTTTGTTTTTGTTTTGTTCTGTAGTGTTTTGTTTTGTTTTCTTTTGTTTTGCTTTAAAGCAGATTGTGAGGATTAGCTGCCAATTTACTTACAAGTTTGGTATTTTCAAGCCGATCTCTCTTATCTTCCCATTATATAATGCCAAATTGTTATTGTTATATTTGTGACTATTTTCCTTTAGCTTCTGTCCCAATTGATTGAGAAGAATGTAAATCTGATGACAATTGCACAGCAAAACCCATTCATGCTTCTCTGTGTAGTAGTCTAATTACAGCAGTAATCTAATCAATTAGGGTTGATACATATATAAATACAGAACAGATGTAGCCCAGGTCTTCTTTGTTTGAGCAGTGCTTTCAGATTGGCTTCTTCCAGCAACAAATACAGAAGAGTAATTCAAATATTTTAAAATAGAATTTTAAAGTTTTTGATGCACAAGCAGTGATGCATGAGATGCTCTGTGCTTGGTCAGCCTCATCTAAGCTGTAACATTATTGATTGCAATGAGATCTATTGCAGACTTGAAGAAAAAATCTACCCAGAGTCAGTCACCTGCTTTTCAAAGGTAACAGTGTGAGCAGCTAGTGGGTAAAGCTGTGCAAGAGAGAGTTCTGTTATAGCTGTGCAGGTTCTTGGACACTTCCAATGCATCATTGAGCATTGACAATTTGAGTGATACTGCATTCACCCTTTCCTAGAAAGTCCACAAAAGTGTTGTATTGCTGCCATTCTTCTAATATTTATTTAGCTTAGAAAATATAATAGTTGGATGGAAAATTTCTGAAATGGATACTAAAATTGTGAACAGGGAGAGGTGAGAAAGGGGACAGATGGAATGACTCGTACTAGATAGAAGAAAATAGACATATAACTTTAATATCAGTTTTGCTAATGAAGGTTTTGCTTCTTGATTTTTTTTCTTAAGGAGTGAGGAAAAGATTGGCTTTTACTGTTGTTTCTTTCACAAATGTTATCAATGTTATGCAATAACTATGTGTGTGTATGTACATTATCCACACATTGTTTTCCTAACTTTCTGTATTGCAACATATTCAAACCAGCCAAGAAAATCAAAACTGCAAGCATAAACCTTAAAATAATGATCTTTGGTAGAGACCTACAGTAAAAGACTACAGAAAATTGAAATATAGTGTATGAAGAAGACTACAGAACCAGGTTTCAAGCTAATGTATTAAAGTTAGGAAATGTAAAAAACAAGCTTTAATGTGAAATTCAAAGAGTGCTGTTCTTTCACCTTGTACACCCCCATCACCCTCTCTGTGAAGCCCTAATTAGGCTTTTTGACTACTGTTATCAAGAGACTGATGGCTAAACTCAACAGCTAAATTCTGCTTTGTCTTATATTCGGAGCAGTCATGCTGAAATCACAAGTCAGTGAAGAATTTATCTTAAATATGTATTTAGAATCCTGAACATGTTCTCTCTGCATTTTAGCTACTCCATCTGTATATTCATGCTGTATGACTTTTCCTTTTACTGTGCCACACTATATTTCAGCAATAATAGGTAGGAATCATTTATGAGGACACAGTTAATGGGTATTCTTAACCCCAGCTGAAAGCAAATATAGGTTCAGGTAAAACTTTGGCATTATGCTTAGCACACTGTGATAGGAGCTGCAGTGCAGAAAGGCTGATTCTTGTACACAGAGCAAATGGCAATATTCTGGTGGCTGTATCTCAGGAGTAATTACAACTGCCATCATAAAAATAAACAGGAACTGACCTGAGAAGGTCAGTTCCCACAAATGTTTAGTCAAATTTTGTTCAGACTTTTCAATTTTGCAAATAGGTCAAGGTACTGTGAGATTTGCATACTTGCTGAGATATCACTATCCCCTAGTATGAACCATTTCCATTAGTGAAAAAAAATAGAAAAGATGAAATTTGACTGACTGAAGAATTTACCTCCTCAGAACAGTTTGCATTTTTTGAGAAATATTTTATATATAAATTTGCAAAAAATCATTATAAAATTACACAGCTAAAAATCATATATTTATTATTATGGAAAAGTTAATTTACACCTAATGCAAAAACATGAAGCTGACTGACAGACTCTGATGGACTAAACTGCTTAAAAATCTTCTGCAAGAGATAATCTATTTTTGGACACAAAAAAAATACTGTTTTAGTCAATGAAAAAACTCCCATTATTTGCAGCGGGAGTAGACACTGGACAAGCTCTAAACAGAAAAGAAGGACCAGAAGATTTTGCCGCTGAAAGAGGGATTAAGCAACTGTAAAAACACAAATCACCAAATGCAGTTCTGGCACAGTTAGATTAATAACATTCATCTTCCTTAATGTAGGCTGAAAAAAAGACAAAGCCAGAGCATATAACAAATTCCTTTGCAGTCATTTGCAAAAGTTTTAAATTTAGCATCATGAAGTTTCATTGTAGTGTGCAGACCTGGCAAATAGGCCCTGCTGGATTAGCAGCAGACATACCAAACTGGTTCATACCAGGATCAGACCCCATCAGTGGTTGCAGGAGCTGCAGGTAGGGGTGGTTTTACCTCTGACTTGGAACAGACAGCATGGATTCCTCTTGATAGCAGTTGACAAATAGAGGAGGATTTAGAGCTGCCGTTCTTGAAATACAAAGAACTTGATGTTGCATCTGTTCATCTGTAAATAAATGTTCATGGAATATCTGATGACCAACTTGCACAATGTAGCCCTCACCGACTGTTTCAGATTCTCAAACATTCTGAAACAGCATAAACACATCTAAATTCAGTGAGATGAATGGTCTCCAGCCTCTGATAACTTCTACCTGTGTCCAAGTTCAATGGGAAATAACTGGAAAAGAAAAAAACAAGACCATGAGAGGTGCTGTTTAAAAAAAAAATGTTGTTTTTTGTTTTCCTTACTCAGCTGTATTTTTAAAAATAAAACCAGAAATTATCACATCCCTACTAGTTTGAACATTAAGCCAGTGAAAAAATTTACTTTTTTTCTTAGAGGCATGGAGTATAATATAGTTCTGTGTTTTACTGTAGTCGGCTTTTGTATAGAGAAGTGCTTGTGAACAAGTTGGACCAGTCTTTCTTGGTGTTTCAGACTCAAAATCTTAACCATTAATATGTACAGTGTGGAAGAAAAATAATTTTATATGTCCTCTGTATTTCCTTCGATAAAATGTTGAGCAACTTCATCACCAGAAAACAAGTGTGAAAGAAAATACATTTCAAGTGACTTTTCTGTTACTTTTTTAAAGGAATTTCTCTCCAAGCATGTTTAAAGATCTTGAATTAAAGTACAATCAAATTTCCAAAAAGGACCATTTAAGAAAAGTATAAAATACAGTAATAAATTTTTCAATGTCTCAACAAACTCTGGTTATTATAATGATTGATATCAAAATGTTTCAGGATTATTATTCCATATTTTCATAATTGAATTAATTTTTTGTGATTTTTTAAGTGAAAAACATGAAAAACCTTCCTACAGGTAACACGACTTAAAGGAATACTAGAGGTGTTAAAATAACACCTGAAAATCTTTAAATCAATACTTAACTTTTCTTAAAATTAGACTTTTTGAAAAATGAGTCAAGGTCATATCAGCTTTTCCTTTACTCCAGTTGAATATTTTTACCTTGTCATGTCTCCTTTATTCCTACATACAATACAAAATATTAACTGAGCAATCCAATTTGCTTTCTGTAAGGCTGTTTTGAAGATTCTTTTTCCCTTTGTTGATTCACTTTCAGTCCAACGAGCTCTTGTGCTTTGAATTGTAATAATTCTTCTGACGAATACTGGGTTTGTTTTCACTGTAAAAAATTTAGAGGTGTTTACACAGAAGCATGTGTTCATCATAACTCTTTAAAGAAAAGGGGAAAATATAGTAGCCAAAACTCATAAAACTGGGCCTAAATCCAGACTTTAGAAGTTGCATTGCAATTCCCGAAGACATTGTCAAACATGATTAGCATGTATTTGTAGTCTCACCTGTAGGTTGCCACATTCCAGCTCATGACATATGAACGACATTTACAAATAGAAATTCCTAAGCCAGGAGCTTGCAATTGACCAGATTTTTCAACAGTGCTGAAAATCCTGTTCATGGTCTACTTTAGGAGTGAAGTGTTGTGCCAAGTGAATAAGACTCATAGATCTTGACATTTTAAAACACAGTCTTTAAAATAACATTAACAATTACTACATACTGATATACACTGATCATTTTATATCAGTCTAGTGAAGATGACTTTATATTTGGAAGGTAAATGTAGACAATTTTGATTGTTTTTGGAGGGATGTCAATACTAATACTTTTGCATTCTCATCAACTACATAAGCTAAAAGCATCAACCCTGTAGCCAAGCCACTCAATCTGACAGCAGGAACAATACTGAAGAGGCTATTATCCTGCAGTTAACCAAGCTAGTCTGACATGCCCTACAAAGTACAGATTGGAAAAAAGAAATCATATGATGGATCTGATGCTCGATTGTGTTCAAAATAGAAAACAATATTTTTTGTGTCCTTGCAACAAAACAGTTTAATTTATTCTTTAGTCATATAAAGAACTTCATTTTCTTTTGCTGTATTTGAAGATTTATGATTGTAACAATCAATTATTGTGAGAAGAATTACTTATCAGATTTTAAAATTATGGATTACATAACATACATTAGCATTAACTCCTTACAGGCTTCTTCTTGTGCCTGTTTTGGTTCTACTTCAGGCTTTTTCTAACAACTAGGGAAGAGTACGAGCATTCTTCTTATCTGATACCTGAACAGACCAAATCATACTTTCATCAGTGAATACAGTTACACTTACAGGAGGTACCCTCAGTTTCATGTCAACAATTGTTCTGTATTACTTACATACAGAATTCATATTCTGAATTTGTTTTCGTGCCAGCACACCATGGATCATTCAGTTGTTTATATATTTAAACACAGCTTCTTTTATAAAGTTGTAACAGTTTAACACCTTTAATTATTTCTCTTCTGTCCATCTTGCTAAGATGTGATTCATTTTAATTCAGTACCACGTTCCCATCTGTAAAACATGATATTAGATTATAACTTGGTTTTTAGATATGCAGTCATCATAGATATCAGAGAGGACTTTTTTGGTTGTTTTTCGGTTTGGTTTGGTTTGGTCTGATTTGTTGTTTATTTTCCTAAAATAGTAAGCTTATTGTGGTGGTGGTCACAGGAGTCCCAGGAAGAGAGAAGAGATGAGGATCTGATTCCATGTTTCAGAAGGGTTGATTTATTATTTTATGATATATATTATACTAAAACTTACTAAAAGAATAGAAGAAAGGATTTCAACAGAAGGCTAGTAAGCAAAGGAAAAGAATGGAATCACAATAAAATCTTGTGACTGACCAGGGTCCTGACACAGCTGGAGCTGTGATTGGCCATTAATTAGAAACAACCAACATGGACCAATCAAAGATGCACCTGTTGCATTCCACAGCAGCAGATAATTATTGCTTACATTTTGTTTCTGAGGCCTCTCAGCTTCTCAGGAGAAAAAATCCTAATGAACAGATTTTTCATAAAATGTGTCTGTGACAGCATATAAACTCTGCATTGAGTTATTAATAATATTTACCATGTAACATCATAATCAATAAGTATAAATCTGCCTGTAAATTTAGAAGGAAGAAAAATTGTGCTTGGCTATCTGCAAAAGAATTCACTGATTGGACAGCAGTATTTTCAAACTTAAAAGACAAAAAGAATTGCAACTAATTAAACTGATAAAGGGAATAAATTTGCAGTCTTCAGTACTTTGTTCTGATGTGAAAACTCTTTATTCCTTCTGATGATTTTATTTGCATTTAGTGTTTCTGTCCTCATCTTAAGATTAACTACCATCATGTCTGATTCTGTCTCCAATTCTCTCTCTCATGATGTCAGCTTTGTAATGCAGTTTGTTCCTCATTCTCCCAACTAGATCCATGGTTTGTTTTTGCCTTCTTAGCTCTCTCTAGCACAACAAATGTCTTTGAGAGTCAAGCTAAAAATTTCCTTACCTCTTATTTGGATCTACCTTTCAGAAAAGCTTCCACAGTGTTTTAAAATATTAATCAGTCAAATCAATAATATATATATTTTGTGCATTGTGGTTTGAGAAGAAAAAAGGTTCAGTTGCAAGTGGATTTGGCAAATAATATTTCTAATGTGTCCGTGGCAATTTCATTGCTGCTTTCTACTCTTCAGTCTTCTTACCAGAATATATCTGAAAATATTAGACTGGAGAGCCCTCATCTAAAATACAGACCTTTTGTTTTGCATTCTTTGCATTTGCACACAACCTTTTTGATGATGTAAAATTATATATTGAAATAGAATATCAAGATAATTTTTTATCTCCCATACAATAGGTAAGAAAAGAAAGATGAGTTTTGAATGAGGGAATCAACATTTGTTTTGCTTTTGTATTTCCAATAGAGTAGAAATATTAGAGAATTAGAATTTAACCTTTAGTTATTATCTAAGCATTATATTGTGGTTGAATGTGTCTTAAAGTATCTGAGCAAAAATTTATATATAAAGATTAAGAACATCAACAATTTTTTCATATATTTGAATTTTTAAGACAGTGCCTAGAAAAGTGCAAAACTGACCATTGCTTCTTATAAGGACATGGTTTCACTAAGGAATGTTTTTCACAGAACTTTTTCATGCTTGTCAACCCTAATGTATGTTTTCTCATTAATTAAGGACTAATTGAAGAAATTTACTGTAAAATGTAGTGCAGAGGCTATTAGCACAGCTGAAAAGAATCTCTTATTCAGAACCCACTGAAATCTAAAAACAAAATAGAAATAATATTCTCTTCCCTCATGCATACATATTTTAAAATTGTAAATTACTACTGGGTAATTTTTGAGACATTAAGGGAAGAGGAGCCTTACCTGTTTCATTAATGTATTTACTCAACAGTTTACTTTTTATAATATGAAAGAGGAAGGAAACTGTATATATACACGGAAATTATATACACTGATTCCACTGATTTTTTAGTTTCTTCAGAAGACCATGGTGATCTTGCTTAAATGAAAAATGTCAAGTTTATTCCTGAATGACTAAAGTGTCTATATTGACTTGTATGCTTGTGCATGCATGTAAGCATCTGCTTTGATAAGGAAAGATGTCCATGTCAGTCTGACATATGCTGACGATATAGGTATATGATGAAAGGGAAGAGCACTTACTACCTAAGAAAACCACAAGAATACCTCCTCTTAATGCAACATCCAGAGTTCAGAAATGAACTATGAAGAGACTTCTGTTTTAGGGCTCCCTCAATGGGCCTCAGAAGCCTGTCTTAAGCAACTTGCTTTTGTAAAGAGTTGAGAGGAAAAGGTATGCAGGGTAAATTTGTGTTTTGCTTACTGACTTAGCTGTTATACCATATACCTATGGAAACACTCCTTTTGGCTATGATGAGAATGAAAACTTCACGTGTTCCCAGATAATACAGTAAGTAGGACATTGTAGAAATCCCCTTTTTAAATTATTGTTTACTTGGAATTCTAAAGTTTGCTTAATCAATTTGTTAGATACCCTTAATTACGTGTGGGCCATATAATTGTGTATGGATGTGCCTTAAAAGCCTCCTGTAGATTAGGCATGCTAGCACTTGTACGTCTTAGAGACGTACATTTTAGATTAAATGTATTGGAACATAATCAGATATGTAGTAAAAGTTACTGGGGAGAAACCTCAACTTCTGTCAGCTGTAATCCTGATAGCCTGTGTGTATCGCAGGAATAATATGGAAAGTAACCCTAATCCACTAATGGCAAAAGTTATTTTTAATATGTAGAGGGTAACTGTAGAGCTGATGATTAGTTTTAAATTAATTTCTCATAAATTAGTGATTCACACTATAACAAAGCTCTGTTATAATGCTGGAAATATCACTGTATTACAAAAAAATATCACTGTATTACAAAAAAAAGCTACAAGCTTTTTTTTTTGGAAGCAATATCATAATGTTAACAAATAACTCCTTGAAAAGAGTCAGTATTAGTGCTTGCTACTAATTAACTAAGAAACTTGTTGCACCTATATGTCTTCAAAAATGCATATATCTATAAGATGTAAAAACACACATGATTATGTACAACGCATGCACAGGTATATAATTTTGTGGTCTGAACTCTACTTATCTAATACTTGTAAGAAAGTGTCTTAAAAATACATTTGCTTGGTGTCTTTAATCACAGATCTCTTCCTTTTTCCTGTTATGTAAGTTTAATAGCACATATATGTGCATACATTCCATTTAACATTGAGACAATTGGTCACTCTTCTGGTAATCATCAAACAGGAGTAGAAAGATCTGCTACTATAGGAGAAAAATAGATGATACCAAACTTTTGTCTCATTTTCCATCCACAGAAAATTCTACTAGTACTTTCTGAATTGATTTAGGTTGAGATGGTTTAAGTCCATTTCAATGACTGCATCTACATTTTTAAAATAGATCAAAAAACCAGTAAATGTTATTACTTAATACATATCTTAACACAGATTGCTTATCTGTTTAGGTAAGTATGTATCTAAAATAACAACCAAGGGCCACTGAGCATGTGTCTAAGAGTAGGAAAAATGGTAAATTCTGAATTCATTACCAGTCCCATATTACAAGAATCTTCCTTTTTATTTAAACAAAAATTTCTTCTAGACTTAAATTACCAAATACTTTAATAGGCAGCATTTTAAAAAAATATTTATGTGTAAAATAACAGATTTTTTTAAATAACATGATACTGTATTGCTTTTTCTATGATTTCTAATATTGCAGCAGCTTTAAAAAACTGGATTTCTCTGGATTTTTTTTTTATTTAGGGAAACATTAATAAACAACTTTTCTGTCCTTTAAAGAAAAACTCTTAAAAATGGAAGTTGTTACAAGTGGATGCTGTTTGGTTTTTTGTTTTAAACAACCAACAGGACCAAATCAAAGCATTCAGGTATACTCCCTGGCTAGAGTTCTGTAACTGGTAAGAGTATACCTACCTTTTTTGAGGAAACAGTGACATTTAGAATTTGGCCCTGCAAGTGGATAAGTTGGACCACTCTCCCCCTCTTCAAAATGTTTTGCAATACATCTAGCTCACAAGAAATACATACATCTCTGGGAGATGCCACTTCTGACTGATAGGATAAACATCCCTACTGGTTTAACATTTAGTTTAGCTGCATAAAATCTTTCTAATCCTGTGAAGAAAAATAAGCCCATGAGTGGTAGTAGATGAGCAGATATGACACTAGAACCTTTGACTGTGTGGAGAGGGATAAATGAAAACCAAAATTAACATTCAGATATTCAGCATCTGCTTTTTCAATGATGTCAAATTTCACCTTGTAGAGAGAGCATGTGCTTCAATGTGTTCTCATAAATACTTGTATATCATGTATAATACTAAACTCAGTAGTTACACCGGGATGAGAATATGTGAGGTAGACTCATGCCTCACTCTCAATAGCGGTCTCCTTGGAAGAAAGAAGGAAATAGACACGGAAATCATCAACTCATGAGTGCACTTGGTGGCAATAGATGTATCTGTACATACAACCAGAAGAATAACTCAAAGTAAGTTATCTATGTTTTGGGTAAAATCAATCAGTTTTTAAATTGTGTTTGCATCGCATCCTCATGGGGAAAAAAACCCAAAAGCATTCTCTCAAATTGTTTTCATTGTGTAATGAACAAAAAGTATAGGAATGCACTAGTGAGTGGAATTCCAAGCTGGTAAATTCATGTAGTGGTGTGAAACGCTGCTCAGACCTCACCAGTAAGGAGCTCAGGAAAGCATTATTCATGGACAGTAGTGAAGGGCATTTGAGGGCCTACACTCAAAAGCCAGCTCCCTGATAATCAGGCCTATTTGAGAAGCTTCAGATATCCTTAGAGATCTTAAAGAAAAGCCTGGAAGAAGGATCAGAAGACTAGCTGTCTCAAATACCTCTGCTAAGAAACCTCATCGGAGGCTTCTCCCTTTCTTCATGTGAAAGTTGTATCTAACCTGAGGTTTTGTGTGTGGTTCTGGCCCAAGCTTTGCCCTATCAACTTTAAAGATCATTCAGTCACTAATTTTAACTCACAGATTTGACTTCCAGGTTTGACCTCAGACTTGTTTCATCATGATGGCCTTGTCTGGCAATTTCTGTATTGTTTCTAATCCTGGTTAATTATTTCCAGATCCATCCTAACCTTGACTCGTGAACTTAACTTCCTGAGTAGGATTCAGGTCTGCTTTTTCAAAAGGGGCTTGTTTGGCTCCCCGTACTCTTGTTGAACCTGGTTGCCATCACCAGATGTGCTCTGCTTGCCTTGTCTGCGACACGACTGTCTGTGTGACCACTACTGCTGCCCTTGCATCCTTCTTCCACTTCCTACATCCTGATAGATCCAATTGAAGTCTTCCATGACTTAAGGAGGACAGGAGGGTGCTTGGAGAAGATAGTGCCTGGTTGATCTTAGGGGATCAGGGAAATTACCAGAGGCAATAAATACAAGCTCTTGGAATGAATGTAACTAAAATTTCATAATAAGAGTTGTTAAATCATGAAACAGGTTGCTCAAAGCATTTTCAGAATTTCCATCCTTGGAGGTTTTCAAAATTCAGCTAGACAACATCTTTAACAATTTCATCTAATTTTCAAGTTAGGCCTGTTCTGACTAGGAGTTGGGACTTCAAAACTTCCAGGGAATTAACTACATGACTTATAATTTATTTTTGTAGGGTTATATAGTAGTACTTCCTTGGCAAGAGTGCAAAAAAGCTTGGATATGTACTGACATTGTTTTCAATGGTAGCCCAGAATACAGTTTCTGAGAGATAATAATGACTTTTTTGTTCAAAAAGTATAATGAGGTATAGACATGGAAAAAATCTACAGGAAAACCTGTATATTGTTCTTGGTATCTTGCTGCATGCTCTGGAAAAATTGTGGTTGCATTTATGATCTAATTGTTCTTTGTCCCTCTTGGGAATCATGCCTTTAGTGACTTTGTTTTGGTTCCAGTACAGAGACCATTGCTGTGACAAGCTTTCATGTGAGTGCAAAGTTGCCAGTCACAATTTAGCTTATTATACTAAAGCAGGTGGAGTGTGCTGCGAACCCATTAACACTTAGTGGTGAGTTGCTACACTCTCTTGTCTGTCAATAGGGGGCAAGTTTTCTGAAGAAATAGGAAATCAATTTTATTCCCTTTGTTACTTTGAATAGTTATAAAATCTTGCTCTGAGACAGCAAAAGAGATGTCACAGATGGAATTATTATAAAGTAATTACAAGTGTGTCAACAAAGGCAAATTAAAAAAAGAAGCACACCCAAATGAGACAAATATTTAAGCAGCACTCACATTGAAAAGAAACAAACCAGGGTGGAAAACCTGAATATTTTGTCTTTGCAAATTAGCTTAATTTAGACAGTGATTTTCATAGCTTACTACATTTCCAGGTTTTTTAAAGGTTGCTGACAGCAACTGGTGAAATATATCATTATTATGCAAACATTGATCCATGTTTCCACATTAATAACAAAATTTAGAAAATTATGTGAGTTCTTTTTTATGTCATTGGTAATGACAATCAGTGGTATTATGTCTTCAGTAATGGTTTTTCTCTAATTAATTTTCTTATCATATTTCTGGCTGATAGCAAAGCTCCTAGCAACAGTGAGTTTATGTCACTGGACTGATATCACTGTATATCCCACTTGACTTGCTTTGCAGTTCCATGCAATACTACTTTGTCTTTGATCATCTAATTACATGAGATATTTTCTCTATGCCTAGTAAATCAAGCATTCTTTGAAAATTATTTTTTCTCTTAATAATACCATGGTCTAAACAAAGGTGAATTCCCTCCAGCCATTAATTTAATATTAATCAAATGGCAATTACTTTTCATCTTAACTCTAATTTGCAATCATTTAATTAAATGTAAAACAAATTTGCTGGCCTGGTGATTATATAAGAAGGGAACTGCACTAAATGGCTTCTGTCTCCTGTTTGTTTTGAACAAATTTTTTAGAACAAAAGGTATTTAAAATTCTGGTAAATACCAGAGATTGTTACTGATTATCATGATCTTTCAATTGAGTGTTTCTCACTAAATCTTTTTCCTGATATTTTAATTTTAGAAATAATAAAAATGCAGTCTAAAATTCTGAGGCTTTAAAAACCCTATTCCTTGAATAAAATAGTGGTTTAAATAATTGTTTAGGTGCAAGATATATCAACCTGATCTTCGGCTTTCCAGTGCTCTCCTCTGCTGCCTTAAGCATCTTCATTATTGTATCTCCATTTCCTTTTATTGTCCTTAAAGTGTCAGTATAAGTCTTAAACCCTCCCATTGCTGGGGTGACCTTTCCTACATTTTGCTGTGGGGTTTCTACTTGGTCCTAGAAGGAAATTCCAAACTGGTCATGCTGGAAGACAATGAGTGTATAAATTGACTTTTATAAAGTGTTTGTGGTATGTGTTGGGAAAATAGACTGTAGAATACATGTATGAGCACTGAAACAACACTATTTACAGATAGACAGAATTAAAAATTAATTTTTATGCTCTTTATTCTAGGATATATTTAACTGTTCCTCAAAATCTGTACTTCACTTTGCCAAGACAAGTACAAAATGGGGACTTCTTTTAGCAAAAATGGAGGATTGTACTTTTGATTGACATAGTCTGCACTTTGTTTTATCTTCACTGGTTTTCTAATCTGCATTCCATTTGAAAATAGCCACATAAGTATGTTTGAAATGCATTTAATGCCTATTCTCTGTTTTCATTGCTATCCTTTATCTGATTTTACCCAGGACCCAAGGTGGTATCCTTATAATGTCCCTATAATGATCAGTAATCACTAGTCATGAGGGCATTATTCTTTTAGAACTGATATACCACCTAAACTTGTGTGAGATTAATCTACTCAGAAGCTTCTCAGAGATTAGGTAATCATGTACTTAAGGTGTTTACAGATATAAACATTTGAATGCTATTTTTTATTAGAATCTGTGATACTTGAGGCAGTAAGAATAGTTGTAATACGCATTTCTGCTTAAAATGGACAATGAAGGATGCAAGGAAACCAGCATGACTGGGGGCAGGGAACCTGTTCTCCATGGTGCACATGCTTGCCTCAGATGTGAACTATTGACCCACATTTAAATGCTAATTCATGAAAGAGACCTAAATATTAAGGTGTTAAGTTCCCCGAAGAAGATTTCTTTAAAATCTTTCAGGTTCAGCTTTCAGACTTGACCTCTGGTCACAAAGCCAGCATACATACAAAGCAGTTCTGCCTGGGAGTTTTCTGGGATATAAGAATATGGAAGTAGACTACTGAATATAGTCCATATGGTTTTATTATTAGTAAATGGTAGGACTTACTGAAAGTTAACAGTGACTTTTTTTCCAGAATTTCTAGGCTGTCATTACACTAAAAATAATGAATAAATGGGAAAAGAAAAACCCCACTACTGTCTTTGTACAATATCTTAAGACAACTGTGTTGCTATCTTATATGCCATTTTGTGATGTCCAAACTAGACGTCTATCATTGTAAGCTTCTGCATTGCATTATGACTTAGGGAGCTGAGGTTGTTCACCCTGGAGAAAAGGAGACTCAGAGGTGATCTTATCACTCTCTACAAATTCCAGAAACGTGGCTGTAGTCAGGTGGGGGTTGGTCTCTTTCACCAGGCAGCAACTGACAGAACCAGAGGACACAGTCAAGTTGTGCCAAGGGAAATATAGGTTGAATATAAGAAAAAGTTTTTTCACAGAAAGGGTGATAAAATTCTGGAATGGTCTGCCCTGGGAGGTAGTGGAGTCCCCGTTCACGGATGTATTTTAAAAAAGACTGGATATGGCACTCAGTGCCATGGTTCAGTTGAGGTATTATGGCACGGGCTGAACTAGATGATCTTTAAGGTCTCTTCTAACCTAGTCAGTCTGTGAATTATGTGAATTATCAAAATGTTAAGCCATTCCTCCTCCTTCCTGAAAGCAATAAGACAATTGAGGAGTATATTACACTATAGGCAATGACAATAGGCATTGTACAGATTTCACTCATTTCATTCAGTATTCAGTTCTGATTACATATGACTTTCTGTGGCAGACTGCAGATACCCTTTTTTTCTCTCTGTCTCTCTAATCTTCAATATGTCCACATTTTCCTGTAATAAAGCTTAGTATTATTTATGGACTTCAGCAAATGGATATAAAAGAAAGTCCATTTTCTGACTTTTATTATTTATGGAATAGAGCTGGAGATGTACAAAATGCTCTGCTACTTCAATGACCTTACAGATGAGGACAAAGAGAAGACAAGAACTAGAATAGAAGGAGTTGTAAAGAGTGCCACAGGGAAAATTACCCTGAAAATGTACAGGAAAGACTGTTCTCAGTGAGGAAATAATCTCTTCCTTTTTTGAGTCTAATTAACATCACCCCTTGAATACTGCAGAAGTTACAGTATTAACATGACTTTATTGTCCTACACTGGGCAAGCAGAGAGCTTAATGTTTCTCTTGAATTGATTGCATACCTGGAGATTTATATTCTTCTGGAATTATTGGTTGTCCCCAGATGCTGTTTGCCTTAGAACTAGTTATAGCAGCCTAGTTCTTTTGAACCCAAATAATAGAATATAGAATAATTCAGGTTGAAAGGGACCTTTAAAGGTCACCTCTTCCAATCCCCCTGCCATGACCAGGGACAGCTCCATCTAGTTCCTGTTGCTCAGGGACCTGTCCAACCTGACCTTGAGTGTTTGCAGTGGTGGGACTTCCTTGGGAAACCTGTGGAAACCTGTTCCAGTGTTTTACCACTCTTCTCATAAAAAAATATGGAGTCTAAATCTATCCTCTTTCCTATCACTACAGGACCTATTAAAAGATCTGCCTCTATCTTGCTTGTAAGTTCCCTTCAAGTACTAAAAAGCTTCAATAATGTCTTCCTGGAACCTTTTCTTCTCTGGGCTGAACAACCCCAACTCTCTCAGCCTTTTCACACTGAAGAGGTGTTCCAGCCCTATGGCAACTTTTTTGGCTCTCCTCTGGACCTACCCCAAAGGTCCTATGTCTTTCCTGTACTAACAATTCCAGAGTTGGATGCAGTATTCCAGGCAGGATCTCAGTTTTTCCAGGTGGTGTAGAGGGATAGAATCACTTCCCCCAACCTGCTGGCCACTTTGCTTTGGATGCAGCTCAAGAAAAAGTTGGCCTTCTCCCTGCAAGCACACATTTCTTGGTCACGACCAGCTTTTCATCCACCAGCACCACCAAGTTCTTCTCAGCAGGGCTGCTTTTGATCTGCTCATCCCCCAGCCTGGATGTATACTGGGGGTTGCCCTGATCCAGGTGCAGCACATTGAACCTAGTCTTGTAGAACTTAATGAGTTTTACATGGGCCCACTTCTCAAACTTTTCCAAGTCCCTCTAGATGACATCCTGTCCCTCTGGCATGTCAGCAGCTCTGCTATGCATGAGATCATCTGCAAACTTGTTGAGGGTACACTCAATCCCACTATCTATGCCATTGATGAAGATATTAAACAATATTGGTCCTAATATGGACCCCTAAGGAACACAACTCATCATTGATTTCCATCTGGACATTGAGCAGTGGTTAAATTTATTGTGGGAATGGTCAAATTCATTGCAGAAATTACTACATTAATGCCTTTAATGAATAAGGTTATTGGGAACATGGAATTATTTCTCTGTTATAGAATTTTCCCTTCTGTATTTCATCATAGGATGAACATGACGGTATTAAAGTTTAGACTGGAAATCTCTTATGAGAAATGTCACATCTCAGCTTTTTCCACCTTTGAAATATTGATAGTAAATGGACATATGTTTGTCTCACAAATGTAAAAACTGTGATTGTGGTTGTTGTTTCATTACTTTACTTTGCTATATCAATGTTTTGACTGTGTAGCTAGTTAGATAGATCACCAAATGTCAGTTGTGGTTGAATGGCTACTTGTTTTTGGATATAAACTCATAGATGTTTCACATTCACATTTTGTTAAAACAAAAATCTAATAGTAGGCTTCTAAAATGCTTTATCTATAATCTATTCACAGCTCTCACTAAAACAAAAGCTATCAATATTTAAATACATTGTCAGGAAACAAAAAGCCAACCAAACAAAACCAGATAACCCCAAATAGCTGTAACTTATAAGATAGGTCTTCAAGATTTTACTGGAGGCATTCAAATGTCTGCTGATGTAATCAACAAGTTAAATTCTACTACTATAGAATTGAACAGTACCTAGAAAATAAATTTTTCCTGAGAAGTAGAGAGACACAAAATGATGTCTCTCAAAATCAGACAAGACCTGGACTCATAACATTCTGTGACAGGAATCAGGGGACAATAACTTGTAATGAATATATTTATTAACCCTGAAAAACCTGTGCACACTTCTTACTAGTGAAATATTCCATAGTGATCCTTCTTACTAGTGCTTGCAGTTCTACTACTGGAACAGAGACAAATGTTCTTCATCTATCCTTCTAGGATATGCTTTGAATTTTTGTAATAACAAAATTGGATTCACATAGTCCCTTGTATTGATATGTCTTCATGACACCCTGGCAAAATTGGATTAATAAGTGTTTAATAAAATTAAGTAGAGGTATGATTATCTCAGTATAGCACAGAGCATAAGAAAAAATTTCATCTTTCTTTTCATTCCTTAATGTGTTCTGAAAATCTTCAGCATATTCATGTATCTGTAGTGAAATTTTTCTTTAATTTATCTGTGTAGACATGTATGTTAATGATTTAAGCATGTTGATGCATTAAATTTAATCCCAAGTGTATGATCAGATAAAAAACATAAATATTTATGACTTTAATTTTTTGTCCATGAAAAGCTGCATATCAACAAACAAAGTGAGAATTTTAAAAATGAGCAATCCATGAAAAGCATAAGATATCTTCTTAAGATGAGGAGTAAGAGAATACGTTTTAATCTTGATTAAAACTCATTCATTTCTGTTTAATGATTGCACAAAATACTACATTACATTTCATCCTGTTATGAGTAATTTATTATGAACAGTATTTACAGACTTCCTCCATAAAGCAATTTACAATTTGCCTTCATATCTGTTAGTATTATATCCACCATAGCTCAATCCACAAAAATACTGATTTAACAGATAAATTCGGTGCCAAACTAGGAAAACATCTGGTAATACACTTTAAACAATTATTTCATTGTCCTTAGGCCTCCGAGATTGTGTATAAATGTTCTTTTCCTTACTTTCTTTTTAACATTATTCTTCAGACTTGATAGCAACCCTCAGTAGTGCTCTCTGCATCAATCTCTCACATTCATGCTTCCATTCCTGCTCAGCTGGAAGGTCTACCTCTGCATAGTAAATTCTCTCTAAAAAGCACGCACTGTTTCCCACACTCCTGCTGTTCACTTGGCATGTCACAGATTGCCAATCAGTGTTGTTATTCTTTTTTTTTTCCCATCAGTACCTCTACAGTCTGTGTCATCTATGGCTCTTTGAGGGATATTCCCTATTTTAGATGCCCATAATATACCTCTGGCTTTGACTTTTTTGTGCACTACATATTAGCAGACATGATTGGTTCAACTTTCTCTTCTGCATGCATTATTATAATTTTTTTCCCTTCCTCAAAATAAAGAACATTTCCAGGAGGGCATTGGTCAATTCTTTAAGATGCTGGGCATTGTGAAAATAGTGAACAGTCCTCAGCAGTTCTTCCTCACCTTGGAAGTACAGATGCTGCCTGACAACACATTCTGAATGATTAAATGCTAAGTAGAAGAAAATGTTATGCCTTATATGCAATTTTAAACAGCAGGAACACTCCAAATGAAACAAGATCCCAGCCAAAAAGTTTATTCACAGTTCTGATACAGCTTCCATTAAATACCTAACAATTCATTTTTAAATTGTGCCGTATCCATAATGTCAGACCACTCTTAAATCATTCAAGGACATCCTTTCAAGTGCATGAGTCTCAGTAGACTCTTCCTTTTATATGGTTTTGCTGTAAAGGGGTATTGTAACATTTTTCTATTTGTCTCATTCAAGCAGTGCTTTCCTACACCATGAACAAAGGAGCAGTGAGAAAATAGTTGTAGCCATGTGTGATTGAGGAAGGCTGATACCAGCACTCTTGAGGCTGCTGTTCTTCAAAGGATTTGAAAGTTTGTTTTGATAAAAGATAAAGTGATCAGAGGCACAAAAAAAAAAAAAAAAGAAAAAAGAAGGTAACTTCTGATAAGCTTCACTTGTTCAACTTGGACTGGGTGCAGAGAGACTGTCAAAGTTGCCAGCATGGCTAAGCTGGATAAGAAAATGAGTGACAAAAAGGAAATAAGAGCCACAACAGAAGTCAGATGAGAAATATCTGAGTGCTTGTCAATGCTGGGAACATGGGAGAACAGAGTCTCCTTCAGTATGTCTAAATGATTCGTACAAGTATTTCACAGGCATGAACTGCACAAAATGCAGTACTTGCAGTCTTCCTAAACTGGCCATGCTTGCCTGTAATAAAGGAGAATTATCCTACAGACAGGTTATTGAATGGGTTCACCAGCATGTATTCTCTCCAAGGTATTGCATATTTTTCTCTGGAGGGCCTGCAAAGATTGGAAATCTGATTTTCATTCTGCAAATAATAGGATCACAATCAAATTCCTTCTGAAAGAGACCTCCAAAACTCATCGGGTCTGACCTCTTGCTTAAGGCAGGTTTAATTCCATGGTTGAATCAGTGCCTTGTGGCATACATTCCAGATCCCCTTATAACCTTGGAAGATCTTCACTGGACTTTCTTCAGATTGTTAGCACCTGCCTTGTTCAAGGTGGCCCAAAATGGTATCTCATTCTTCAGCTGTTTTGCAAATGCCGTATGAATGAAAAAAATCACCCTTTTTGATTTTCTGGTCACACACTTTTTGATGAAACACAAGATGCTGTCTAGGTGCTGAAGACACCCTTTCTGGGAGTCTTGGAATGTCCCTTTGGCCAGCTTTCACTCATTATGTTGTTCCTCACTACAAAAATTAAGTAATTAACCATTGAAACTTCCCATTAGAGCTGGCATATGTAAGAAATCACTAATGAAACATGCTTAAATTCAAACACCTACAATGTAAATATAGAGAAATGCAAGTTACAATGACAAAGATCTTGCCTGAATGACAGCCTGCTGTTTTTTGACTGATCCTTTTCAAATGAGGCAATTGCTGTAGTGATGACTGATTTTATCCTGTTTTCTGTCTGCACCAGGGACTACCTCCATGGGATAGAACTATCATTTTCTCTCATTTCCCGCTTGCTGCAGTATAAAAAACCCTAAAAATCTTTATTTTTTTAAGATAATATTTCATTTACCTCATAATATGACTGGTATCATTTATACTGTAAGCAAAATATGGATAAAAAACTAAGAGATGCAATATTTAATATTCTCTTTGCAAAATATTTTTTTATGTTTTGTTTTGTAGTCTCTTAGCCACTGGAAACACTCCGGTAGTTTCCTTTTAAAATGGGCAATGATCATACCTTTTCAGTAAAGTCCTCAGAAACATATAATTTTATCTTTACAATTTAAAGAACCACTCAGAAAAAGCATCCAGGAAAGACTTCTGGAAAAGTGAAAAGTCCATTAAAACTCCCCAAGTTTTATAACTGGGAGCTGATCACATTTGATATAAAGTTTCATTTATCACTTCAGTGTGCACTTCTCTGTGTCTCTCACTAATGGATTAATCTTCACTTTTTTATTTTGTCAATATTTCTTTGAGATTTTTCCTTGGCAGTTTTCCATTTATAACAATTTTTCTTGTGGTACCTGCTTAAATTTCTGTACATTTTCTGCCCTGAAGACTAATAAATTTAAAAAGACAGCCAAAGAGAGGAGAGAATAATTCCATCCTCTAAAAATTTTTAAATTTAATTTTTTTTATGGTATCTGGATTTATTCGTGGTAGTTCTAAGTGGGTTTTTAATCAGTCAGCATTGATTTATACAGTTGAGGTAGTCAATATTGCCTTGTTAAGTCCTCATGCAACGTTAAGATAAATAGATCCTAAATGCTTTCCGACACACATTCAGCTTAGCCTATATGCTATAATGTTGCAGTTTTGAAAAGAGGCATAACATAATGAAATTTAATATATTTCTTTTGTCTGTGGCTTTAATCACTGCTTTTACAGTATGAAAAATGTAAACAAACCAATTGACTGAAAGTGTTCTGAAAAACTACCTAGAAATGAAAATATAGTGGATTTTCAAGGGTTGTTCCTTTGTAGTTCAATTGATATTGTGCAATTTTATGTTTGAGATTTGTAATTCAAAGTTAGAGGTAAAATTCTGTGGCACTGGAGCGAATGAGAACAGAATGTTTAATA
Source organism: Loriotus luctuosus (assembly GCA_035582745.1). Taxonomy (NCBI): domain Eukaryota; kingdom Metazoa; phylum Chordata; class Aves; order Passeriformes; family Thraupidae; genus Loriotus; species Loriotus luctuosus. Next base: position 135,579,508 of record JAWWEY010000115.1, read on the forward strand.
TAGGCATTTTCCACATTAATGTCTTGTAGCTCCATTTTCTGTTCCATTAACTTTCATACTTTTGCATGTTGGTTCACACGTAGATTTCTATACTAACTGACAAGCAGAATTTTAAGCCTTGTATAATGTTTCTATAAAAATACGTGGTGCTCGACTCAACTTCCCCCTTCTGGCATCTCCAAACTGAGAATGAAGAAAATAAGGTACTCTAAACTGGCATTATCATGTGTGACTGCTCAGGTGTCTCCTTGTTTAGACTGGCCATTCTGAAGTACACACTTTATAGCCATCATGCCTTGAGATACATTGGAAGTATGTGTGTCAAGTGCATAAAGGACAGCATCAAAACTGTTCTAAGAGAATACAGAAATAACTTTCGAACACAATTTACTGCATGGGTGCTTGGAATCATGCATCTGAAGTACTCTTGGAAATTTAGTAAAGAACACTGTCTGCTACAGGTAGAAGTGCTGGATGAGCAACCCCTAGAATATTTCTATGTGTTGAATTTTTTGTGAAGGATCTCTATATTAATTAAAGCCATAAGGCTAAATTTACTAAGCAGCATACGCACCTAATTGTAATTTAGGAAGTCTGAGACAAACATTGAAGTGGTAATAAAAACTCCCAAAAGAAGCCTCAGTCATATCTTCTGTGTCAGTTGTCACTTCTGTGTCACTCTGGTTTGTCCCCTCCTGTTTGCTGACCATTCAAAGGATCCAGGAATTATCTTCACATAAGAATCTATTAATCAGACACTTAAAATGCATTGAAGAAATACCCACTCTGAAAATTTTAGATGCAAGATACTCATTAGATATTGCAGCTCATACATAAATGGTCTAACCAACAGTATGATAGGTCTGTGATGGGTTTCTCCTAGTCTCTTCTGATGTAATTCTGTCATTTCATATGGATTTTTTCACTACAAAGAGAACATGAACAAGTGAGCAATTATTCAGTCATGATAACCCTCAGCTTAGAGATGCCACAATGAGATATTCAGCATTTTACATGTGGCTTTTTCAGTCTGAAATATGCTGCAAGATCACATTTCTGCCATTGTTTCCCTCGATTGCCTATCTTTGAGAGCTGGGCATCTTATAACCTTCAAGCATCAGTAGTCTTTTGGGCTTGTTTCTTTGCACTTTTTACTTTTTGATCTGCAATGGTATTCATATTTCTACCACAAAGAACTGTGATTACAAAGAAGTTCTAGCTCTTTTTTTTTGTTATTTCTTATTCTCTCTTAAATGAAATGCAAGGGTAGTTCATCAAAAGAACTTAACTCGTAATCTCTCAATAGATGCATTTATGTTTCACTGTCATGAAGCTTCAAAGTGTATTCATATTTTGAATATATTCATTCTTCACTCTGTTGAAAACCTACAGTCTATGTGATTTCTTATATAATTTGGAATTTTTTCCACATTTGAAACACAGAGGATTGGGTACTTAATAATGTTATTGTACTACAGTAGTACATAAAATATTGTGTGAGTAAATTTTTCTTAGTTTTCAGTGCCATATTCAAGCATTTCTTTATTTTTTGGAATTTTTACTCATATGTCATTTTGAGTGAATTGCTGCTTCAATTTTTTGGAATTTTTACTCATATGTCATTTTGAGTGAATTGCTGCTTCAATTTTTAGCTGGTCCTTTTTCACTAATTGGAAGGATTGAAATCTAATATTTTATTAATTGGACTATAAAACAGTACTGTTTTGTTTTTTATTTTCCAAACATTTAACATGGGTCTATATAGTTGCTGATGCTCCCTAATTCTAGATCAGCAGAAGAAGTATGATTTTAGCAAGCTTGATTTGTTCAGGTTACTGTTTATCCTCAGATGTATTCTCAGCACACATAGTTCAAAGACATCATTGTTTAAGTCTATATATTACCTTGATTTGATATCCTAATGGTAGCACTGGTAGAATTTTTCACACAAGTCACTTTATCATGAATAATATACTAGTTGTGTGGGTTTCTATTTCAGTTGATATGACACCTTTTTTTTGCATCTTTTTGCATCTTTAAATATCCAATTCCACACCTAAACTTATAGTTAAAGTAAAAAAACCTGAACTTTTCTAGAAAAAGTATTCACTTTTTTCACTATATTTTGAGATGGAAGCTGGGTCCTAGTTGGCTGGTCTATAATCAGGTCGTTATGAATATGAATTTTCTCATGTGAGAAATATACTAATACATGCAACTAACACACACTAATACATGCAACTATGAGGTACAGTTTACCATGGAAAAAAAACAAACTAAACTAACTGACAGAGAACTTCCCTTGACAACATGAAATGCATTTACTTGGTTATTTATGTTGTCCAAATTCTTTTGCTTTTGGCATACTCTTAACAGGCACTTACACCAGCAGAAGCTGTTGCAGTGGTCCTGCAAAAAGAGAAAGTAATATGAAATAAATATTTCATATTTAGAAATACATAGAAAGAAAATAGGAAAGACCCTGATAAATTGAAGATACCTGCAACTTTTCTACAGTTACAGAATGCAGAAAAGGAAGACAAAGAAAAATACAGAAGACAAAGGACAGTTGAGAACATGAGAAACCTTAAAAAAAATTGAGATATTAAGAAAACATCTGTGAGGAAACAGGATGCAAAAGAGCACGATGCACTCAGGAGCTGCAAGAGGCAAAGGGTGATGAGGTAAATGTTCTTAAAGCACCCCAGGAGGAAAGTAAAATACAGTACCCATGTCTGGGGACATCATGAGCTGCATTATCTATGAGTAATGGAAATCAAGAATATTTTCTCAGTGAAAATGAAAAGACAAAATCAATAAGCATAGGTGAGGATAAACACTGCATATATTTCTGGAAAACAGCTATAATTTTTTTTTCCTTGATGATTGCTTATGTTTGAAATTAGACATTTCTTGGTTAGGATCAGTATCTGCTTTTGGACATCAAACAAAAGGAAATTCACATGGTTTTCTTTTCTCCTGTTAATGAAAATAGTAAATATATGGAGAGGAACTGAAATTTTATTTACTCTGCAAAGAATTTTACTGTGTAAAGATCCTACTATAAAATTAGTGTTAAAGAAGCTTTTAATTCTAGAACAATTAAGAATTAAAAATAATTTCAAAATATAATTTAACCAATTAAGATAGAAAGAGAATAAAAGAAATAAAAGTGTTACTGAATATTTTTACAGAAATAAATTGTTACTGACATTTTTCCTGGGATACTTGGCTTTTTTCTTAGTCCTGACACATCAGTTTTAAAGAAAAGCAAAATAGATCTATGAACAGAAACACTATCATTGTGAGTAATGCCAATTTTTCTAAAGGAGGAGGAATCTGATCTTTAAGTATAACTTGTATTCTTCGTATGCTTTCATAAGCAAAAAAAGATGATGATATATATTTGTTTTTATCCTAGTGTAACAAGATAGTTGATACCTACAATAGCAGAAGTGAATACTGAGGGAGGGGAAAAAGAACAGCCTTGCAACAAATTTTCTACCACTGATTTTTATGAAATATTTTCAGATATGACAGAAACAAGACAATTAGCATATGCTTTCTTAAGAAATTAACTGCATGTTGTATATGCAGTACATTCTAAAAGTCATAAATTTTGCAGTCTCCTTTGATGTACAGGATTTCAAAGGGTGCAAGTAGAAATCTTTTTCCTTTTGAAGCTGTATTCAATGTGTTGATCAGCAAAATAAATTATATACATAAATTTTGAAAAAATACTTTCTGATCGGGGCAGTGTATTGTAAACTCAGGATCAAGAGAATCATTAGTTATATGTAAACTGACAAGGCTCATGACCTATTATTATTATTTGCTATTTCAACTCCAGGTGTGGTGTCACCAGTTCTGGGGAAGGATCACCTCCTGCACCCTGTCGGTAATACTCCTCCTGATGCAACCCAGTATAACATTTGCCTTCTGTAAGGATTAGAGAGCACAATTGTTGACAACAGACTGGACATGAGCCAGGAGTGTGCCCTGGTAGCCAAGAAGGCCAACAGCATCCTGGCCTGTATCAGGAATTGTGTGGTCAGCAGGAGCAGGGAGGTCATTTTCCCCCTGTACTTGGTACTGATGCGGCCACACCTTGAGTGCTGTGTCCGGTTCTGGGCCCCTCAGTTTGGGAAGGACATTGAGACACTCAAGTGCATCCAGAGGAGGCAACGAGGCTGGTGAGGGGCTTGGAACACAAACCCTGTGAGGAACGACTGAGGGAGCTGGGGTGTTCAGCCTGGAGAAAAGGAGACTCAGATGCGACCTTATCACTCTCTACAACTCCCTGAAAGGTGGCTGTGGTCAGATGGGGGTCAGCCTCTTTCTCCAGGTAGAAATGGACAGAATGAGAGGACACAGTCCCAGGCTGCATCAGGAGAAATATAGGTTAGATATTAGGAGGAAGTTTTTCACAGAAAGAGTGACAAAGTATTGGAATGGTCTGCCTGGGGAGGTGGTGGAGTCACCATCCCTGGACATGTTAAAAAAAAGACTGGATATGGCACTCAGTGCCATGGTTTACTTAAGGTACTTAGGGCATGGGTTGGACTTGATGATCCTGAAGCTCTCTTCCAACCTAGTGATTTTGTGATTCTGTGGTTCTGCGATTCTGTGATTACCTGTCTCAGAGTTACCACAGAAGGGCTTTGCCATGAGGTAAGCACAGAATGGAGGGGCAAGGTGGTGCTAACTCCAGGTCTGGGGAGGTCATCTGATTAGCACATCCTGGGTAATGCATCCACACAAAATTCACACAATGGCAAACTGTGTCAAGAAGCAGCTGGTTGTACACATATCCCTGGCCAAAAAAAAATCATTCACAGTTAGGAGACAGATGGTACCTGTGACCACCAAAACCCTGCCACCCCCTGTTAAGCTGCCAGTGATGGGAACTTGAGATAAGATAAAGGTGATTCTATTGTCCAAATGTTATCTCAGGCCTAGGGGGAGGTAAACAAAGCTGAGGAGCAAAAATGTATTGTTGATAATGGCAGAATTTATGGGTCACACAGAAATCAGCTCCACAGTTGAGCTGAAATCAGCTTGGACTGGGCAAAAGGTAATTCTGGCAGGGGGAGATTGCAGCCACCTCCTCATAACCAACAGCCAAAAGAAGAGAAAGACTGAGGATTTGACTAATTAACATTAGAAGCAAGGGAATCACTTAGCCAGTAGAATAAGGGAATTCTATAGCCAATGAGCATTAATTCCTCTGTTTGCAAAAATGCATGAATAGCAAAGTTTTGGACTACCTTGGGATCCCCATTACCAAGAAGATCAGAGTGAAGAAGGATCAACTGCAGACCACAGATCTGTGGATGGTGGTTATCTTCTGCCTGATGTCTCAATCTCTCCCCCATCCTTTTCTGTGCCTCTCTCTCTCTCTCCCCCGCCTACCTCCCATTTATTGTTTCTGTATTATTGACTTAGGCATATGGTCTAGTTTGCACTTTAATTTGTGTGGAACCATCTCTCACTAATTGGATCTTAACACCTTACCTGTGGCAAGGGCACATTGCTGACTCATGATCAACTTGGATCCACCAGGAGGCCCAGGGCTGTTTCTGCCAAGTAGTTTTCTAGCCAGTTAACCCTCAGCATATTCTGGTGCATAGGATTGTTCTTCCCCAGGTGTAGGACTCTGCTGAACTTCCTGACATCGCTGTCAGCCCATTTCTCCAGCCTGTCAAGGCCCATTTGAATGGCAGCAGGAACCTCTGACATACCAGCCACTCTTCCCACTTAGTGTCAACTGAAAACCTGCAGAGGCCACACTCTGTCTCATCATCCTGATCATTAATCAAAATCAAAATAAAATTAAATCAGAATGGAGCGTGGTATTGTCCCATGGGGTGCATTGTTACTGACTGGTCTCCAACTAGCCTTTGTGACACTGATTATCACATTTTTGGTCTAGATGTTCAGCCATTTTCATTCCAATAAATTATATATTTTAAAAGAATAACCTTGTGGGCTTGTAGTTTGCCCTGGAGCACCTAGATTTGCCAATTGGATCAATCAAATTTTCTAGTTAATGTGCAAAGTGAAGTAAAAATCTGTGAAGCATACAGTAAAAGAGTCAAGTCATAGTCCTGTGACTAGAGCAGTCAAGTGGATTAAATATATAGGGAAAGGTTATAGGGATAACAATCTAAACTTACATAGACTATATAGACAAGATATTTTCAATCACATTTTCAATCTGTGTTTGCAGAGAAGAATGTTAGAACAGATTTTTAATAACCACAAGATATTGGATCCAAAGCCATGTGAATATAGAAGTCATTAAAGTAATACAGTGTATTATGGTTATTTAGAAATACTCTTTAGTATCTTTAAAGAGCTTGCATTTTCTTTCTGGATAGATTCTCACAGCAACAGCCATTATGCCATTGTTCCCAGTGTGTTTACAGTGCTTTGCAGCTGTACAACATTGCTGTTTGTGGACAACTTTAAAGATTTCAAAGAGGTATTTTCTCATCTACATTTGAATTTCATTGCAGAAACTGTCAGAATCTGTTAAAACTAACTAGTGAGTTTATTGTTCAGTAATAACAGAACATACATTTTTATTTGTGATAATTTCTTTTATAGAAATTTTATTCAGCTGGCATTCTTTACATTCTTCACAGTGCTTATAGACGAAGAGAATATACCAAACTTTTGGTTAAATATATATTATTAAATTATGATTATTTGAATATTATTTTTTACATAAAAATTGCACACATCTAAGTGTGGTATTTTTTCAGAAAATAAAAAGTCACAAAAATATTATTTTAAGCATTTTTGTTTCTCCTTTTAAAGGACCATAGAGTGTTCTGTCAACTATATCAATATTTAGACAAGAGATTTCTTAAAATCTAGTCAGTAAGACTTATGGTTATCTAAAAGAAGAATAAAAAGTAGAGCAGTGGAAATACAGACTTGACTTTAACATGTCACTTCATCAACATGAGCATTATTCTGATGATTTGAATTCCTTGCATTTTTCACCACTGGTTTGTAGCTGGCAAAAGAGCAGACAGAGCCTACTGTAAGGTGGTGACATTGGAATCACATCACCACCTAGCTAGGCAGTGGATCCACATTTGATAAATACCATATTTCTTCTCTTGCAAACTTTCATGCAAATTCAGACCAAATTTTAATGGCCTGAGTTTCATTAAGCCAAGATGCAGCTCGGATTTGGAGAAGTGTTTAACAAATGTATACTACAAAAGTCAACCAGCCAAAATAAAAAAAGGACATCACCATGACTAAAAAAAAAAACTAAATCAAACACAGTTTTAGTTTAACTGATTAGAAGTATTATCAGCTTTCATAGAGAATAAGGCACAGATAATTCCCAGACACTCAATTCCTTACATTTAAATCTTAATTTGCTTTGGTAAAAAGTTTCAAAATACCTGTGATTTGTCACCTCTACAGTGAAAAACCTACATTCTACATGTCCTGAAAATCTAAATCACAAGTGATCTAATGACTTTCTAATTCACATTAACTTTTCAGTAAGCTTAAATAATTTCATCTTCAAAAATCTTTAAACAGAACTGTTTTCATAGCTATGTTCTACATGAATTGTAGCTTCAATTATTGAAATTGTTTTCCACTTTAAATTTCCATCTTTAACTTGAAATCCTGAATCCACTTTGATTGAAATTATGTTACCCTGAGACTTTCAAAACACGAAAAATAAAAACTTACATTTTTGTATTTTTGAAGGTATTTAAACATTTTTGGTTGGATTTCCATTTTTTATTCCAAAATATTTTCCTTTTTTTTTTCATTTATTTTTTCAGACTAGTGAACCAAGGTATTTAAGTACCACATAATTGTATGTATGATATTTCTTTACCAAACAGATTAATTTTCACTCTAAAACACTATATAATTATGACAAGTGTCACTTCAATATCATATCATTTTTAAAATTGTTTTCTTACACTCTAGTAAAAATACCTATATTATTGTCTTTTGTCCTGAAAGAGCAGCCTTTACAGCACATGTAAAATATGTGCTTCAGATGAGGCTAGATAATGCTCAATGCAATTGGGTTAATTGGTTGTCATATTTCAGAGAAAGCTGAGAAAATAGCTTTGCTAGATCAACATGATGGTTTAAGAAACTTATCGTAGAATACCTTTACATATATTGAAAACAGTAAATATTTAATATTTTCTGGTTTAACTTTAATCTTTACATTTATTAACATATTACAATCATAATTTGAAAGCTTTAAAAACAATGTAGTGCTCTATACAGGTACCCAAATTAATTTACTTATGCTGAAATAGATTCCTTCTGCTATTTCTCAAAGAATGATTTTTGTAACATGGCAGGTTGGGGGTTCGGGGAAAATTGTATAGGATGACCCAGGGAGTTTGTATTTAATCCTTTTCTTAGTGTCAAATCAGATCTCTGAAATTTCCTACAGCTTTTGATGCAGGGCACTGGTGGGACAGGTTGAATATTTTGAATTTACGTTTGCACTTGAAATGTTACCAACAGGATAAAACAAAACAGGTAGGTCTACAAGAAATAGCATGAGAAACTTATTAGGGTAAAACAAGAAACAGCAATATTGGTTCAGCCCAGGACACACAGAAAATGTGTGACAGAGATAAAAATTTAGAACCCTTGATTTCAATATATCTTAACTATGTCTTCATGGAAACTCATAGAATTTGTTATGCAACAAGAAAAAACAAATTCATAAAATACCAAAACGTAGAAGAAGAAAATAAGCAAATGGAGCAGAGCTTTCTTTTTGGACTGCTGTGTTTAGGGGAGACAAGGAAGGAAGGAAGAAATGAAGTTAGTCTAGGGAGGAAGAAAATTAGTTTAGGAAAATATAATCAAAATATTTTCATTTCATACTTGTATTGCCTGACATGTCTCATGACATACACCAAAGAAGATTGGATATTCAGAAAGCATAGACAACTTAGAAAAGTTCAATCAATGAACGCTAAAGGAATGAGAGTGTGAGTTAACATGAGATTTTACTGGAATTAAAATACTCAACTGAAGATTGCAAATAAATATTTTCAGAGACGAATTAGTTAATACCAATTTTATGCTCACCTTATAGCTGATTAAAGATCAAATAGTAATTGGAAAATGACATATAAAGCTTTGGATCTTTAACTGAAAATTGTTAATTCTTTTTTTTTTACCTCATGGAGTCAGTTCATAACTGAAAACTTCCAGTGGAACCTTTATTTATAATATCCCCACCTGTCTCTGGGAGCTGATTAGAAAGATGGGAATAAAAGAGCTTCTACACTGGCATTAGGACAGGTAAGAAATAGATATCAACCATTAAAAATGTGGAAAAAGTACATAACAAGGCTCTGACCCACAGAAGTTTTACTAGACTCACATGTGTTAAATAAAACAGTTTTTGTATATTTTCTTTGGGATGAGATCTCAGAATCTTGGTTGATGAAAATTACAAGATACAAGAGGCTTTCTGTGAAAAACAACACCTCCAAATCCCAAACAGTTAAGATTTATAGATATGTATATTATAACCTTGCTCAAAAAGAGTCTTTATCTTGATCTCCATCCCCAATGACAGGTAAAAGACCCCTGCCAGATGGTTTACATCCTAATTTGAGCAAAGTGATCTTGCACAACAGCTACTCAGAGTTTGAAGAGTCCCTCTTTTGAGTCTTTGTTGTAACAGAAGATTATTCCTAACTTAAAATCCTTAAACAGAAAAATCAAGAAGTTTCAGATAATCAAAATATTACAAACTGGTTTTCTGTTCAGAAATCACCATCAAACACTCTTAAATTCTTAGTTCAGAATTTGCTTTTTTTGCATTATTGATCCATCTGTCATGCACAACAGCCATGGGCAGAGGCGAAAACACCTGCACTGGAGTAGAAAAGCTGCCAGTGCAGACTCCCCTTGGGCAAGTGGGATAAAAATTCAGCTCTTGGAATAGGATTGTCTTGTGTCTGTCAACATCCACATGTTCATTGGCACTATTTTCAACTGCTGAAGTTAACAGCATTCAAATACTGATAGAGGCTTGCAGTTCTTAAAGTGTTCCTAGTTTTAGGAATGAGCTTTCTGAGGTTTAAGTAAAACCTAAAAAAAAACACACCAAAAAACCTGATGAGCCATGGATTGCCAGAGTAAAGGAACTGATGCAAGAAACATTGGAATGTACAAATATGGTTCATAAAATTCTGTAAATGTCAAATTCTGACCTAATGGACCTGTGAAAGCCACAGACTGTAGACCTATGTTATGTTATTGTAATATAATGTTATTGTAAAATATTCCTGAATTTTTCACCTGACACAGAGTTTATTCTGAATCTTTGTCTCTTCTAGATACAAAAATATACCAGTACAGTAAGAATGTTCATTATCCCTTGAGAAACTCATGCAAAATGACCATAGCTTGCAGACAACTCCGAGTGACTATTCGCAATTGCGGAACTGAAGGGTCACAAAAATCAAATCAGTTTTCTTCTCTCTCTCCTCTCTAGCCAGCAGTACTTTATTTAAAATAATCATGCAAAAAAGGCTTATGTAAAATGAGACTATGTTCAGGTGACAGTTACTCTGACCTGGTTTAAACATTTTTATTAAGTTGACTTATTTCCCACATGTACCCATTTCTCTCTGCTGCCAGGAAACTCAGTAACTATCTCAGTTAAAAATGTCTGCCTAGACATATCTTACATTCCTCTTTGGAAGCTCAGCATCTTGACAGATGGATCACACTTCTATTATTCAAATGCTTATAGTAAAATATTTATTTCTTTACACAATTTATGAATAAAATTGCTCTCCTTTTGGCATTGGAAACTGCATACTTACCTGCAGTCAGCTCTCATCACCAACATAAAATGATGCAAATACCAATAGTAACATTATTAATCTTGATGTCTTTTCCATGCCATCAAGTAACGATATTTCCTGATATTAAGAGCCATCCACAATTCTAAACCTTATTCTCTATAATCTATCTCTCACTACTCTTCTTTAGCCTTTGATATATAGGATGCAATACACAATACAGAAATTTCAGTAGTATTCCCTGTGGCTGGTTACCTTTGCAAGTCCCTGCTTATGACATGAAAATATTTGCAGGGCTTTGGGTATTGTCCCAAGCCTTCCCCTTTTTTTCTTAGAATTAGCAGTGCTGTTAAATGCAATTTGCAGATTCTATGTGGGAAAATACTGTTTCTCTTCCATTTCCTTCTCATTTGAGTTCAGTGTGTCTTTTTTGAAAACAAAGCATCTCATACTAAGGTTTATTCATCTTGAAATTGAGATAATGAGTTAGTTTTCCTCTTACAGCTGAGACTCCTATCTGTTCATATAGCACTGTGGGTCTTGATATGTCAGTGTGGATATTGAATATTTCCTGCCTTTTTTAGTTAATGCATGAATTCACTTACATTTTTCACTTGCTCTAAATAAGGACAACATATACAGATACCCAGTAAATGTGATGTTGCAATTTTCTGCTTGAAATGGTAGCTAAAATTGCAGTGATCCTGCAAAGGCTAGAGCAGCAGGCAAAGGGAGAAAACAGGCATGTTTGGTGTATGGCGTAGATGAGGAGGTAAAATAGCATTATTCAAAATGGTTCATAAGAAGTTGTGGTTATTCACATACATTGGAAGACAGAAAATTTGAAGCAGATTGAAAAATACTTTTTTTGAGCAACCCATCTCTATAAGTCATCATCAAAAAATTCTGTTTCAAGGGTTCAGCAAAATGAAACCCAAAAGTTTGGGAAGGATTACAAACTAATATCAAGGAATCTGCCAATACTCCAAACAAAAGAGTGTTAAGAAGGAATTAGATGCCACCGACATTTCTTTATGAAAAATCCTCTCTTAGGATTTTCCTGCTGAAGCTGAGAGTTTCAGCAACAAGACATAAA
>JAWWEY010000115.1:135591538-135648472 GCA_035582745.1 Loriotus luctuosus
AGGAGGGACAGAGAGGGCTGGGGAAGGGATTGGGGTGTCCTGGAGGAACAGGAGGGTTGGGGAGGGGATTGGGGTGTCCTGGAGGAACAGGAGGGCTGGGGAGGGGATTGGGGTGTCCTGGAGGAACAGGAGGGTTGGGGAGGGGATTGGGGTGCTCTGGAGGAACAGGAGGGTTGGGGAGGGGATTGGGGTGCCCTGGAGGAACAGGAGGGTTCGGGAGGGGATTGGGGTGCCCTGGAGGAACAGGATGGTTGGGGAGGGGATTGGGGTGCCCTGGAGGAACAGGAGGGTTGGGGAGGGGATTGGGGTGTCCCAGAGGGAATGGCAGATGGACAGGATCATCGAGCAGGTGAGCTTGGGATTTGGGGCTGGGGTTCAGGACTGGGATCCGGGATGGCCACAGGAGTGGGGAGGGGGTCGGGTGTCCCACAGGGAGTGGGTGGGCACAGGGTGCCCCGGGGTGCCAGGACCAGCCCTGCTGGCCAGGCTGAGCTCGGTTATTCATTAACAGCTCCGAGCTGATCCCGGTGCCCCCGGAGCCGGGGCCATCCCGGGGTGCCCCTACACACTGTCCTGTGTCTGGGCAGGACCAGGGACCCCCACTTTGGGCCATGTGCCCGCCTTGGGGCCACGCTGGGCTCATTCCTGGGATGGGTTTACCTGAGGGTTTCCAGCATTCAGGATCCCTCCCAGGGTTCAGGGTCCCTCCTGGGATTTGGGGTTCCTATGGGACCTTTGGGGTCCCTCTCAGGGGTTGGCGTCTCTGGGGTTCAGGGTCTCCCCCAGCATTTGGGGTTGCTCTGGGGGCACTTGGGTCACTCCTGGGGTTTGGGGTCTCACCGGGGCCTGTATTCGCTGGGAGTCCCTCCGGGGGTCAGGATCCCTCTGGGGAGCCCTGCCACGCCCTGCCACGCCCTGGCACCCCTGTTCCCCCAGGAGGACCCTTCGGGGACCTTTGTGCAGCTCCGCCTGGGCCTGGCACAGACCACGTGTCGGAAGCGAGCGCCGCAGCGGCACTGCCGGGTGCTGGAGAGCCGGGTGAGGGACTGGGGACTGTCCTGGGCTGTAACCCCTCCTCCCCTGGGGACTGTTCTGGGCTGTCCCTCCTCCCCTGGAGCATGTGGGGTGTCTCTCTCCCCTGGGGACTGTCCTGGGCTGTCCCTCCTCCCCTGGGGACTGTGGGGTGTCCCTCCTTCCTGGGGACTGTCCTGGGCTGTCACTCCTCCTCTGGGGACTGTCCTGGGCTGTCCCTCTTCCCCTGGAGCATGTGGGGTGTGCCTTTTCCCCTGGAGCACATGGGGCGTCTCTCTCCTCTGGGGATGTGTCCTGGGGCTGTCCCTCCTCCCTGGGGCACGTGGGGTGTCCCTTTTCCCCTGGGGCACATCCCAGGGTGTTCCCATCTCCCTTGGGCACATCCTGGAGTGTTGTCCCCTCCCCCAGGACACATTCCAAGCTGTCTCTATCATTTGGCCCATGTCCCCCCTCCCTTGTGGCACATCCCCCCATAGGGCCCCATCCCAGGTGTCCCCCATCCCTTGGGCCCATCCCTGGGTGTCCCCTCTCCCTTGTGCCCATCCCTGGGTGTCCCCCATCCCCTGTGCCCATCCCTGTGTTTCCCACCCCCCTTGGGGCCCATCCCAGGGGTCCCCCAGCCCCTCAGGCCCCCCAGACCCCCTGTCCCCCCACCCTGCTGCTGTGGTCGGTGCCAGAGGGTCCCCAGGGCTCCGGGGGTGACACACCACCGTGTCCCCAGCGGAAGCCGACCTGCCTGGCCTGCTACAAGTTCGACACCGGCGACGTCCCCAAGGTGCTGGACAAGTACCACAACTGCGGCCCCAGCCACCACCTGGCGGCCAAGGTGAGCTGTCCCCAGCGCCCCCCGGTGTCCCCCGCCGTGTCCCCAGCCGGTGCCAGCCCCTGTGTGCCCGCAGGAGATCCGGCAGCGGGACGAGGCCGAGTGCCGGGCGGTGGAAGAGGCGGGCAGAGGGGGGGACACGCCGTACCTGCCCGGGATGTTCGCCTTCTCCCGGGGGCTGCCAGCCTAGGTGGGTACGGGGACAGGGGACAGGGGGCACAGGGGGACAGGGGGCACAGGGACCCCATCACAGCCCCCCAGTGTCTCTGGACAGGGGGCACCCCAGGACAAGGGGCACAGGGACCCCATCACAGCCCCCCCGTGTCCCCTGGGCCTAGGTGCGTATGGGGCACCCCGGGACAGGGGGCACAGGGACCCCATCACAGCCCCCCCGTGTCCCTTTCCAGGCTCCACGGCACCGATGGACGCTGCCACGGCCTGCCCTGCTTGTCACCCCCCAGCCCCCTGTGACCAAGGAGGGTCCTGGATGTGTCCCCCCCTCCTGCCTGTCCCCTCTCCCCAATAAACCCAGCGCTGGCTCCGCTCTCACGGCTCTCATTCCATGTCACCCCCCGTTGTCCCCAGGATGAGATGGGGACAGGGTGGGTGGGCACTGGGCTCCATGTCACCACTGCCTGTGTCCCCTCTTGTCCCCAGGGCTGAAAGACAGGGACATAGTGGGTGAGAGACCCCTGAGGCCACAGGACAGAGGGACACTGGAGGGTGGGACATGTTTAATGCACAGTGCCACCATGGCCCCTGTCCCCGAGATGTCCCCCAGCCGAGGCTGGGCTCCCCATGGCCCCTCTGCTGGCCTGGGGTGGCTCTGGGGGTGCCCCAGCTCCAGTGTGGGGGTCCCACAGCTCACAGGAGGAAGGAGACAGGCTTGTGATGGCTCTGGGGGTCTCACGGTGACAGCGTGGGCTCTGGGGTCTTTCCTGGATCCATTTCTGGGCTCCCATGGTGAAGGAAATGAACGTGGGCAGGGGTGGCACTGAGGGGCTCCCAGCCCTGGTTTTGGGGTCTCACACTTGGGAAGATGAAGGAGCTGGACTGGTGATGGCTCTGGGGGTATCCCAGCCCTGGTGTCAGGGTCCCACAGCTCAGGCTGCTGTGGCTCTGGGGGTTCTCCTGGCCCCATTCATGGGGTCCTGTGGCTCAGATGATGGTTGCTTTGGGGATTCTCCTGGCCTCGTTTATGGGGTCTTGTGGCTTAGATGATGGTGACTCTGGGGGTTCTTCAGACCCTGTTTTTGGGGTCCTGTGGCTCAGATGATGGTTGCTTTGGGCTGTGGTGCCTTTGGTGTTCTCCATTGCCACCTTTGGGGGCTCTCCATTCCGATCTTTGAGTGTTCTCCATTCCCATATTTGGGTGTTTTCCATTCCCATCTTTGGGTGTTCTCCATTCCCATCTTTGGGGGTTCTCCATTCCCACCTTTGGGTGCTGTCCATTGCCATCTTTGGGGGTTGGTTCTCCATTCCCATCTTTGGGGTCCTGTGGCTCAGATGATGATGGCTTTGGGCTATGGTGGCTTTGGGGGTTCTCCATTCCCATCCTTAGGGCTCTCCATTCCAATCTTTGGACACTGTCCATTCCCACCTTTGGGCTCCCACAGCCCAGCCAACACCAGCTGCAGCCCGTGTGTCCCCGCGGCGCTCAGAACCCGAAGTCCCCGTGCTGCCGGCGGCCGAGGGCGCGCTGTGCCTGCGCGATGGAGTCGTCGGCGCGGCGGCCGAGCTCGCGGCACTCGCGCAGGGCCTGGCCCAGCTGCCGCGTGGCCTCCTCCAGCACGGCGCTGCGCCGCGCCGGCCGCGCCTCCCAGAAGCCGGCGCGCACCCAGGGCTGCGGGGGCTCCAGAGACGTGGGGTCAGGGGATGGGGAGGCTGGGGCAAGGGGTATCCTGGAGGAATGGGGGTCCTGGGAGAATCAAGGTCCGAGGGAAAGGAGGATTTCAGGGGATGAAATGAACTGGAGAGGGTTCCTTGGGAATGGGGTGCTGGACAATGGAGATCTTGGGGAAAGTTAATATTGGGATAGAGGTCACAGGCAACGTGGGACATAAGGAATGGGACTCCCATGATTTGATGTCCAAGGGAATGGAGGTCCCAGGGAAGGGCAGTGGCTGGGTGGACCCATGGGTATCAGCTCCTTCCCTGGGTGCCTCAGATTTTTTGGTGACTCAGGGCCAAGCAGAGCCTCCACATGGTGCTGGTGACCTGGGGGTCACCCCAGACAGATTCCAAGGGGCTCTGGGTCTCTGGAACTGCTGCAGAGGTGAGAATTCTGTGCTGGAAAAAGGCCTGCCTGTGGTTTGCTCAGCCCTGCAAGAAGCACAAAGCCCAAAGGGAGCCCAAGCAGTGGCTCTGTGAGGGCCTTTGATGGTTTTCAGAGCAGGGCTGGCTGGAAATCACCACTGCAGGGGCAGCTGAGAGGGAACCAGTCCGGAAATGCAGTAATTGATCATTTTGTGCCTTTGCCCAAGGGACTGAGAGAGCTCCAGAACTACTGCAAATCCCACACCAATCTGCTCAACAACCTGACCTGGACCCTCCTCCTCCTCCCTGCCTTGCCGTGGATGGACAGTGGCCGGATGCCCCGCACCCACCACAGCCGCTCTCTCACTGCCCTCCGCACCTGGATGGAGAGAGAAAATTGAACAAAGGGCTCCTGGGCTGAGACAAGGACCAGGAGAGATCACTCATCCAATCCAGTCACGGGCACAACTGCTTTGGAGTTAGAGATATGAATTGAATTTATTGCTGACAAAATCAGAGCAGGATAAGGAGAAGTCAAATAAACCCTTCAATACACCTTCTCGCTGTTATGAATAACTATGCAGTCATTGGCTTTCACTATTATATTGGTTTGTCACCGACATTTCTTTATGAAAAATCCTCTCTTAAGATTTTCCTGCTGAAGCTGAGAGTTTCAGCAACAAGATATAAACAATAAGTTATCTACTGCTGTAGAATGCATCAAGTCTGTCTAGATTGGCCCTGCTTGTGTGTTTATAGTTGATAGCCAATCCAGAACTGAAATTTCTCAGACACAGTCCGAGAGAGCTAAGTTGTTAACATTCTTTACTTTCTTTCCTAAGTAGTTAGCAGCTTCTAGAATTCTCCTTTCTTTTTCTTTTAGTATAGTTATAATAGATGTATACATTATAAAATAATAAACCAAGCCTTCTGATATGGAGTCAAGAATCACGTCTCTTCCTTCACCTCAAGAACCATGGGGAAACCCTAACAACAATTAGACAATTTTCTGATAGGCAAGTTTTTTCTAGACTTCAACAGCAAAGACTTTTTTTGTCTTCTTGAGAACTTCCTCAATTCTTAGTGATCCTTCTAGTTTAGCGTCTATGAAATTAAGACCACATTTTAAAAGATGGAAAAAGTTTAACAGTGGGAAATGTCAAAGGCTGATATTAAATCAAAGCAGAATTTTCATTAGCAGAAAGTCCTAACATAATACAAAAATATGCCCACAATTTAAGACAGTAAATTACATTTTTCTTTTCAGTTAGGTTTTTTTCCTCATTTATTTTCATTGATACTGTTTGTGTTTACACAGTAAATACATACAGCATTCTTCATTTTAGAGTTTCAGATTATTTTTGTCTTTTTGAAAAACAAATGCATAATCATAAGGAAATTGAAATTACCAAATGGATCAGGAAATAGGAAGAGAAAAGGTAAAAGGATAGTCTTCACTGGAAATACAGAAAAAGCAAAGGCAAGTCATCACTTGGGAATATTCCGTAGAATTAATTAAAATTTAGAGGTGGATTTTTTTCACTTTTAGATTATCACACTCTTACACAAGACTGATACTTCATAGTCATTGTTCTCTACCTTCTCTTTCATGCTGCAAAAATGTATTTTCAGTGGAAAAAAAAGTGACAATTTTCAACTAAGAGTATTTTTAGTAGGTGTAGTTTGAGCAACAAGCAGACATTATAGTTCCCATCCCATGAGAATATAGGGCTGAATATAAATACAGGTGAAAGATCAGCTTTCATTAGGTATATATTATTGACAATAATAAGCTTCTGATATGTTTTATAAATGACATTTCTGGAGACTGTGAAAACAAAAACAAAGTTTAACTTTCCATCCCATGTTATAATCCATGTTAAATCAAGGCCTTCTTCCAAGACTTTGATGAGAATTGTGGGAATTATGTCTTCTAAGAGTATTGATTTTAAATAGCTGTCAGTTTTTTATATGACTTTGCTTTATATAACAACTCCTTGGGGAATATTTAATTAAATCATAATTGCCAAAAATATCCTTGTCAAGCACTACAGGACTGTAGGGAAATGGAAAGACATGCTGAAGAGAATCTTATTATCAAAGACCTGTTTAATACAAATTAAAATTGATTTATTCTAAATAGACTAGATAAAATGAACAGTCTATATCTTTGCAAACTAATATAGTTCAAACACACTATGGAACTCAGATACAAGAGTATATTAAAATATGAAGCATGTACTTGATTGGGATATGAAACTGATGAATAATAAGAATCCCCAAAAAATCTCTTAAATTCAGATGGCAAGAAACCTCAACAATAATACAAACGCCTTCAATCTTCTTCTCTTTAGTGATTCTGCTCCTCAGCCCTGCAGTCTGCAGTTTACAAAGTGCATTAAACAGATGTAGAGTTGAACTATCTCATTAACTATAACAGTGTAGCAGGACATTCATATTACTTTCACTGCAAAGGTGCAAATCAACCAATTGAATCAATAAAATCAGCACCTGCTACAAAACAAAATGCTGATCTCTTTACTGAGTCACACAGACACAATATTCTGACTGTGTGTATTAGATTGGAAAATACAGGTTGCTGGTTACTGGAAATGTCAGCTTGCTGCTCTATAGGTGGGTAGAGACATCAAAGAAACAAGCTGTCCATGTTTGACTTCAGGAATTTACAATATAAGGATCAAAGAATGACATGAAACATTCAAAGAGGAAAAAAATAATCTTTAGGCTAAGTACAAAATAATATTTTAGAATGTGGCAAGAGTACTTGTGGGATTCCTATTAGATGATACAGCATTTGTTATCAAAAACTTCTGTTATTTAAACTACCAATCCTGTAAATAGACAAGACTCTTTAGAATGAATATTTTCAAAGTTTAACCATTAGAGTTTCTACAAAAACAAGATCCTGTGTTCATTACTTCCCATACTTTTTTCTAGTGCTCCCTGCAGTCTCCAGGTCATAGAGAGAGAGAATATTAACTTGTGTCTTTTCTTTGAATTTGCTTTTTCCCCAGCATATTTTCTGAGATTATTAACTTTTTGGGTAGTGTGACAATGTTTCTCTGTGTCATCTTTACTGCAGCTTTCCTGGCACCATGGAAATTTACAGACATTATTCTTTGTGATAGATGCCTAATTAGAAAATGAGTAAAGAGAACAAAGTTGGCAAGAGGTTTTAAAAAGAGACTTGCCCTTGATGAACATTAGCATACGTTTCTGTCGAATTCCTGCTTTTGTCTACCTGATTTTTTGTGTTTTTAATTAGAACAGAACACTGAGTTATGGTTTGTACAGTGTAGGTTATTGATCATTCTTCCTACACAGTCCAAAAGAAAAGACTGAAGCATTTGTGCTTCCTTCTGTTATTTTGTGCCAGTGCCTGTACATAAAACTGAGTGCCCCAACACCAGCTGTTATGGACTAACAGATTTTGAAACTCACCATCTCTATGGGATCAGTCTTGCTGATATTTTACCATAGATTAAAAAAGGAAGAGCGCTGAAGGAAACTACAGAGCCAATAGAGAGATCATATTTGAAAATAAATGTTCTTTACAGTTCCTAAGCATCTTTTAGAAAACTGAATATCAGTCATTCTTCTTGAGCAATTTACATGAGACACTACAAAAGAAAGTAGAAGTCTAAAGAATTAATGTTTTCACCCCTGATATCTTGGGATTTTCTTTTATTCCCAGTTCTTAAGATCATGCTGTATTAATATCAGGGACATAAATCGTTTGCCATAATTCCATTAAGTCCCATTCACTTTCCTGAATTAGGAGCTAGGTCTTCTGAAGGCTGATTTTCTTCTCTGTTGTATTATTTTCTGTCACTCATAGTATTAAAGCAGGGAGAATATTAAAGCAGCATTGAAGGCCACAGCAATTAAGAGAGAATTCAGGGTCACCTGCACTTGGTGTGTGCGATACTGCTCCAGATCAGACAGAAATGAGTTCTGCATAACAGATGAGATGTTATGAAAAAGGACTGTGAAGAATGACCCTGTAGAAGTGTGGGGAGAAGAAATCAGTGGAAAGGAAAATTCAAATATAACTTCAACAAGTGATAGTGCCGCAGTAAGGAACAACATCATGGCCTGAAAAACAGCTTGAGAACTCTGACTCTCCATCAACACGTACAACTGCTGATCAAATTTCAAGTAAACATTGCTTAGCTTATCTATAATAGACATACATCTAACTGGGCAAATTCTGCAGTAACTGGTAAAGTCTCACCTAAAGTGATGTTGTAGGTCACTGCTAGTAGACTTTAAAGTGCACTGTTAGTTAAAATAGGCAATTTGCCCTTTTGTAGAGATGCCCTTCTCATCCTCTTGAAGAACCGACTGATGAAGGCCCTGAAAGTATTTCCTCAGCTGGTTGGTCCCATTGGCACACACAGCATTTCTCAATACAGCTAATTAAGTGTGGAATTTGAAATGACAATGTGTATCTTAAAATGAGTTCAGTTGTTTTGCATGGGATAGTTCAGTTTATCAAACACATACTTATGGCACTATTTAAATGTTCCCAAGTTGTTTTTATCTGGTCTGTAACTGTAGGTCAAAAATTTTAGGCATCTCCCTAGTGTGTGTCTCTTTTTTGTACCATATTTGACTTCGCTCCAGTGAGATGATGCCCTGCT
The DNA here is from genome assembly GCA_035582745.1 of Loriotus luctuosus. Lineage (NCBI taxonomy): Eukaryota > Metazoa > Chordata > Aves > Passeriformes > Thraupidae > Loriotus > Loriotus luctuosus. Next base: position 135,600,314 of record JAWWEY010000115.1, read on the forward strand.
TTGCACATCCTACCCCACCGGGGTCTGCATCCCAGCCTCTGCAATGCTCACCAAGCCCTGGCAGGCAATGCTCCTCACCTGCCCCTGCAGCCTCTAACCCAGCTCCTGACTGCACATCAGACCAAAAAGTCTCACCTGGGGGAAGGGCCCAGGAAAGCCAATGGGTATTTAAGCCAAAGAACAGTACAAGGACACGTCTTGAGCCTACCCTCCCCTGGATTTTACATCAGTTGAACCATGAAGGGTAGCTATATTTATTCTTTTCTATTTCTAATTCATTCTTTATGAAGGCTGAGTAACTTAAGTTCAGGTAAGTTAGAATTTCCAAAGTTGAATGGGCTTAGAGCATGCTACGTTGAAGTTTTTTTTGAAATCCTTAATGTTGATTGAATATTGCTTTAAACTTTTGCCAGAGTTCCCCGAATTTCTGAAGTTTGCTGGTAAAGCTTTTGTTGTTTTGATCTCTTGAGAATATCTTGTCAGTATTCCTTCCTTGCATCTAAATCAGAGTATGTAAAAAACCCGCAAAAATGTAAGCCCCTTTAAAGGACTTGGTGACAGAGTTCTGGAGCTTCACAGCCATTACTGGAGAGTCCCTAATGGAATCTTATCAAAGAAGCTGAACAACTGTACTACTGTTCTCTAGGTAACATTCTTTAGGTAATTAAGCTTAAAAACAAAGTAATAGGAATAAAGAAAGCTCTGTCATAGGCCTGACCCCTCTGAAACAGGCAGAACTCCTCAGCAGATTCTGTTGTTGAACTGTGATCTTTGTTCCCTGCCTTTGTATTTGGTTTATTTGTCCAAGTGTTGGCAGTGGCAGCAGTTCAGGGGTGAAATCTGAGAAAAGAGAGGGGCTTCCCCATCCCAGGTACAGCCAGTTCCATCTGGTTAAAGTCAGATCCAGTGGATCTTCTGCAGGACACAGTTGAGCTCAAGTAATACTTCCAATGCTTCTGTGATAGTATTTTTAAGAAACCAACTGTGAGAGTGTGAAAAAAAATGAGAGAAACAGCCCTGTACATACCTGTACACACCAAGGTCAAAGGAGAAAAAGAGGGATGAGACGCTCTCAGCTTCAAGGTCAAGATTCCCCTGCAGACCATGGAGAAGACCAGGGTAAAGGAAGTTGTTGCCCCACAGCCCATGGAGGACCATGGTAAAGCAGAGAGCCATTTGCAGGCCATGAAGGACCCCACGCCAGAGCAGGCTGGAGAAAGCTGCAACCCATGGAGACCCAGAACAGGGTCCTGTCAGACTCAGTACCCATGGAGGACCCACATTGGAACAGGGGAAAAGTGTAAAAATTGGGTGATGTGGAGAGGAGCTATTGCAGAATAACTATGACCCTCTATTTCTTTAGTTTTTCTAGACATTATGCCAGCTGAATACCATTTTTAGGGCTTTTATTACCTCAACAGAGACTTGTATTTTATCGGTCTTAGATAATGTTCTGCTCCAATCACCTTTGTTTATCTACTATCTTGCCACTTGACTTTTTCCTTGTGGAATTGATGATGTAAAGCAAATAAATAAGGAAAACGTTTGAAGACTCTTTTTGCAGAACATAAAGCAAAGAAGTAAATGAGAATGAAGATAAATGAGCATGAACACAGACTGACCTTTTAAAACTTCCAGCATACAACATAATGGAGATAAGTTTGCTGGGGAAGATAAGTATACAGTACATGTTCTTACTAGCAATAATGGAATTATAGAAATTGTTTCAGTGTCTTTCCATTAAATGCCGTCACTTAATCACTTTTTAAGAAAAACGTCGTTCTTGGCAAGCTAGTATAATTATTGTATATACAAACTGTTCTGTATAGTAAAGTTTATTGATGAATGCAAGATGTGCATGGGTTTTTTTTGCTCGATTTTGATTTCAAATTATATTAGACTATCATGTGAAGATATCTGGGTTATAGTCATAGTGTTTTAAAGTATGTATTTTATTTCTTTTTTAGATGGGAAATTGTTATTATTAAAGAGTCTTGGGTATAAAAGAAGGGATTTCTACTGAAAAACATAGTATCAGAAGTCAGTGAATGCATGAAGAATATTTCATAATCCCCAAGGAACAGTTACATTACATAAGACTAGGTCACAGGAATGGGTTTGTATAATATTAACTTGCCTATATTTTTTCTTCCTGAAAGCTTTATTAAATTGCTTTTTAGAACTACACTGCAGTATTATTGGTGGAATAGGTATCTGTGAATACTTAAATTCAGCATACATTGTACTCTGCCTCAATTAAGATGTATCTCTGAGGGTATTGTCTACATAGAAATTGATAAAATGCATATTGTGAGGACAGAACCAGACATAAATGAGATCTCTCAGGTATAGCTATCAGTGTAAGTATGGTAGCACAATATTCCAAGCAGCAAATGAGGCAATCCCAGAAAGCTGTATTACAGCTCTGTCGTGGCACTTGTAGTGTACTGACGTGGGGGCTGAACAAGCTACATGAAAACTATCTCAGATATTTATAACGAAAAGCTGAATAAATATATTTATGAGATGTCTACTACTTGATCCACAAGATCTATATATGCAATAAATGTATCCTAAATTGTCATGATGGGAACACAGAAATATGTCACAGGTGTTTCATTGAAACAAAGGCCTCTATAGCAGAAGAAACAGCTGCTGTTGAGAAAAGGATGTTACAGATGCAGACTGCATCTGCATTCACACGGCAGTGTTTGTACTTGCTCTTTGTCTGAGTAACTTCCATTTAATGAATACTTCCTCTTTGCAGTTGTTAAGTGGTGCATAGAAATATATGTTTATATATGATAAGTCTTCATATAGGTGAACATTATTTTACAGAACTGTAGGAAGGTGTGGGTTGGAAGGAACCTTAAGAGTCATCTAGTCCCAACCTACCTGCCAGGGGCAAGGACACGTTTCACTAGATCAAGTGGCTCATAGCCTCATTCAATCTGGTCTTGAACAGGAGGAAAAAACTTAAAATATAACTGGATATCACTGAAACAAAACTTAAAATTGTTGAACTAAACTTAAAATATAACTTCATATCACTGAAACTTCTACAGACAGGGCCAAGTTAATTGTAGTAAACACAAAAGGGGAGACCATTCTGAGGTAGGAGGAAAATAACAGAAAATAACTATGATGTGTATTATCAATACACAAATATGCAGGCTTGGATACTACTGGAGGGAATATGTGAAACATGCAGGTTTTCAAATACTTATGCAAGAACTAATGTGGAAAAAACCCTGTTTCCTTTGAATCTATAAACAAAGACTAAACTTGACATAAATTTGTCTTATCTCAGTCTCAATAATATTATTGGAAGAACCATTTGGTATTCAAGAGAAATACAATGATTTATTAAGTTATGCATAGCACAGTCGTTACTGCTATCTTGCATGTGGTAAAGTATTGACAGTTGTTGACTTGCCTGTAATCAGATTGTCTATGATAATGTGAGGAAAAAATATCTATAAGAATCTGCAGTTGCTCAGGCTTCTGTCAAGCTGGAATTATGAGGCATGTGTGTAATCATTACTCTGCTTGGTTCCTAAGGAAGAAGGTGAAGAAAGCATTCTGAGAACAAGGTATATATATTTTTTTTTCTTTAGCATATCTGTCTGGACTGCTAAGTGGCTGAAACAATTAAGTCCTCCTGAAAGTCTTTCTTCTACAACTGAAAAGTCAATTCAAACACAGTTAGCAGAAACTCCTAGACTTAATTTGCCCTTTATTAATAGCAGTATTATTTGAGAAGTACTATTGATTAAGAGAGGTATTACTTGATAAATATTTGTCAATAACAGTGACATTCCGATCTTGCTAACTTTTCCATTGTCAAGGCTAGTGTGTTATAGGCACAGCTAATACAACTTTTCTATGATGGAGTTGTCCCAGCCTCTAGTACCATTTGAATGAGCAGATGCTGATCTCTGGTAAGTAGCTGGAGCTGGAAAATAATAGTCTACTCTTTCCAGTAGTTTTAAAATTTATATAGAAATATCCTTTTTTTTATTTGGTAACATCAACATGTTCATGGGGAATTAAATAATGTAAACCTTGAGAAATATATGGGCCTCAAAGTCTTTACTGATAAACACTAATTCTTCTAAAGTTTAGAATCGTATATAATTTTGAGGTGTATCTTGTTACTAAGGAAAAATGTTTATGTAATTAGCCTAAAAGGAAATGGAAGCAAAACCTATAATAGCAGATTTAGTTGAGAACCATCCTTTGGGCATAACAATGCATCGCACCTCAATATTCCTACACTTTCTTATCCTGTAATTATCCACTTTCTGTCTTCAAAATATTCTGTGCAGTTAAGGTTACATCTCCAAGGCTCCTGGGGCCCTTAAGATATGTCATGGGTGTGTTTGAAGTGAAAAATATCTGGCTGAGACTAAATAGGCTGATGATCACCTTACCCCTAAATTTGTGCAAGGCCTGCAACGCAGGGCATTTCCCCATCTAGTAACTTCTGTGGAGAATAGTCCTGTAGAACATGTCAGAACATTAAATTTTGTTAATCCCAAAGCACAGTAGGTAAGATCATATTTACTTGAAAACTTAGTTAATGATAAAGGTGAGACCAGCTCTTTGCATCTTTTAATGTGGGTATTATGGACTACTAACACTCTTCTTAAATTCAAGAGAGATGGGTAATTAAAAAAAAATCAAACTCCTTAACTATGAGGTCAGGAAATATATCATGTAAAAGTTAGTAAGCAAATAAATTTGCTTACACTCTGCATGATAAAATTTACAAAAAATTATTGAACTTAAAATTGTATCTGTAGTGAGATCAAGGCTGATATTCTTCTGTCATGATTGTTTTTCTGTAGCTCAAAGCTACCTAAGGTTCAGAACCATTGCTACACTCGAGATTATTCTATGTTTGCTGGTACTTGTTTCAGTCTTTCAGGGGAATGGGGTGATCTGTTTTGAATTGTCATTGTCCTTACATTTTCCTTTCATTCTGTTTCTGTTTGGTTGCTAGTTTATTTTCTAGGCTCTGCTCTTCAGTCTTTCTGGTTCTCCAGTTTTATTTTTGAGAGTCTTTTGTCTGATCATTATACATTCTGTCTTGAAGACACTGTGAACCCCAAGCAAAGTTTAAATTGAATCATGCTTAAGAATTGGGGATGTTTAAATGATTTGTACACTAGGTAAAATAAATGTTGTAGTGTCCAATGGGATGATCCTATCAGAGAGTTGTTTATTTTAGAAGAAAATACAACTTTATGGATAAAGTTTTAAAATTGTTTTAGCACTTGCATCTTATGTTTTATCAGTGTAAATCACTAAGCTTATCAAAACAAAAACAGACTGTTTTTACCATTATGTATTTGGGTTTTGCATATTTTTCTGGTTTGAAAGCAAAACCAGTGAGAGACTCCAAGTCAGAAATGCAATTTATCAGGAAAAGAGAAATGGAAAACCAAAATACATGCAATAATACAAAAGAAAAACCACTGACAGAGTCAGAATACAACCTGACACCCTGTTGGTCAGGGTGCTCGTAGCAGTCCAGTCGGATTGGTGGCTGCAGTCCTCCTGGGGTGGCAAATGTGGTTCTGTTGGGGCAGTGATCCTGTAGAAAGAGTGTAGTCTTCCTCTGAATATCCAGTGGAAAAGACAGCTGCTCCTCTGGGAATCCAGTGGAAAAACTGACTGCTCTGTGCCAAATCCCAGATTATATCCAGGCGTGGATGTTTAGCTCTCCCCCCTGGGCGGAGCATCTCACAATGGGCTGTTATCTTTCTGTGGGTCCATTAAACAGAAATGGCTCCTGGAGGCATTGATGAGCCCATTAACAGGAGATAAGGAAGAAACAATGCCCCTCCTGGTTTCAGTAGCTCTTGAGGATGGGAATAGAATACATCTTTATATTGTAACCTAGGATGCATATATAAATCAAACAACTTGTAGTATCTACTGTGTCACATGTCTCCTCGCTCATGTGGAACAGAATACATACATGTTTTAGTTGCTATCCCGGTAGCATAAAAAGAGAAATCAGTAAATGAAAATATAATTCCAAGTATTACCAGCAAAGTAGATGTAACTAATACCTTTCATATACTAAGGTGTCTTCTGACCATGCAAACAAAAGAACTGCAGAAAATACGCTTTATGTTTTGAGTGCTAACATCTGTTATAGTCAAATGCAGAAGATACTTAAAGTGATACCTATACTGAGAAACTGAAGTCAGCAGAATAGATTTAAGGTTTTACAGGTGAATATACACATGCACACAAGAAAAATGCAGGAGAAACAATTATTATCTTTTTTTTTGCCACATATTTGTAACCACATGTAGCCTGTAGTCACACTGTTCAAAAGGTGAAACATTCCCATGTATTTCAGGTTAAAATATTTTTTTAAAGTTTAACTTTTCAGACATCTAAATGTTTTTCACAAAATTGCATTGTTGTTTCTTTTTCTTTTGAAAGGCCTCCCAAATACTTTTGATGTCTGCGCAATTCCAGGTCTGATCCACTTTTTGGGGTTGTGGTCTGTTTTAACCCTGGCTGAGAACCTGGCTGAGAATTTTCGACTTTCTGGGCTGACAGGCACTGACCCCCAAGAGAACACTGCATTTAACTTAAGACCATGGAGAAGGCTTCCAAAACTGAATGACAGAACTGGGATTATGAGTGTGTAGTTTGAATAAAAGTGTGTAATATCATGTGGTGGAAAACAGAGAGTTTAAGGCTTTAGAATATATTAATATATATAAAGCAAGATGGAAGTTTTAGGGTGGAGGCTAGACTTTCCTCATCTTCTTCTTCATGGGTTTGGGTGGTATTGTGTAACTGGATAAAAAAGTCTGCCTTGTGGCCCACAGGTACCTGGTTATTGGGTCAAAAGCAAAAATAATTTAGTTGCCATTTCTTAATTGGACAGCTAATCCTTGAAAGGCCTGACAGAGAGAGAGGGATACGGCTCCATTTTTAGTTTGTAGAGTGAAGTGCTGTAGAACTCATGGTTTGTGAGGCTGTAACATAGATAAGAACTAATAAACATCTGAGTCCAAACAAGAAATACTGCCTTGCGCATTTAATCCCAACCTTGTCAAAAAAAAGTTAGGACTCCCACAGTGGTCTGTCTTCTTTTTCTTAAACACTAGGAAGAAACTTCTTTTGTTCCTTTTGTTTTCACTTTCATCCTTGCCTTTCTTCAGCATCGCTGATGGTACTGAACTAAATTTATGATGTTGGTTATAACTACATTCTTTTATGATAAAACTTCTTCCTGAGTATATGTTCTCAGAAATATTAAGGTAGCCTGTTAATGCAATTTTTAGATAAACAAGATGTTGATTCACTTTCATTTGCAATGGGGCTATGTGTAGCAATGAAATTAACCAGTACTAGTCATGCTTGCTAGTACAGAAGTATCTCAAATAACACATTGCAGAATTTCTTTAAAGAAAAGAAAAAAAACCAAAAACATTCCTGTTAGGTATAGAAGAATTTCAAAAGGCTCATAATTTTAAATGAAATTGATAGAAAGTTTCAAATCTTGTCTGGATTATCTAAGTGATAAGAAACAGATTTCTCGCAAAGATTCTGGGCCACTAGATTGCTACAAGTATAGACAACAAAGGGTGTGAGATGTTTTGTAGTTGGTCTCCTACCTATGGAGAGAAAATTGAAAATAATTTAGACATTTGTGAAGTAGTGGGTCTTGTTTGACTTTATTTTAAGTATGAAGAAGATTACTTTTTATTTGAGTTGTAAATGTTCATTGACTGCTGTATTATAATAGTTATAGAAAGCAAACAATAGCTATGTTTGGGGGTTTTCAGTTGATTTTATGAAAAAAATTTCCATTTTCATGGATCCTAGAGCAAATTCATGAACACATCACAGGTGGCCCCATAGCTTTTTGCTCTAACACACCAGAAAAAAAGCCCAAAGAATATATTTGATTTAGTAACTAGCTTTGCTAATATAATAAGATAGGAGTGCAGTAGCTGCTTCTGTGTCTTATGAAAGCAACAACAATAGTACTGATTAGGTCTCTGAAATAAAAAAATACTTATGTTTTATTTTGATTTTTGTTTTTGTTGACATACCAAATGTTTAATTTCTGTGATTTTCTTCATAAGGTTTACCTTTTTCTAACCCATGTATTGTCAGATGGATGCATAACACCCCAGCGGCACAGTTTTACACAGCAATTTATCTAAATTGCGAAGATACAGTGGAGAAAGCCTCTAATGTATAAATTATTTCTGCTCATCAGAATGTTTTTGTTTTAGCTAATTTGTTGTTTGAAATTACACATGCTGAAAATATGATAGAGGTGTCCCTGCTGCATTTAATCAGATGTGGAATTATTCATTGCCATTAAAAATGCTTGGATTATTAGCTGCCTTTAGGTGTTTCTGAATTGCTAGCCTTTTTCCAACATATTTGGCAAGGAGCATCTGTTTAGTTATTTCTCTCTGTTTAAGGATACTGTAGCAAATCCACAAACCTAAACTAAAAATTAAATGTACTGCTCTGTATTAAATCCACAAACCTAAACTAAAAATTAAAAAAAAGCAAAATAACCACATAAGCTACGTTTCATATGTCATAGAGACTGTGGGTTTTTTTTGCAAAAAGATTTCTAAAAATATTGTGTTAGAGCTTCTAAGACGAGAAATTCTTTAAAGTTTGGAACTTCAGCATCTAGTTTCATAGATTAAAACTAGATTAATATCTAGTTCTACCTATAAATGAATCTATTTCACAATTGTTGACATGTTCCTTTATACGGAAAAATTTAAAAGTTAAAATTCAATTTGTAAAGTTGGTATACTTTATGATTACTTAAAATTTTAATATTAGAAGAATAAAATGGAACACTTCTTACTTTTGAACTCTTCAATAAGGAGTTTTCTAGACACCTTGCAATTTCTCCATATAGTAAACTGAAAATTCACATTTCTGGAGTAGAATACATTATGATTTTTCTCCTACCAAAGTTGGAAATAATTCATGTGAAGATTTAAATTAAAATAGCTAGGATTTTTTTTTTTTGGACAACATACAAACTGTTATGCCATGCTAAAAGGGAATAGAATACTTTCCACGTCTTTTTTGAGAAGTGTCACATTTAGATTTGTAGGACATACCACCAAATAATAGAGATAGGTTGTAATTCAGTTTGGGTGTTTTTTGTTACTATGGGAATGCTGTATTTATATTAATAATAGAAAATGTACTATTTTCTTATAAATTAGTGAAAATAATTTTATTTGTTTATAATTGGTACCAGGATTCTACATGGAGCCATTGCCAAATGACAAATCAATTGTGTGAGACCTTACCTTAAGACTCTTCACTATGTCATTATTCATTGTTTTCTGGACTCATAGAATCTGAATATAGAATAATTTATTTTTCAGTGGCCTGGACACTGAGAGATGCCCCCTCCCCCATTTTGGTGTCATCCATTAAAGTGATGAGATGGCATTCTGTACCACCTTCCAGGATAATTAATAAACTAAAACTATGCTAGCCCCAGCACTGTGCTGTTTGTCAACTGTGTGATAATTGAATATTGAACAAATCATAAGAGTCCCATCAATTTTCAGTCCATTTTCTATCCCACCCAACATTTATCTCACCATTTTGACTGTAAGAAGAGACTTGAGAGATCAAAGTCTGCCGAAGTCTGATCAGATTTGAGCATTGTTATGACATTTTTGCATCCAAAAATTGATCTCATAGGCTTTCTCAAGATTCACTATCAGATAGAACTCAGCACATAAATGCAGGAATGTAAAATGCTCTATTTCCACTTCTCTGCACTTCTTCTTTAATCCAATAGTTCAGTGGTTAGAAAGCATCTGGAGAAACAGATGATCTTCTGCCTAGAGAAATCCTCTTTTGCCAGACATATATTCTAAATTATAAACTAATATCCCAAAGCAGAGGGAGAGTGGCAAGAGTGCTTACTTTTATTCTTTCAGAAGAAAAGCACATGCAATATTCATTTAAAAAGAAAAAGAGGACACTATATTACATTACAATTAGACACTTCACTCTGAAATAAGGACATGTGGATTTTAGTCACTAACCCAGGGCATATATATCATCAGATGTTTAAGTATTCACTTCAGGAAGGAATAGAGCAAAAATATTCACTCGCAGGTGAGTTTCTTAACATTGTGTTATGAAGTCATCGTGTGTTTCTTCACTGGTATGCAAAGAGAAGGGGAGAAGGACAGTTCAAAGGAAGCACTGAGCTCATGTAAAGACAATTCAAAGCATTTTGGAGAAACATATTCAATTCAATTCAATCCCCTTCAATTTGTTTGAAGGGGAAGCTTTCTTTTCTTAGGAAGTGTAGACTTTCTGTAGCAGAAGCTTTTGCAGGAAGAGAAGTGACGTGAGCAATTCCAGCTGCTACCTGGAAATGTCATTCACACAAGCCATTACACAAATTATCCCACCTCCCTTTGCAGCAGAAAGACTGATTTCCAGACCACATGGGTAAAGTCACACAAACATAATTTTTCCACATGACATCCTGTACAACTGTGTACTGTGTTGATGCCTCAAGATATTCTTGGGCTACTGAAAATATTTACTATACTTGAGAGATAGAAGATGAGATCTTCTCAAGTAACACAAAATATAAAAAATAATCCAAACTCCCCTGTAGTCTGAACAGTTGTGCTAACCACTGAAAAGATAAAGATGGGAATGGATCCTATCACTGGATGGCTACAGAGACTATGAATTATGTCAGTGATCCATTTCTTCTGAAGACGACAGCAAGGTGACTAAAGACACCTTTTTATCACCTTTTTGTCAGCATTTCTGACCATCTAACTTAGGCAGTTTCTGACTCTTGATAGTGATTTTTCAGTGTATGTACTCAAAACCCTTATCCTTTCATTGAAATAAAATTAGGTAGATTCCAACAGACAGAAACCCATATCCTCTTGACAAAAGCTTGAGGCTTTGGCCTGTGTTTCCCTAATCTAGACAGAACTATGAAAAGGATAAATGGATCTCAAACAGTTTTATTTTAAGTCTTGAAGTGACATGTTCATAAAATACTGGGTTCTTTTTACATATTCCATCATACAGATGTCATTTCCTATCCTTTTGTATAACTCTCAAGGGGGTGGGCAGCAGAATGGAGCCTGAGGGAAAAAAATCCTTCACACTCTAATATCAGGCTCATGACCACCTGAAGAACCCGAAGGTACTTTAGTCTATGGGACAAGATGAAATGCATCTCAGAGTCCTGAGAGAATTGGCTGATGGTATTGCCAAGTCACTGTCTGTGATATTTGAAAAGTCATGGTAATCAGGCACAGGCCCAGGAGACTGGAAAAAAGGAAACTGTCTGTCTTTCAAAAGCATAAAAAGGAGGACTCTGAGAACTCCTGACCTGTGAGTCTGGCCTTTGTGCCTGGGAAGATCAAAGAAAAGATCCTCCTGAAGTTGAGCTAAGGTGCTTTGTGTTGGTTTTGTACAGCCAGGTTTTTGGTAGTGGGAGAGTCACAGAGGCAGCTTCTGTGAGAAGCTACTAGAAGCTTCCACCGTGTCTGGCAGAGCCAGTCCCTGATGGTTCTGAAGATGGATGTGCTGCTGGCCAAGGCTGGGCCAATTAGAGATGGTGGTAATCCCTCTGTCACAATATATTTAAGAAGAGATCAAAACAAAGGTTGTGGCATGGTTGTAATTTTCAAGCTAGAGAACAGTGGAGTGAGAACATGTGAAGGAAAACAACATGGAGACACCAAGGTCAGTGGAGAAGGAGGGGCAGGAGGTGCTCCAGCTGCCAGAGCTGAAACTCCTCTGCAGACTGTGGTGCAGACCATGGTGAAGGAGCTGTGCCCCTGCAGGCCATGGGATCTGCGGAAGGTGCAGAGATCCACCCGCAGGCCGTGGGGGAGGTGCCCATGCCGGAGCAGATGGATGCCTGGAGCAGGCTGTGATCCGGGGGGAGACCTGGAAGAGAGAGGGAGCCCTTGCTTCCAGGCTGGAGCAGCCTATCCTTAGAGGACTACACCCTGTGGAAGAGTGACCCATACCAGAGCAAATTGAGAGGCACTGCTCTCTGTGGGATGGACTCTGCAGCAGTTTTGGGAGGACTGTTGCTTGTGAGATGGAGCCATGTTAAAGAAATTCATTGAGAACTGTCGCCCGTGGGAGGGACCCCACAGTGCAGCATGAGAATGACTCCTCTCCCTGGGCAGTGAGAAAAGCCAACAAAACTCCCATTCCCTGTCTCCCTCCACTATCAGTGGGAAGCTGAGAGGCATTGGGGGAGGCAGTAAAAAGGTGTATTAAGGACTTCTTTTACTTTTCATTTTCCTACTCTGATCTTATTAGTTATACTCTCACTTTATATCTCTAAGTTGAGCCAGTTTTGCCCTTGATGGTAATTGATGAGTGTTTTCATCCAGTCCTAATCTCAATTCACAAACCCTTCCTTATGTTTCCCCTCCACTGTCCAGTTGCAGGGGAGGGTGAGTGAGCAGCTCTTGCGGGTGCTTGGCACCTGGCCAGTGTCAAACCATGACACACATGGAGATGAAGAATCATTCTGTCTAAAAATCTCTTTTCTTCCACAACCCTCTAACTTGAATTTAGACTCTAAAATAATCTCTACTGAATCAAATTTAAGCAGTAATTCTGGAGATTTTGTGGGCAGTTGCATTTTTTTAATAAAGATTGTTTTTACCAGTTACTATATTATGCCCTATTTGAATACTTTCATAACTTTCCCTTAGAAAATTATTAGAAATTGTGATTCATCAGACATTTAAGACTTCCTCTTCTAAGTTTGTCTCCAAAAAACTGTCAAGCTGTACCAGCTGAAACTATATTTGGAATTTAATCTGTGTTTAAAACCAAAAGATTATTCAAACATACAAAAAGCACAATATTGCTTCTAGTGTTTCTAGTGTTAAGCCCAACATTCTTTCAGAATCATTAAGTTCGCTTAAAACTGCAGATTGTTTCTTGTTATGGTCTTGTTTTCAAAGGAAACAGGATAAATACTAGTTTCCATTTTTTGCAGTTTTTGACAAGTGTGCACAGTATTTGTAATAACATAATGTGACTTTTAATCTGCAGTCTGAAGAGTACAAATATTTACACTGTTTTCTAAACACCATTTTTGTTAGCAAAGCTAATGCTCTTGCTAACTGAATAAAACTGAATGCAAGTATAACATTAAACGATTTCATGAAAATTTGCAATATTTGGCCAAAATCCAGTCTTTTAAAGGATAAATCTATGTTTTCATATATATTTCCATCTAGCCCAGCAAAATCTTCATTCTTTTGTTGGAGCTTTGGGGCATTGTTGCCATGAAAATATTAAGGAATGAGTGCAAGGAAATATTTTTCTGATTATCTGGGATTCTTAAAGAAAACAATGCATTTAATTTTCTGTAGAAACTGGAAAACAAAGTTACTTTAATATACTTTTTTCCCCCTTGTTTTTAAATAAACTAGTTTATTCTCATTTACTTATTGACATTTCTTTACTGTAACTTCTAGATTATAGTTAGTAGCTTGTCAAAATACATGTGAGAAATTTTTGCTGCTGGAAGTAATGGAATACCTAGTATTAAAAATGAAAATTAAAGAGGTTAAACAGAAATAATAAAAATAGAAATGAGGAACAATACTGGTCAAATAATAACAAAGACTTACAAATATGTACAATAGAGGGAAATAATAAGTCTGTTCTTACATGTTACAGTAACTCTGTGAAAAACCCAGCCAAAAAAACCCCTAAAAATAAACTAAACCAAACACAACCAGTAAAAAGATCATAAATCTGAGGCTGTAAATTGCTTGACTAATTTAGAAAACCACTACTCTGGGAGGTAGGAAGAGTACTTCTATCTCTCCAACTTCCAGTTCTGCAAACTCCAAGCTTACCAGTAATGCCATTGCTTTAAGCATTCTTCATTAGCTGAATACAAAGTGTGAAAAACATGTACATTTCACACTGTCATTATTAAAATTATTTTAATAACAAGTAGCTAATTTTTACATTTTCATTAAAAGATGCATATGAAAAATATATAAATGTATTTATATATTTAGAAATAAAAAATAAAAATAGTATAAATATAAATGTGTGTGTATCTTTGTGTGTTCTTTTACTGTTTCCATGGTCTTTTTTTATCCCCGTCTCAGGTACATATGCATACAATTTCACAATAGGTTCATACATATCCATTTTTACCAATTTCGCATTACATTTGCGACTAGTTCTTCTTTCTCAGTAAGAATTCTTAGGTCAGGTTGACCTGCTCTCACAGCAGTCTCTGTCTCTCCCTATCACTCTCTGACTCCCCCTCCCTTAACTCTGTCCTTTATTGAAGCAGTTTCTCTGAGCCTAGGTTTTGCAGTTAGGCTAAATAGCTAGGTTTTCTAACCACAACTCAAAAATGTACATTTCACCTAAATCAAAATGGATTTCTACCTTGGAAAATTTCCACTTTGCCTCATTACTTTTGTTCCTTGAGGAATCAGAAAATCAGACAGTAAAAATTATGTGTGGCAAAAAATTTACTAGGGATTACTTGAACAATGCCTGGAAAAAAACAATGATAAGTTTTAAAAAGAAGATTATTCTGCATCTGAAGTAAAAGATTAAAGGCCATTTTCTTTCTGAAAATATATGCTCTAAAATATTTTAACGTTGCCATATTTAAGAAAATAGAACTCTCCCATAGGAAAGTAGCAATATTCATGTTGAAGGAGCACGCAATTTAATCCCATGGGTGGTGACTGCAGTTGACCACAACTAGCAGCATAAGTGGAGCAAAAGCATTTTGATGATGCTTATCAGGCTCTAAGAAACACCACTGGGTTTTGGTTAAACATGCAGAAGTGATTCCTGGTATTCTCCATGGTGAAGTTACATCTGTCTTGCAGTATCTTGAGCAAAAGTTATTAAAGACCATCAGCACAAAAGTACAGCTACATGTTTTAGAACTTTTGCTTGGATGTTAGAAACAAAGAAAATCAATTAGGTGGCAGAAGGGGTCTGTGTAGAGTATGGTAGGACTCAAGGAAAAAAACATCTGTAAAAACCAAGTTTTCTGTCTTTTTAACCTTACTGACATTATGTCCTAAGGCCTCTTTTGGTACATGAGCTGGATTTATCCATGACATACAATATGACTTGTTACAGTATGACAAGTGGATGAAAAGAAACCTTTTTCTTCCCATTTAAGGATGTCCTTCCAGTGCATGAATGACATTTCCTCTCATGAAATTTGACCTTTCACAGTGAAGGTCACCTTTTGTCAGCTGGAAAATCATTTATACTACTGGCAATCAAGAATTATTTCATTGGACTATTTATTTTATTTGTCTGGCTATGTGGTGGAAAATGGATGCTTAAGAAATCATTGGAAAGTGCACTTTACCTATAAACCTTAGCATTTTTCCCAAATAATTTGTATTGTTGTCACCTTACATTTGGGTTCATAATCAGTATTTAATTAAATAAACTCTTAATTTCTGATTATTGTATTCATTATCAGGTGGGAAGTGGATGAAATAAGGAAGCATTAGGTATCCATACCTTCCAATTCTTTCCCTGTATTTGATAACACTTTTTATTATATAGAAACTTTTTCACATGGCTATCAGCTTTATACTACAAAAAAAAAACCTTCTATATGTATCAACTAGCTTTGGATCACTTAGCGTGAAGTGATTCTTTCTCCACATACCCATTTCAGATCTCCCTTGTTCTTGTAAAATATTGAGTTAATAATCTTTCTATTAATAAATTATTAATTTTAGGTAAAATGAAGTATGCTAATCAGGTTATGCTATCAGGTTAAAATAAAAATATTTTGTTTCTGACATCACTATTTTGAAATGTTACTGTTGCCAGAATTTGTTCTATGAATGAGACCTTCTTTTTGAGATCACTAGGTAAAGCAAAGATTGGTTATATTTTCCTCCATAATTACCAGACCGGACTGGAAAGAAAAAATGTAGTAGTTTTTTTGCAATAATAGAAGAGAAATAAAATATATTAAGAATATTTTTAAAAACCCTGCATACATGAGAGCAATATCTATCATACCAATAATAGAAGAAGGAATGGTGTAATTTTAGTGCAATTAGAAGCCATGGTTTTTATTAATCAAACAACTAGACTCAGGGAATTTCAAAAGACTTCTACAAAAAATTGACTATTTCAAACATTTTTCCATTTGTCACACCAAAACCCTGCATCTTATGTATATCCGTTCCTTATTCTTATTTTACTTGTTAAGAAAATAAAATGATTAGTAAATATTTGACCTGGTTTTGGCCAGGACATTGCTAATTTTTTTCAATAGCTGGGAGTTGCCAGGACCCTGATATTATCCAATTAACCACCTCATGCCAATAATGGGAGCAGGGGGAAGGGACTCTCCCTTCTGAGGAGAAGGGTGTTCTGACTGGTCAGGAGAAAAGGAAGTGGAGAAGAGCAGGTCAGTGTTTGTTTATTGTTGTAGGCTTTCCATGTAAATAATTTCTTTGTCTTGAACCTTTTGTATTAGTATTGTTGCTGTCATTGTTTTCATCTTCCCTCGTTGATTTCAACCTGTGATCTTTGCCTTTTATGCTTCCACTTGGAGGAGGAGGAGGAGCAAAAAGTGGTGTGGTTTTAGTGGGAGTGCTAAATGGGAGAATATCCATTTACCCATTCCAGAACCAGGATAATACTGCAGATTCTGTCTGTAGATCACAAATGTTATCAGTTTGGGGAATTTTAATGCCTGGGAAGGGTATAGAAATAACATTGCTTGTGATAAGAATATTGATCTGCCCATAGGGAATGGGGTGAAATTTTATTAGTGAATTTTTTTGGATTTATGTCTGACCTTCAGTACAGAAGATTACAGAACTGGAAACACTCATGATGATGGAACAGATAATAAAGGTTAAATTTAGCACAAAAGTATCCTTTTCTTAAGACTGGCTCTCATTAACAGGAATATAACTTACATGAACTTTTTTTGGCAGCATAGTCAACTTGGGAAATAAACTAGAAAGAGAGCTGCATGTAGAAATGTATCCCTTTTGAACCACTGTTTCTTCAATTACTTCTAAAATATCTATTAAAATAATATTTATGATACCCTAAAGACACAATAAAAGACGGTTTAATGACTGTAAATTTAAAATATATCTTCCTCTTTGCCAAGGGTACAGTGCTAACTTGGGCACTGTAAATTGTTTTGCGAGGAATACCCTTACGCCTGCATGAGGATGGAAGCATTGCCCATTCGGCCCTCTTGCACTTCACTTTTTGCAATATTTCAGGAAACTTTCTTAAATTCTTATGTCACTTAGATCTCAATTTGATTTATTCTTTCATTTTCTTTTAAATCTTGCTTCTCAGTTTTTTGTTTTGGGAAATTTTGAGGTTTTTTTTTTTTGGTTGCTTAGTTTGTTGGGGTTTCTTTTTTTCCTGTATCTCTAATAATTTTCCTTTTACTTAGTTAGAACTGCACTTTGCTGTTAATTACGTACCTGCAGTTAGCACCAGTCAAGTATTTGCTATAATAGTAAGCACAGAATAAACACTTACTCCAAGAGATGTGAATAGAGTCAAATCTGGAAATCTGCTTTCTTGTGATTGATTGCTTTGTGATGTGCCTTTGCTGCATCTCAAATTGAAACATTTTCTCTAAAGACAGAGAAAGCAAAAAGAGCATTTCTAAATCTTTAAATTTTATGTAGCTGAAACAAACTTTTTATATACTGTGTATATGTAGAAATAAAAATCTATGTTATGAATCATTACTCAAAATCAGGCCATTGTATTTAATATGTAACAGTTCAAAACTAAATATTCTCATGTTTCAGTTCACCCTTGTAAAAATCCTCCATCCAGTATTTTATGAATAATTCAAATACCAAATACTTATTTTCATACTTATTCTATAATATTAAAACATTAGGTAGATTGTTTATGCTATAATCTTATGTAAATCTGTACCCATAAAGCCATGTCTGTTCTTAGCCATACACTGTTGGATCCTCAAAAGCTTGTTTACTGCAATGGTGGTTGGGTATGCGCTGGAAAAATGCTATTGGTAAGAACTGCAATATTTCAAACGTTTCTGTTTTGTTTGTGTAGGCCAAGTAATTTTCTGTTACTTTTTTGGCACTGGAATAAAAGGAAGGTGAAAGTATTTATTCTCTACGTATTTATGTCTCAGAGTTTTTAGCTAATTTTCTCAGAAACTGTTTTTGTGTTTACATTTATCTCCGCTATTATCATTATAACATGATTATTTCATACTGGATTCAAGTATACTTTAATCATTGCATAAGGGTTACAAACCATTTTTGTAATTTGTCTCTTGCTGAAAATCAACTTTTTTAGAAAATACACCTGGTGTTCAACTTTGAACTAAAAATTAAAGGGCCATAGTTCTAGGTATTAAAATGTTTTGGTGATCATTCTATTGCATTTTCTGAAACAAAGGTGTTGCAGTGTGACCACTTTTCTGTTCTCAGTAATGTTCTGTGTAAGTTTGTTGTTCAGGTTGTGCTTTAATGTTTATTCGGTATTCGGTTGGTATGTTCCGTTCCCCCTGTTCAATTGCTCTAAATGGTTCTGCCTGGGTCCCTTTTTCCCGCCACTGTTCCCCGTCAATCCCCATGGTTGTTTAGGCAACTCCCGCCATTCCCCATGTCAATCATTTATCCCCGCCTTTGTTTCTATGGTTTCTCCTAAACCCCTCCTTTGTTCCCTTGGTAACAGCTCTGTCTGTTACTCTCTTGCCCACACCCCTTCCCTAGAATCTTCCACTCTGAGCAGGGAGTGATTGGACCAGAAGTTGTTTCCCCTCCCCAGCTAGTCCTCCGTTTGTTGTTGCATTATATCAATCATTTCTTTCTGTATGTTCATTTGCCCAGGGGCAGGTTGCTCCTCCCCTCTGGGACCCTTTAAAGCCTCTGTTCGCCCCGCCCCTAGGAGCAGTTGCTGCAGCCATCATCCTGTTCTGGTAAAACTCTTCTGTGCTGCGAACAGCTGTCGGACTCCTTTATTTCCTGGTGCTTAGCTGGAGCGGCTTCTAGCCTTTGGCCAAGGGCAAAGCCTCCTCACCTCTGACGTGGGGAGGTTGTCCTTAGGCAGCAGCTCACTGGAGCCAGTCTCCGTCCCGGAGCCGTGCCCACTGCCGCAGCTGCTGTCAAGCCAGACTGCTGGCTGGTGCTGAGCTAGCCTGGGCTTTGGATTCCCGCACTCCAGCACAAAGGTCTTGGAAAAACATTTTTCTGATCTATCTTGTAACCTCTTCTTTTTAGCTACTCAGGAAAATTAAATACACTAACTGTAAAAAAAAAGAAATACTATTATAGCTATCTTGAGAGGATAAAAATATTCAAGAAAGTTCATAAATGCAGGTACTGACAGAATAATTTCGTGAATAAAAAAAAAGAAGCTAGTTCTGTTGCAATACAATAGAATCTGTAATATCCTTTGCAATGAGAAATTTATAATGGAAATGCAAACAAGAAGTATTAAAGAAGGAGGAAATTTCAATAACTTGTTAATTCAAATTTCAATAATTTGTTAATTCAAATCCTTCAACATGAATGTCTGATCTGATACATAGTACTGCTTTCAAAGATAATGAGTACCAACAGCTCCATTTAAATTATAGGTGTTCAGTAAAATGGAAGGTCAAATTTGATACAGATTGATTTAAATATTTAATGTAAATATACAGCCTCTAAAATTTTTATCTAAAGAGAATGCCACTTTGTTATGGAAAGAATAAGTAGGACAGGAGGAAAATAGAATAATGTGTATGAACCTGGTAAATAATCAGATAGGTTTTTTAGTCTAAAACCTGTTTCTTGAATTGTCAACAACCTTCTACTATTCTTTTATGATTAAAACTAGGATTAAAAAAAAAATCGAAATACCTTGAAAATTCCAGGGGACATTCAAGATGCAAAATCTCTGATAAAAATTCTATGTTTTTATAGACCATGCTATGAATGTGACATTTTCTTATATTTTCTATTACCTGTGTGAAAAGGGTAGGTGTCAGGATGTCACATGGCTGAAGGAATATCTGGATATTAAGAACCTGGTATGCACAGGGTTTCTTCTGTGTCAATCTGTCTTGATGATAAAACGTTCTACGGTTAACAAAAAATTGTGTGTCCATAAGGTGGAGAAGGAGTCAAAGTTACTTATTAAAATAAAGACCAGTCATTTAACCAAAACTGTTATGTATTTGGTAATCAGAAAGCAGATTATTAATTCTGTTAAGAATCTAATTCATTCCCCAGAGGAGATGGTCTACTGGGCATCAGTAAGGAACAAGCAAACAACAGCACTTTAGGCAATATCATGGAAATGCCTGTTAATCTAATTCCCAAAGGAATTAGAGAGCGTGTCTCCCAAAAAGTGAAGAGGCCAACAGCCCAGCTGAAATGCCACTGCACCAGTGCACACAGGTGGGTTATGAGCAGGAGTTTGGAAACATGGTGAAATTAGGAAACCGATTTATTTGCCATCACAGGAACATGGTGGAAGGAGTAACTTGATGGGAGCACTGCAATTTAGGGCAACAAGATTCTCAGAAGAGATAGCCTGGGGAGGAGGAGTGATGTTGCTCTCTATGTTAAGGATAGACTGTGAAGAGCTGCCTCTGAGTAACAGTCATGGATGGGTTGAGAGACTGGGTAAAAATCAAGCACAATGCCTATAAAGTACAACATTGTTCCTTAGTTACAAGCTGTCTTGCAAATAAACAGGTGGTAAATAACGGTGGGGGTAAAGGAATAGCAAGCTAGTGACACTCCATGGTGCCCGAGGTGAATTCAAACTTAACTTTCTCTTCCCTTTAAAATGGTTTTATAACGAAGGAATTATATGGCGATGACGTGAGAGAAGTAGACATACGCACCATTGTACCGTGTTTCCCAGAAAAAGCATAAACACTAATATCAGTTTGGAGTATTATTAGGAATTTGTTGGTTATCCTGGGTTTGCTTCAGTTTGGTTTCTAATGAGTTAGTCATGTAGGATATTTATTTTTAAATGAAATCAAAAGTTTTTTGGTTTTTTTTTTTAGAAACAAGAAGTATTTTATAATTTATGGCTAAATACTTACATAAATAGTTCTGAATTTTCTGACCCTTAATCAGTTTCCAGTCAAAAATGTTAACAATATTCTTATTCTTAGTTCATGAAAGCTGGAAAAGTGGGCATTGAGGGTTTTGTTTTTTTTTTTTTGGGGGGGGGGGTTTGTTTTCATGCTTGAATGATGACAATCTTAATAGAAAAAGCATAAAAGAAAAAAGAAAAAGATAAATTGCATAGTTCTGGGAAAACACAATTTTCCAAAATAAGTTTAGTCTCATGTTTATAAAACAACTTACCTAAAACATAAACTTAAAATTGTTTAAAAAAAGAGAAGGTATGTGTTTGAAAGAGTGCTTCCTGCACAGATTAGGAGAGAAAAATTTCTGCACACAAATACAGAGTTTAATTGCTTTTCTGAATGACTTGTAATAAATTCTGCAATATAAACTGTGACTAGGGTGGTCATTCTGATTTTTTTTTCATTCTATTGTTACTAGATAATAGCATTTCACAATTTTCAAACTATGACTTCATTTTGAAAATATGTGAGCTTCTGATGCAACACACTTCTGGAGGCTGGTCACGTTATAAATGATAGAAACTATAACACAATAGGGTAGCTGCCCAGCAGCTGTCTAGAACTACAATGATGATTTAGTCAAGAAATTATAAAAATTAACAGTTTGCAACCTGTTGTTCTTTTTCACTTCTACGTTATTCAATTTTCTGTTTATTTGAACAAACTTGATTTATTTTGAGAGGCTTTAATTTATCTCAGAATTGAGAAAAAAAGTTAAGAGGCAGCAAAGTTAAAAAACATGATGTTTTTAACTATGTGTTAAAAAAATGTTAATTTATGACCTCTGACAGGTAAATGACTTCATTCTCTTTTAATTCTGATTGTCTGCCTGTGTTATTAATTTTAAAGTGAGTTTCTCTTACTGGGTACAACAGAATACTACAACATGGTAGATATCACATATTTTGTCATCCAGAAATTAGTTAAAAAAAAAAAAAGAAAAAACAAAGGTATAAAATGGAAAGAAGAACTAAATATGAGACATAAAATCACGTAGCATCCTCAATCTATCCACATTGTGCTAAACAGAATAGATTAGAACTTGGCTGAAGATTAGCTGTGAAGGTACCTAATTTAATACATGTCTTCATTATAATTTTCTTTTTTAAGGGAAAACAGATATCAACAAAGTAGTTATAACTGCAATGTATGGCAAAAGTTTGTCAGAAATGAATGATATTAGTATACAAAGAAAAAGGATAAATAGAGTGATAAAACAAGTTTGTAAAAAATCTAAACATCCCAAAATATTCTGTAGGTGATCTAAGTTGTATTGACCTTGCCTGAGCAGAAGAGAGTGCTTTAAATGGTTGTCTGTGACTGTCCAACTCTTTTTTTTCTCATTTACGAGCCATTGTCCTGGTTTCGTATTGGATAGAGTTGGTTTTCTTCTTAGTAGCTGGTACAGTGCTGTGTTTTGGATTTAGTATGAGAATAATGTTGATGATTCAGTTGTTCCTAAGCAGTGTTTACCCTGAATCAAGGATATTTCAGTGCCTCATGCTTTGCTGAAGATGCACAAGATGATAGGTAGCACAGGTGGGACAGCTGAAGCGAAAAGGCCAAAGGGATGTTCCACGCCATGGACTTCATGCCCAGTGTATAAACTGGGGGTAGTTGGTGGGAGGGGCATGACAGATGGGCATCTATCCATGGGTGGTGAGCAATTGCTTCAGGCATCATTAGTTTCTCTTGGGTTTTGTCCCTGGCTCTTTTCATTATTTTTCATTATTTATTAATCTTAGTTGTAGCATCCTTGTAGTTAATTTTCTTTGAATTACTAAACTGTTCTCATCTCAACCCATGAGTTTTACTTTTCCAATTCTTCTCATCCCACATGGGATGTGGACGGTAGTGAGTGGGCAGTTGCATGGCACTAAGTTGCTGACGAGGATTAAACCACAATTGGAACATAAAATTGATAAATATTAAAACTATAAGGGTACTAGAAAATATCAGTATTATCGTTGATGTATTTGGTAGACTGAAAATATTATTATGGTTGGTTGGGATGTGAGTTTAAAGAAGGTATTAAAAGGGATTTAATAACCTGTGATATATTATATTTTAAAACAAACTTTTCAATGAGTTCAAATAACTAAGAAGTGTTTCAATAGAAAGAAACAGAATACAAGTATATATATTCTTAAATGAGATTAGCTATTTTAAACAGAAACTGAAACACTATTACTACTCCTTTATTACAAAGGCACATGGTTATACAACTGAAAACTAAAATAACTTTCCTCTCTATATCAGCATTACTTTGAAAATCTATCTGAATTTAGAAATGTGCAGACTCTTTGCCTAAATGACATAACTGTTACATTTTAGAAATAATAATGAGGTTACAATAAAAAAGTAGAAGGGGAAAAAACCCAAAAATATATTGTCTGGCCATGGAATGCTTTCTTTATATTTTGTCAAGAACAAACTTATGTGCTTATGATCTTCAAACAGAACTGTCTGCTTTCTTTGGACCTGCAATGCAGTGTTTTGGTACAATAGTCTCTTTGGTGTCAGAAAAATGTCTTTGAAAATTCTGCCTCCACAGCATGTGCTTTTCCAGGCAGTTTACCATTTCCCACAGTTAATCAATCTTCTAGAAACGATGTAGCTATGAACACTCCCCAGGAACTTTATAGGTATGATTCTCACATGTTGAACTTGTTTGCCATTGTTCCTCCTGCCCACTGTGCCTGCTGTGCTGAAGTTATTTCAATCTTGTCCCTCGGAATCAACAGATGATCTGAAACAACTGAGTAAACTGAACAGCTCAAAAAATTTTATTTCTTGAAGTTCCAGGAATGCTTGGTAGTAATTTGAAAAAGTACCATGAGAAAAAATTACTTGCACTTTATTTTACGTCAACTTCAACAATTGAACTCAATTGCTTATTTCCAGGCAACACTTTAATTTATTTTTTAACTTATAATAAAGTGGAGGCTTGTGTTTTACATAAAATAAATTCCTTGTTATATCTGGTTTTACCAGTTATCTTGGAGTCATGTCTGTAGAATCCCAGAAAATTAGAAACTAATTTCTTTGTCTCAATAGCCAGATGGCTGTAAATCCAACCAAGGACAGTTACAGTAGTTACGAATTTTTGGTAATTGAGCTGAAGTCAGTTGGTATTAATATGCTGTGAGAAAAAACCAGAGTTTTGATTGGAGATGGGGGCCAGGTGGATGTACAGCAGCACTTTTCTGGGACAAACATGTTTGTTCAAGTCCACAGTGGCATGGCAAAAAAATAAGACAACACAAGAGCAGTAATGGGGCCAAGAAATGGGCATGGACTGCAGAGAGGGATCTACACTACAAAAGACCCCTGAACACTTCTGATCTCTTTCCAGAATGGACTGAGCACAATGAGTAATCTGCATAGAAAGTGAGGAACATATCCTCAGGGTGGAGAATCCTATTCATAAGAAAATATCCATCCATCTCATCAGCAGGAGCAATACTGGAACCAGGACAGGTGATTCCCTTCCTCCCCTCCCTTCCTCCCCTCCCTCCCATATATACTGGACTAGGGACTAACATAACCATTTTCCACATCAAGTGTGTAGTTTACCAGTAGAACTTTCTGATTCTGGATCCTCAGATTTCTGTCATTCTTTTTGACCATGAGCATTTACAAATTCGAGGCACTTTCTTCTTTCTTAGGGGTAAGATGTCACAATGTCCTCCCACATCTTAACTTTTAGTTTAAAATATGATCTCCTATCTAGTTTATAAGGGTCATTAATGTATAACAACCTTTGCATAATTCTGTTTCCTTTGTTCTTCAAGGAAAATGGGAACTAATAATTAATAGTTAATTATTTGATGAGTTAACAATGGCACACAAAAGTATCTCAGTTTAAGAAATTACTCTTTCTGTCTCTCTTGCTCAACCACTAGGTTTCACCTCATCCAGAACTGAATTCCAAAATGAGTAGCTAGGTCTTCCATGAGAGTTAAAAGTATTTCACAGCCCCTTCAAATCAAACAGTAATGTTTTGGTTTGAATGAAAACTACTCCTTGTCAAGAAGTGTTAGAGGTAGTGAAACTTGCTTCATCAATTAATTGTCATATCAAAAATGAGGAATATTTTTCAAAAGTAATTTGCTGTTGAGTGCAGGCACCCAAATGATCTTCAATATGAACTTTGAAAATTAACCTTGAAGAAAACTGTGGTCATCTCTTGCAGTATTTTCACTCTGACCTCATACAAAGAATAGACAGTTAGACGTTCCTTTTCTGTAATTAATATTATCCAAATAAATGTTTCCAAGGCTATAAGTTCAACTTCAGATGCTTTTTGCAGGAGTATCTTACTAATTCCATTAGCATTATTTCATTTTCACACTTAAACAAGAAGACTCTTATAATTATCATAGCTTTTTGTAGGCAGTTCTACATAACTTATATGTTAAACAGAAAGACATAAAATTACTTTTTTTCAGTTTATTTTTTCCTCAAGATGTTCCAGTGTAATTATTCTTTAGATAATTTGCTGTTCATGTTTGTAAGTATTTATCATCTTTTTATATCTTGGAGATATTTACAAAATACCTTGCTTTAAGGGAATATTTCAATTTAGGGAATATTTAGTGTATTGTTCTTCTCCATATCACTAATGAAAATGTAGACATATCTAACACCTGTCACTGCAGCACTCACAGGGAAAATCCATTCAAACCAATCCAGTTGTTGGAGGACTGTAAATGCCAATTTGTGATGTCTTTCAATCTGTAAAGCAGGTTAATGCATTCTTATATTATTGCAAACATCTTAGTAATATATATCAGCATTATTTCTTAGATGCTCTGGCCACATTTATTTGATTCACCTGGTAGTTTTTTAATTGCGTTTAGAAAGTTCACCTGCCACATCCTTCTCTTTAGGCCACAGTGGTTATACCTCACAGTCTGTTTGGTTTTGGTGGAGTTTATAGTTTGGAAGGAAGAATTAAATATGAAATTGCTAAAACTGATACTAATTTTAACTAGAATTTTAAATTATTATTATTTTGCTTGCCAGATACATAGGGATTTTACAGAGGAACTCAAATAATTGTCAGGTACACTAAGTGCATCTGCTACATCCATTATCATCAGGAATATAATGATTCAGACTAGTTTGAATTCAGATTGTGAAAGTGTCTATATTCACTGGTTTAAGAAAAATATCAACAGGACTTGCTGAAGGCAGAGAGATGGAGGTGATGCTTAGGAAGAATAAATCATGTTAGGTTCTTCCCAAATAATCAAACAGGTGAGTATGTCACTGGCTAACACTTTGTCAGGGCAAAATGTGGCAGTAAACTGGGATATTTCATGTGGCTTTTTTTAAAACTCATCATTCTAAAAGACAGTGGTTTTCACCTGGTTACTGTCACATCTGCTATAAAATGTCAGTCTTATGCCTGTGGCTCTTCCCATACTGGTGACTAAAGGAACTAATACAAGAACAGCAGACTTCATTTTTCCTTCTTCAAAGACAGATTCAGAAAGGGCATGTCTGTAAATTGTCCTAGAATAGAATCCTTCTACACCCAAATTCATTTTGATCTCTTTGTTACACAGAGCAGTTTGCTTCATGCATCTACCACTGAGCTGCTTTCTGATGATCAATGTAGTGTTTCAAGAATTTTTTTTCTTTTTTTTTCCTCCTATGTGAAAAAACCAGTTGATTTACTGGCATGAGGATCAGGCATGAAAGTACTGAAGCAATTCTAGATTTTATTGCCTTGGGCTGAGACACTTGATCAGGATGAAAAAGTTTAATAACTCTAACATAATGCAGAAGTAGCAGTGTCTGAATCCAGATGCATTTGCTACAACTGGTTCAGAATCTCCCAGTATATGAAGTGTATTTGCCATTTGTAAGAAAGAGCACATCTGTTTCCCTGTTTTTTCCTCTAAACTGTTTATAAACTGTGTTGAGCTACTTCTGTCAAGACTGGGTAAGATTCAAGTGAGGCAACAATTGAATCCTATTATTTTGGTATAATAACTCTTCTTTCCCTCTAGCGAATCTTATCAGTCTCTCCCAGTCACCAGTGTCAGTTAGTGTTAGCAGCAAGAGAGTCACATTTTCCACATGGTGTGCAGACCTCTTCAGCAGACTTCTACAGCATATATCTGTGTTGCATGAGTTATTCTCCAAATCAATAGCCAGAAGAGATGAGAGCTTTAAATATTAAGGCAGTTATGTCAGCACACTCCATCTCAGCAGGAAAGCCGAGAGCCTGACAGGTTTGGTTCTCTGTGGTCTCCAGTTACTTTCTCTCATATGTACAAATTTTAAAGCGGCAGGCTTTTTGTTTTTTGTTTTGTTTTGTTTCAGAGGTTTTGAAAACTTTCTTTTTTCACAAAAGCTTTCTGTATTGTCTCTGTTTTCTGCTGCCTTCTTCCTAGTAATTCTGACATGTAACGGTCCAGTGTGTCCTTTGGAGAAATTTCTAGCAGCAGATAATTATGGAATCATAGAATAGTATGGATTGGATGGGACCTTAAAGATTGTCTAGTTCCAAACCCCTGCCATTGACAGGTACACCTTCCAAACCCCTGCCACGGACCAGGTTGCTCAGAGATGCATCCAACCCGGCCTTAAAAAATTAAAAGAGAGCCAAAATTGTAGGGCTGGAGCACCTGTCCTACAATGGATTGGATTAGTTCAGTCTGGATTTTTCCCAGTTTTCAGAGAGAACTAATTGTGGCCTTCCAGAATCTGAAGAGGGCCCAAAAGAAAACTGGAGAGGGACATTTGACATGAGAATGTAGTGTGGGAGAATGGAAATGGCTTCAAACTGAAAGAGTAGGTTTAGTTGAGATATTGGAAGAAATTCTTTACTGTGAGGGTGATGAGGCACTGGAACAGCTTGCTCAGGGAAGTTGTGGGTAATGAGAAAACTGGAAAAAAATCATGAAGAAGGTTCAAAGCTGCAGCTTGAGAATAGTTAATGTTGTCTCATTCTCATATTTTTTATTTCCAAATGCAAGGTTAGTAGCTTTTAGGCATAAATCACATAGGCATCTCTACTTGAGGCTCTTTCTGTCCTTGTATGTGTGAAATCTACCACTTATCAAAAGAGTTTCAAGTCTCTTGTTTTAATTCTTTGTTGTTAAATATTTTGTATTTATGTTTTTTTTTTAATGGACTAAATAATGCAATATTTCAACCAGTGCTAATTTTCATGTAAGTCAATAATTTTTGGATAAGAGTTTAGTTGTTTTGGTTTAATTGCAAATGTTTAAGCTTCTATTGATGTGTTCTTTTAAAGGTAGGACTTGAATTTTTGGTATGTCTTAAGCATGAAAAAATGCCTCTCTGTTCTCAGAAAAATTACTAAAATCAATTTACTTCTTTCATCAGCTAAATTTAATATAGACAAAAGGATTGCTTAATCAAGAAAATAGTCACATCTTAAACAAAACAATATGCAAAGACTCAGGTATAAAGCAATTACAGTACAGAGGTTTATACTATCATCTAAAATAGAAATCTAGAACACCAAAACTGAGGTCTTTCCCAGGGTGTTTCCCCTTTTTCTAAAATGATCATTAGTTATCCCCAGATCTACTTTCCTTGATACATAGTTGGTTTCATTCTGAAATTCAGTTTTACTTTTCTTAGGATTGTAGTCTGTAAAGCATGTGTATGTTTAACTTAATTGCTAAATGATTGTCATTTAATAGGTAACTAATTGGCACTGCCTTAACTACATTGATAAAACATACTAGATGTTAATAAAGGTATTTGAGTTAAATTTCTACATTTCATTTTAAGTGTGTGCAGGATTGTGTCCAGCTACTTTAGGAAAATAAATGATTAGGTGTTCTGATAACTACAGTTTTAAAACAGGAGGCTATAAACAAGCTAGTTCCAACCCACAGAATTCTCTTTTCCATTTAACTTTGTTAGTATACACGTCTAGGTTCAGGTTTAGATTGGATTAAGTCAAGGACTGTATGTGGCATGGAATACAACATTATTGCTTTGACCTGTTCACACTGGCTATGATAAGAAAGAGTCAAGCACCATTCTTATTAATAAATAGGTCCAAGAACCCACAGAAACAATTCTGTCTTGGAAGGGACAAAGTAACTTCATGGCTCTACTGTCCCTGTATATCTAATGAGCTGGCCTGGGGTATCTCTGCAATACTACCACCTTTTCCTTCACCAGAAGAAAAAAAAGGTGGAGAAATGCAGTGCTCTTTGCCAATTAAGTAATCTTTACAAAGTCCATGTATATTGCTCACTTAATGACCTCCAAATTTTTATAAATGCCATTTTCAAAGACTTCTGGAAGATACTAACTCTCACTATCTGACTGCAAAATACTGAATCTGACTAAAAATTTTATTATTAAATGCAGTCATTAATTTCTTTCGTAAAAAATGGATATTTGTCCTTCAGGTTGAAGGAAGTTTGAATTTATCTGACATTAAATAATTTCCTAATGAAGTAGTCATGTACTTAATTTTAAGTTATGCTCTCAAATAAAAAACAATATAAAATTTTAGTTCTTCATTCTTGCTATTCTACAACCTGAAACTTGTCCTATGCAAATTGTTTAATCATTAATCTCAAGGACCAAAAAAAGGCATCCTGAAATATCAAAGGATTCCTTTTTTTAAATATTCTTACAAAAGGATATCCTTTATTTCCTTTTAATATCTTATCTTCAATAGGAGGATTCCCATATTTGATGGACAGTCATAAACATGGTTTTAAGATTTAAATAAATATTTTCCAGTAGATGGCACCCTTTTATAGTGATTGGAAATCCTGAATGATACCTACTAAGGCTTCTGTAGTTGACTAGCTGTTATGACTTTTGTCTGCAAAAGCTGGTTAAAAGGTGTTTATAACTTTGCTTTTGCAGACAACCAAAACTTGTTACATATGCTTATTTTTATTTTCCTATATCCATAGGAAATATCTATGTCTGTGTATGCCTGCAGTAAAAAAAATGCTAGAAGTACTACCTAAAATCAGGAACTACAAATGAAGATGCTAAATGTTCCAGTTGATTCATTTGATAATATCTGAAGTCAAGATGATTTGAATTTTTAATACTACTCATATGATCTGGGGCAAAATATTTGAAAATATTTTTGATATGTCTGAGACTGGGATTGTACAGTATTAGAATTTAAATTCATGCAAGAGGAAGCATGTTTTTTCGTGGGTTTCCTCAAAATTTACATCCTTGCATTTATTAGGACATGATTCTTTCCCACCCCTAATGCACTTCATTAGATATAGTCATTAATATATTTTCTCTGCTTGCACATGGTACTGTAAATCAGAATTCTAAATACTTCTCAAAAAAAAAGACCAAGACTTTTGTGCTTTCATCACTTCACACATGCCAATTTATTTTATTTTCTAAACTTTTACTGCACTCTCCCACCTTCACTCTTTCTTGTTTTCACTGTCACCTTGGAGATACTGTACTTTGAGAACAACAAAGATATTTGCTTGTCTATTTCAGTGTCAGTAAGACAGGATTTGGTGAAAAGAGGTGCTGCTTTGTAATAGAGCTATGTCTAAGTAAACATATGGTTTAAACATGACCTACTAAATAGGAAACCAAAACAAAGACTGGCAAAGAATTTCTGCTGGGTGTGAAGTTTCCATTTTATGAATGCTTTAGAACAACAACTTATATCTTCTTGACATTTAAGATATTTTGGGGCATTCAGTTCTGTTCTTAAAAGGGAATTCCAGCACCATTTAAAAGGAACAAATTACAGGAAATAGAAGTAGGCATATATGATGTTCCTGTGAAGCATTTTAATTTGAGGGTGAATAATTCTGTGTAGTAAGGAAAGATGGACTGTGGGGATTAATTTATTAATTTATTAATTAATAAATAATTTTTAAAGCAATGTGATTATCTTATATCCAGGGTACTATGTCCAGTGCTAGACTCCTCAGTACAAGAATATGATTAAAGGATTGAAGCATCCTTCATTTGAAGAAAGGATGAGAATGTTGGGGTTATTCAGTCTGAAAAAAGACAAGCACACTGGGCTCTCATCCCTCTATTTAAATAACCAATAGGAGTGTGCAAAGAAGATAGAGCCAGACTTTTTCAATCGTGAAATAATGGAAGGAAAGGAAGTAATGAACACAAACTAGGACAACATGAATTTCAATCTGAACACAAGAATATACTTTTCATGGAGAGGGTGACTAAACATTGGAACAGGATGCCCAGGGAGGTTATGGAGTCTGCATCAGTAGAAATATTGAAAATCCACCTGGATGTGATATTAGGGAGCCTTCTTGAAAGTACTCTGCTTCAGCTTTTTGTA
Source organism: Loriotus luctuosus (assembly GCA_035582745.1). Classification (NCBI taxonomy): domain Eukaryota; kingdom Metazoa; phylum Chordata; class Aves; order Passeriformes; family Thraupidae; genus Loriotus; species Loriotus luctuosus. The sequence goes on from JAWWEY010000115.1 coordinate 135,631,822, forward strand.
TTGGACTAGGTGATCTCAAGAGAGCCCCTACAACCTCAAATATCCTCTAATTATAGGCATTATAGGCAAAAACTTTCAGGGCAATTGAAAACTCATCCAACATCACACAAGCATTTCAGATTGTTATTATTTCTGTGCTGTTCTGTGAAGCTTGCTGACAGTCACTGAAAATTACACTGGCTTACAAAATACTAATGGTATTTCAGTAGTTAAGTTTCAAGTAAGACGTAAATAGGGTTTTTTTGAGTCCTTGTGAGTGACTATTGAAAAACCCTATTGCATCTTGCTCAGAAGTCATATGAAGTTAACAAAATCTTAGAACTTCTGAAATGGTCAAAACACTTTGTGGTTTGGTGTGCAGTGCCAGTATACTTCCCTAGATACCCATGAGTTCATCAAAACCATTTATTACTTTCTTGCCCTCAAGAATTCAATAACATATGTTAGAACACAAAATCCACAAATCCTTTGTTGTGATATTATCCCATATTAAAAGTAATGCTGTGTTCCTGGTTAGGCTGACTTGTGGCAAGCTTTTTTATTTTTATTGATAAAATCAAGAATTGGATCTGTGAGATCTAGGAGCACTTTAATGAGTTAAAATGGTAAAAAATTGAGGCAGCTAAGGGTCTGATACTTGCCTTTGTAAAAGTAAAACTGTTGTAACCTTGTGACATGGAGAACAGGACTATAAGATTTAGAAATAGATGAGAAAAATGCATTGAAATTATTTGGGCTCATCCATGGAGTGATGCTCACTGCTCCACCACGGCATCAGTCACTTATCTACTCTGTTTCCTGTAGAGCAGATCAATAGTCTGTCCTGCTCCTTGTTAAAATGTGAACTCCAGTTGATCTTTGCCTTGTAGAAAACCAGAGAATGTGACGATTTGGTTCTGTTTTTCTTTTTTCTATTAGAGGCTTTTAACTAAATGATGACAAGAAAAGCAAGTTCCTCAATTCTTGTATGAAAATCCCAAAGAACTGAAAATAATGTGAGACTCAGAGATATTTCACAGATCCTGTCATATTAAAACTTATTTGAATATGCTGGATATTTTGTCTTGTTTTATCAAGAAACTACTAAAATAATACAGAAGAAGGCTTGCTATATTTTGCTCAGTCCAAACTAATTCATTTCAATACATACCTACAAATTCTGTTATTCAGCACCATTTCCTTGGTAGAAATGGTAATCTAGGCCATAATTTATATTTTACACAATTCTAATGCTGTTTTCAAAAAAAAGTGAAGTAGGTGTTTATCAAGTTAAAGTATTAAGAACCAAACTCTGATTAATACTCATAATTTATATTCCGCTGAAATAAAATAGTTATATATGCAGATCTTGGAAAATATTTTAGCTTTATATTTGTTTCATAGTGAATTGCATCCTGTTAAGCACCACCATGAAACCTTGGTAGTTACCTTCCAATTTTAGATATTTAGATAAAATTATGCATTTACATCCAGTAAGTAAATAAGCACAGGAAAATGGAAATATTAACCATGTTGAGAGCCCACTGGTGCCTCCACGATATTTTAAAAATGTCTGCATATAAAAGCAGCATTTCTTTTCTTTTTAGAAGCAAGGATACATCTTGGATTTTTCTGACATCTGTATTTATTTTCTTCTTTACTGTATGGTTGTCTTCAACCGGCCAGTAACAAAAATTAAAAGAATGCTCCTTCAAAATTGCTAACAAAATACTTCTTAGCCAATCTCTTACTGCACTGCCAGCAAACAATGGCTTTGCATGCAAAAAGCAAATGAGAGAGCTTAGCTTGTTTATACTGGAGAAGAGATGAGTGTGCAGGGATCAATGCATACAAATATATTAAAAGATGGGTACTCAGAGGATGGGACCAGTCTCTTTTCAGAGATGTCCAGTGACAAGATGCAGGGCAACTGGTGAAAATGAAACACAGGAAGTTCCCACATCTGAAGATGGAGAAAAACTTCTTTAGTTTGAGGGTGACTGAGCATGGGAACAGGCTGCCCAAGATGTTGTGGAGTCTCTTTCTCTGGAGATACTCAAAACCCACCTGGACACAAACCTGTGCAGTCCGCTCCAGGTGTATCTGCTTTAGCCAGGGGTTGCTCTTGATGATGTCCATAGGTCCCTTCAATCCCAACCATTCTATGTGATTCTGTGATACTAAAGTACATGTGTCCATTCTGAGGCTGTTCAGGCCAACCTAACTGTAATTAATGCTGGTTTTTTTCATTTTCTCAGTCCCAATATGCATTTATCAGTCTTTCTGCATCTGTTTTTCCTTCTGTATTCCTAAACTGTCTGCCATTTGTTACAGATTGCTTTTGTTCGAACAAGTGAAAAACACCTAGCATGATAATGCATCTGAATGTGGTTCTGATAAAATCAATAAAAATATAATAGTGGATAGCTCAGGTCTTTATCACCTTGGAAAGTTCTGTTGAATTTCTTATGTAAAGTAATTAAGCATTAATTAGATCCCAAGGCCTCCAAGGCAAACTTGCTGTATTAGTGTTTAAATTGCTGCATTAGTTTTGTCCTTTTTATTCTAGCCCTCATTCCATTGCACAACAAATATCTTTTTTTTTTTTTTTTGGAATTGCTCAGTTTGGTTTGGTTGTTTTGGGTTTTTTGATTGATTGGTTTTTGGTACTTTTTTTCAAATTTCATTTTATTTTTTTCTCCCGAGGGAGTAATTTGAAGAGTGTTTATGAAGACTATTTTTAGTGAACAGATATTTTGTTTCATTTTATGCATTGCTTTTTATTTGGGTTGCTTAATGAAGTGCACAAATTGTATGTATCCTAAATATATGTCCAATGATGATCCTAATGTCCAATCTTGCTGTCTATAAGATAGTGAAGGAGGACTATTAAGGAAATATGGCTAAGAACTATGGAAAGTGTTTCCTTCAAGATATGGACAGTCCTGCAGTTTTCTGGTGGTAAAAACAAATCACACTCTCTTTTATGCACAGACATTTGAACTTTTAAGACGGTGGCCTAGAAATAAATATGTTGCATGTTTGGTAGTTTGGGTCTTCTTCTTGGCATGTACTCCTTTAAATTGGCAGAAGTAGACCTAATGAGATTTGATAGTTAGAGGCTGAATCTGAACAAGAGTAGGCTTTTAACATGGAGGTAATAAATAATTGTTTAACTGATGTAAGGATGTGATGTATTCTCATAGTTTCAGCCTTTTAAGTCAAGGTTAGACATCATTCTAAAGGTCATTCTGTTGCAAAAGCAAAATTAAAATTTCTTATTTGAGGTTCTTTCATTTGCATTATGAAGAACACTGAAATCAGAGACAAAAATTGGTCTTCTGGTGTTAAAAGCTACTTATCCTAAAATATATGTATATGGGTAAAAATCTAGGGTGTATGCAGCTACCAAAATCTGCACATCATTTGAGATACTCATAATACCTGGTTGGACTCCAGCCTGTGGTTCAGAGATTTCATGACTTCCTTCATTTTTTATCTACCAGCTCTGTGAGGATATTTTTGATACCATCAGGTAGCATAAATAAAGTTTGTATTTATCCAAATACATACATTTAGGCAACTGAATTTATGTCTCTTTACCAGATCCTGAATCATGATAGCAAGTTATTCAAGTTCAGTGACAATTCTCATCCTATTACGACATATCCCGGTCTGCATTTAAGCATTAAGTATGTATAGGTGAGATGATGTTGTTTAGGTGTCAGCTCAATGGCAGAACAAAACCAAGAACCCTACTAAAGGCATCTCCTTATAACTGTTGGAACACTCTTGCCTATTTGCCTTCTTGCTATTCTTGTTTTGCTTACAACACAAAGACATGATTTTCAGAAGGAGGATTTGAGGATAGTCCATCCTTTTCCCTTCAGAACCCTCCTCAATGGTGTTCAAGAAATTTTTCCCATGTAGCTGTAGACCCAGAGCCATTAGAGATAAACAGGCAGTGAGAACAAGTTTCCAGTGGTCAGGAAAGGTGTTATGAGAGCTATCCCCTTAAGCAAGTTGCTGTGGAGTGCTTCAGTCTGTGCTTTTCATATGCTCTGACTCTGATGTTACTGGAAGTTCTGTGCACTGGAGAGCAGAAAAAAAAAAGAAGAGAAATTTTCATGGTTGGTTTTGATAGTTTTTAGAGGTTTATTACAATTTTTTAAATATGGAATTATTTCTGCTTTTGTAATAAAGTAACTGGAACATATTGCAAGCAGATGCAATAGAAAACTTTGTAGTAGGCTGTGATTAACCTATAGTCAATTGGTTGCTGCAGTTCACCAGCACTTGGAATGATAGGAAATATTGTGTATACTTCTGTAGGCTCAGATGACAGTTTGATGATAAGAAACAGAGGAAAAATTGAACTGAAGGATGAAGCAAAGTTTTCTCTGGAATTTAGAGAGGTAGGCATTATCTGTATCTCATGTAGGTGATAGAAATACTGAGTAATAGAAATTGAATAGACAAAAAATGTTGAAAGGATATTGTAGGGAAAAAATAGAGGAGCTTGTCAAAGTCAGTCTTGTTAATGTGGTCTGGTAAAATATCTAATTGAACAGTAGAAATTTCACAACAGAAAAAAATGTAAACACTTAATGAGACATGAAAGTGACATTAAACAAGGCAACACATATATGCATGCAGCATAAATGCATATATGCATGCAGCTGAATAATTGGAAATCCAAATACAAAGCTGCAAGTAAAGCAAAATGGGACAAATTCATTTATATTGAAAGACAGGTATGGACAAAGGCAATGAGTCAAAACCTTAAAAAGTCTCATTTTTAAAAAGCAGAAAAGCATGTGTTTAAATTCCAGACATGAACTTCTCAAGAATCAGAATCAGATCAGAAAAGACCAACAAGATCTTGAAGTCCAAGCTTCAACCAAATATCATGAAAGTACAGAATCAAGAGATGTTAAAATTGAAATCCATTCTACATAGACATAGTATCTGTCAGATAAGTGAAATACAGTGAAGCAGAAGCAAGCACAGAAACTGCATCTGGGATTTAAAAGACACATATTCAAGTAGAGGAATAAAAATGTTAAATGGTGGGGCAGATCTAATATTTAGAGATTGTTCAATGATATAGCTTAGCATGTGTGCATACATATGTATAATGATGGTTTGCAGAATGACCACAGTACATAGAAATATATTAGAATTAGTTTGATCTTTTTGTCGCAAATAATGGTGAACTAGTATCACTGGGCAGTGTTTTAAATAGCACCAGGGAAGAAGACACAGAGAGACAGAACATTTTATTTTTGGATGTGGATACAATGCCATAGTACCATCCATCTCTGAGTCAGGGTGAACAGTGTTAGGGCAGTAGAGTCAGATGCAAGTAGTGAGAAATCCCTGGGGCACTTCTACGCATTTCTTTCCAATGCATAGATAGTTCAAAGGGAATATTGGTCTGAATTCAATGTTTACCTGTCACTGTACTGTCTGTACACACCAATGAACTTTGTCTCTTGGGGTCTTCTGTGGAAGGGAGTGAATTGTCAATTCATTTAAAAATTGCAAAGAAGTTTTAGATGCTAAAATCTCAGTTTGAGGCTTCTGCTCCTCAAGGATTTGGCAGATGTGAGCAGTAGGTGATCTGAACCATCTGCTGAGCTGGGACACCCCAATTCTCAATCCTTGCTCCCTCTGCCAGTGTAATTTAAATTGATCTCATTGTTTCCAAATAGCCAAGTAGCTGCAGTAAAGATTCCAGGAAATATATTAATGCAGGCCACAATGCTAGGCAGATAACATAAAGAAAAACTATGCTTTCTCTACCATCTGTGAAATATGCAAAATCATATTCAATAAACACAGTGGTGAAGAAGTGAGCTTCAGTAGTGAGGGTATTCATCAAGACAAAGAGATTACTCATGTTATCCCCATTAATTTCTTTTAGCATCCTTTTTAATCAGTTAAATATAAGATTACTGTGGAAAAAAATATAGGAGTACTGGAGAACAAAAACATATATAGGAAAATAAGTATTGTGACAAAGTTGAGAAAATTTTACTGAGGGCAGTCCATGCTCACACTGTTAGGTCATACAACAACGAAATATTCGGCTGTAAATCTTTTGTCCTAAGGAAAAGGATTAAACTTCGTTTTTGCAGGTGTAGTCATGTTGTATTTAGCACCAATTTTTACCTGATTAATTAAAAAAATTACAAATAGTTTGTGAGACATAAGAAGGTAAGTGCTAAATTTTTGTAGGTAGCTGAATTCTAAAGCCATCTATTATACAAATTCTGTAAACATTAAGCTCCATTAATATTTATATAATCAATATGATGATTTAAATAGTATTATTAATCCTACTACTATGCATAATATATCACTGCATTTTATAATTTGAATTACATATATTAAGAATTGAAATCAGATCAGATTTTTCAATTCCAGAATAAGATATTGATAGAAATATGGCAAAGATAGGACCCAGTGGTTTTTTTGCCTTTACAACTGATGTAGTCTGTGACTGCAGTTAATTTCATATTAACCAGGTGTGATGTGTTCTTTGCTGTTCAGGATCTCTCTTTTGTTAATTTAGTGCTGACAATAGTAGTTACTATTTAAAACAAGCAGGTGTCAGAGTCTGATGTTATGTGAGCAGGTTCTCCTAGATATTTGTTGGGAACTGTTCTTATAAGTATTTGTCAGGAAATGTAACGATAGAGCAGTGAGTAATAGGTACAAATTAAAAGAGAGGAAATTCAAGTTCTTCTTATTAGGAAGAATTGTTTTAGTGAGTGTGGTGAGACACTGGAACACATTCCCGGAGAAGTTGTGGATGCCCCAACCATGGCAGTGTTTAAAGCCAGGTTAGATAAGGCCTGGTGGGAGGTGTACCTGCCCACAGTAGGAGGGTGATGATCTAGAATTAGGTGATCTTTAAGATTCAGTCCAAAAACTTATGATCCTATGATCTGATGAGAGCAAGATTACAAAGACAGTGTTTAATACCAAGTTTACTTTCCTGAGGTTAACTGATGCTATACAGGGCTTGGATATATATGAGGGATAGAGCAAAGTACTTGTACCACAATGCAAGTACAAATTACAACTAATGTAGTACAGGAATGGAAATATGCAACCGATTTGGAATACAAATGTGATACCCACCATGTGCTATCTGTTGCATGCTCACTGTGATGAGGTTGAGCAGCCTGATTGTCAGGAAGGAATATGTAAGTGGAAATAAGCTTAGTCCTATTGCTCTTGTGCTGATTTTGGCCTAGGTAATTTTCTTAATAGTAACTTGTAGGGGGATGTTGTTTGGATTTGTGCTAGAGATGGTGTTGATAATATGGGATATTTTTGTTATTGCTGAGAGGTGACTGACTTACACAGAGTCAAGGTCTTTTCTGTCTGTCACACCACCCCCAACCCTGAATACAAGGGATATTCCATTCTACATGGCATCATGCTCATCGTTTAAAGCTGGGGGAAGAAGTAGAAGGGGAGGAGTGATGGCAATTGTCTTCCCAAGTCTTTGTTACATGTGATGGAGCCTGCTTTCCTGTGGATGGCTGAGTACCTGCCTGCCATGGGAAGCAGTGAATGAATTCCTTTTTTTGCTTTGCTTGTGTGGCTTCCATTTACCCATGAAACTGTCTTTATCTCAACACATGAGTTTTCTCACTTTTCTGGTTCTCCCTCCATCTTGACACAGAGGGGAGTGAAACCATTTATCCAAAAAAAAGGCCATATTCTTGTCAAATCTGTGTTATGTTCATCTTTCCATCTCAGAGCTGCCTTCTATTGTAGGCATTCATTTATTGGTCACAGCAGGTTGAAATTATTTACTTGCTGTTCATATTGCTATATAACTGTTCTTCTACTTGCTCTGTTTTTGTAGCAGAATGAAGCTACAAATAGAAGAAAGATTATTTTAATGATTGTTCAGTGATAACACATTCCTGCTCTTAGGTGTAACAAATTGCAAAGGAAAAAAATATATATATAAAAAACCTAGCAAGGAGCTAGAAATGGAGACTGGTTAAAGCTATTCAAGGTTCTAGAAAGTTAATGAAAGTTAATCTAATATTTTTATGACAAATCTACACACAGCTTCCTACTTATGAACTGTATTGTTTTTGTAGGCCATTAAACATAAAGGGAAAATGTTAACAGCTACAGTTTTCAGTTCTGCTGCAGAGAAATCTCTGTAGTTTCTCCCTATACCTATCTCTCATCCTTTCTTTGAATAGAAGAAATGAGGCACAAGATAGTTAGCTACAGTCAGATTGTTCTGGTGAGCATGTAAATCATTGTGACAGATTCTTTACATTATTCATTCTAACACAATAAGGAAAGGCAGAAGAGACTCGTGTGGAGAAGAGCAATCAACTCTACTTTTCATAGAGAAGACACTGTCAGTGTCATGAATGTATATAGCTAGTACCACTTATGTCTGGACAATTGTTCATTATTGTGTAGTTTTCCTAAACTGTTCATAAAATACTAAGAAGACCAGCTGTTTTATGGAAGAAATGATTACCTTGTGTAGAGGTTCTGCATGAAGTATTTTGTCTTTCACAGTAAAGTAGCATCACTTCTTGAAGAGCCACAGGAATAACTGATTATGTTTAAAAGCCTGTTAGAGTAAGGGGAAATAGCTTAATTCTATTTGATTTGTAGTTCAGATGGTTATGTCTACAGTAGCATGTTAACTCTAGGCCTCATTTTGTGCTCCAATCCACAAAACAACTATGCCAACTCAATGACTTCAGCGCATCAACTCATTTACTAACTCTAGATGCTATCACCTGAAACTTAGTGATGAAGCAAGACTAGAATGAACTTTGGTTATGTTCCCAGAATATAGCCCCAAAACCAGGCTTACCTTACCACAGACTTGCCTGAAGTTCATATCCACAAAAATGCTTTACTTCTACATTCCCATGTCCTTTTCAGCAGAAAATTCAGGTGCAGGAATGTCAGAAAAGAATCTTATAAGTGGGAGCAGAGGCTCAAGAGATCACTGGAAAAGCCAAAATGAGATGTGAATGTGACAGAGGTAAGCCACAAGTGAACCAAGACACATAATTTGGATGAAAATAGCTCAAACACAAGTTAGCAAGTCATAGGAGTGTATCCATTCAGGAATGGATAGTAGCAGCAGCATAGGCTTGTAATAGATCTAGCAGAATCCAGGAAAACTTTCTCTGGCAGCAGATATATAATAAGGGAAAATGTCTGTTGTAAACAGTTTAATGATTCAATAGGTAATACAAAGATGAAGAGAAAGATTGGCAAGTAAAGGCTTAGGAAGGTTTTATGCTAATGTTTTCCTACTTTTCTAAGTTGTGTAGGAAAGAAAACATAATTCATTATTATCTTCAGTTTCTCTCTTCTGGGGATAGAGATTCAAGCAAACACAGTTCAAGTTTGCCTTTGTGTTGAGTATTAAAGTAGCTATCTGAGATTCTCTTTACGTTTCTTATTTTCTTACTTTTCCCATTTAGTCTTCTACAATTTCAGGACTTGAACAATTATTAAAGGGTAGAAGCAACAGCAATCCTTCTTCCACTTTAACTTATATGACTGAAAGAGAGGTAGTAATTTATAGCCCAAAAGCTTTTCAATTGTCTAAATGAAAAGATGAAACTACTAAAATAAATTGAAATAAATATTGACTCTTTAATTAGAAAATATTTATTATTATATAATAAATTATTATATATAGTTATGTTTTATAATATTATAGTATATTTAAATATTAAATATCAAATTATTGTATTTTATTATACAGTGAATTATTTCAGGATCACTGTCACCTCTGGTCCCTTTCATTACATCCTCTCAGATGGCTGGGGATGCGAGTGGACATGGCCAAGAGAGCTGACCCAAACTGAACAATGGGGTGGTGATGTTATGCTCAAGCCAGGGTAAGAAGGAGGTGAGTATTTGTGGTCGTGGTGTTTGTCTTCCCAGGTAATACCTCCATGTGCTGAGTTAAGTGGCTAGATATCTTCCTGCCAGTAGAAAGTAGTGAAAGAATATCTTCTTTTGTTTTGCTTCCAAAAGTGGCTTTTGCTTTTCTTGTTAAACTTTCCTTATCTCAAACCAAGTATCTTTGTGATCATTGTTTTTCGCTCCATCACCTGGTAGAAGGGTGTGAGTGAATGGCAGGATGAGTGTTTGGCTGCTGGTTGGGATCAACCCATCACAGATACAAATAAACATGTAGAACATCACCTACTCACGTTCAATCAGGTAAATCAGGCTGTAAATAAGATTTATTGTCTGGAATCTTATTCATTAATGAAAATTTTGTAAAGTGTTCAGTCATTGCATTTAGTATTGTATTTATAAAATAAAAATTCCTAGCGCGACTAAGAAACAGTTCCTCTTGGTTTGAAAACAGTATAAACACTCTAATGATCTGAGAACTGGATCTATAGGACAGAAAAAAAACTCACACTAAACCAGAGTTCAATTCCTTTTCATAATTACTGAAGCTTACAGTTATAATTTTAAAGCAGACTTTATCAGAAGTCTGAGTTTTCTTATGTTTGAAGGAGAAACTCCTTCCCAAAAGAAACAATTTCTGTGGTTCATATTTTCATTCTAACAAATCTACTTTTTTACTTCTCTTATAATTTCTGCTACAAAGAGGCAGTGTCTCCCAGCTTCATTCACTGCACTGATGAGCAGAACAATTCTGCTCCCTGAAGATAGATGTCCAGCATCCCTTCCAATGTCTTAGTGTATCCATGATATTGATATGTCTGGCAAAAGGTACGAGGACATAGAGGATAATAATGTTCTTCTACAGCATCATCCAGAGGAGCAGTGGATTTCATGGCATATCTTGGATTGCACTACACACAAATGAAAAAATAACTTTAATGAGCCCTAGTATTCATTGGCATTGTGGGAGCACAGACACCAAGGGTACACGAGAACATCAATGTGCAAATATCTAAATATAGAAAGATAACAGGATTCTCAAGGACTGTCTCAACTTAAGGGTAATAGAAAATGAGTTACAAAATGAGGTGCAGGAAGCTGTGGAATTCTTGCTGGCCATCTCCTCCAGTAGTATGGGCATATGTTTGCTGCTTAAAAAGGGCAAGACAGCATAGAACTGTTTTGACTTAAATCCTACCATTTTAACAGAATTTTCAAGAGAAGAAAATAACTGTAGGATCAGCTAAAGTATTTCTGAGGCTAACACTTGGTAAGCATAAGCTAAAAGAAGATTATATGGTTAAACTTAGTCATGAATTAAAGTAATAATTTTTTTCTTTTAAAGACATATATAATTTGGTAGACTACCTGAGAGCTTGTTGACTGGTATAAATTGCCATACTTTTTTGGAAGCTCCTGAATCTACCTAATTACCTCACCAAAGATATTTCTGGCTATAAGAATATCTGTGTGTATGTATTAAGCAGAACAGATCCTTTTCTATTTGCTACAGTAGAAAAATATAACCAACATAAGACCACAGCACTAAGTTCTTTCAGTTATTCTTCTATACTGGTACAATTGCAATTAGCATAAGGAACAAATACCAGGTGCTAGAGGCTGTTCAAATGAGGTCTGCTTTTTTTCACCATTCCCAAAAAGTCAATCTATTTTTGAGCCAAATCAGAAGATGAAAGTTGTTGCTTATATTATTTTTAATATATACATTCATAGTTTATAAATTATGGTGATTTTTGGTAGGACCATTTTCAAGGGGACTTTAGGAATTTTTTTTTCAATTAAAGTTGTCCTTTTTATGCATATCCAAGAATCAAATGGTAAATAATAAATGCCACTATTACACAGACAATGTTCTGTCCTTTCACATAGTCTTTGAAAATATTTTTCTTATTTAGATAGCAAGTGCATGTAACTGATTGTCCTATTTACAAATTTGATAGATATCTGCCATGTTGATTTAGCTTACCTGTTTTTTGTTAATTCTGATATTACTCATCTGTGTTTATATGTCAGAATTAAATATGAAATATACATTCATATTTTAATAGTATGGCAGAAATTTTTCTCCTGAGCAAACTCTTGAAAAGCAGAATTACCAACCCAAATATTAAGGCCTTACAGTAAGTCCTAATCACAGGAAGAAATTGCTATTTAGAATTTTGGTGGGGTTTTTGGTTTTTTGTTTGCTTGTTCATTTGGTTTTGGGTTTGGGTTAGAGGATTTTTTAACTTTAATTATGATTGACAGTATACATAACTTCATATCTGTTAAAAATTGTAATTTTTTTCCATTTGACATTGTAAGTTACATTATTCTGGCTTTCTCTGAGGAAGGGGAATGAGTATTTGCCTTTTATTTTGATGCTGTAACTATACACAGTTGCTATGTTTTGCACAATTCCAGGCTAGCCTGGGAATAATCGCACATTTAGGAATTCGATATTGTTTTTATTTTTTGTTTTTATCCAATTAGTTATTATAAAACATGCATGCATTCTGTTGAGTAGATCCCAGTCCCGCTCAGTGGATAATTCCTGTCAGATTGAAAGCTAAACACAACTTTCTGGGTAAATATTCTGACAATTGGATTGCTATGCAACAGATGTGTAGGCAGACCACAAGTAATTGATCATGATTCTATTAATTTCAACTGCAAAATTTCTACATTTGGTCGATTTTCAGTGAATGATACTTTGTTCTTCCATCACAATAGAGAATAAAAGCTAATTTCAAGATACTTGCAGGTGATTTTGAGTTGTACTGCAGATGTAACGGAAAAAATATAACTACTTGTGTTGGTTTAACACAGCCTGGCTTTTTTCTTTTTTGGTTTTTTTTTGTTTTTCCATGGGAGGAGAAGCTTCTGAGAGAAGTGGCTTCTGAGAGAGAAGCTGTTCAAAGCTTCTACTAGGTCCTGCAGAGCCAATCCCTGAATGGCCTGGTGATGGACATGTTGCTGGCCCAATTAGAGAAGTTGGTAACATCTCTGTGATGACATATTTAAGAAGAAAAAAACCATGCACAGTTCTTGCTGGAGTGAGGAGGTGGTCGCTCAGGGCCATCCCGGCATGAGCAGCACTGGGAGCAGCCATGCTGCTGGGGCCATGCAGCCAGCGCCCGGACGATGTGGCTGCTGATATCTCTGCATGGCTGTCAGTAAACTTTCCCTGCTCAGCTGTTTTTAACCAGCCATGCTGTGAGCAGAAGGACCAACAATATCTCTGCATGGCTCACAGTAAACTTTCCCTGCTCAGCTGTTTTTAACCAGCCGTGCTTCAAGCAGAAGGGCGGAGGCAGTGGCAGCGGCTTCTCCTTTTTGGTGCCCCACATGAAAAAAGGCGCTGAATGGAGCCAGTGCAACGACAGGGACCATGAGACTGGTGGCAAGGGGCATGGCGAGTGATTCCCCAACAGAGAGGCCCAACAAAATCAACTTTTCATTGCTGCAAATTCCTGCAGAAATCTTTGAACTGGTGGAATTTGTTGGCGATGGTACCTAGGAGCAGCAGGGCTTTTTCCCTTTTATTTGCAGAGAAAGGAGGAAGTGAAGACATGTGAAAAGGGACAACATGGTGACACTAAAGTCAGTGAAAAGAAGGAGGGGGAAAAGGTGCTTCAGGTGTTAGAGCTGAGATTCATCTGCAAGCCATGGCAAAAACTGTAATACAACTAATTGCTCCCTGTAATTTATGAGGTCCATTGGGGGATGCAAAAAATCCCTCACAGCCCATGAGAAAAGGTGCTCATGCTGGAGCGAGTAGATACTAAAAAAGCTGTAATCTACTGGGAGACCCAAACAGAAAAAGAAAATCCTTGCTTCCAGAGATAGAGGACCCTTGCTTCCAAGCTAGAACAGCTCATCCTTAAAAGACCCCATGAAATAATGACTCATGCAAAACAGTTTTGGGAAGACCGTTTACCCATGGGAGGGTCTCGCATTGCAGCAGGTTGGGTGGGACTGCTAGGTGTGGAAATTAGAACCACAGCAGAAAAGCTCACAGAGAACTGTCTCCTGAGGGAAGGACCCCATGACAGAGCAGAAGAGACTCCTTTCCCTAAGTGAACTGAAGAAAGAATATTCAAGTGAAAAACTGACCAAAACCCTCGTTTCCTACCTCCCTGTGCTGTCTGTGAGAAGGAGAGAGGGGCTGGGAGAGAAAAAAGTGTTTTAAAGTCTTATTTTATTCCTCATTATCCTCCTCTGATTGTTAATAATAAATGTTAATAATAAATACTGTGTAAGTTTAAGCATTTTTTGCTCTTTTCCTAATCCTCATCTAAACTCACGAGCTCTTCATTTTTTCCCCTCCTTTGCTCAAATATAGCAGAGGAGAGTGAGTGAATGGTTTTTGTGAGTCCCTGGCTTTGGCCAGTGTCTACAACAATACTGCTACAAAATGCTTAGGCTTAGCATTATTTTCATGTTATACACAGTGATGATTTCTGTAGTAATTCTGATAACTGTGTTTCTTTTTTTATGGAAGAGTAAGCACAATTTTTACATTAATTTTCTTTCCTTTAAACTGAATTTAATGAAACAGTCATGTTCTGAAGTTCATAAAAATAATAATCTTCTAATTAAATACTGTTTAAATGTCTTTTACATTATAACTTTCTAAACAGACAGGGAAACAAAAAACTTTTTACATTTTTGCATTTCTTCAGAAAAACACAATGTTTTGCATTAAATAATATTTTATTTAAACTACATGCTAACAATCTGAAAAAGATGTGCAGGGGAAGGAGAAATTTTAGTAGATCTTTTAGCATCTTAAAGTATTCTTTATACTGAGGAGCTGTTGCTGAACATTTTCTATTTCCATTCTGGTCAAAGGCAAGTGTAGGGACTCAGCCTTTTCTAGGATCAGATCCAAGTTTGTTACTCTACTGAGCTAAGATAAAGCTAACATTTATTTAGTTGTAAACTATTTGTATGCATATGTAATATAAAATATCAGGAATAAAAATATGTCTGTATAAAAATTAGCTTTCTGAATAACCCTGGGAAAATTCTCCCTAATTTTAGGCACTACTTTCATCTAAGGATTAACCAGAAATTACTAAATCTATTTGCTTCAGCTTCTATTTCCAAATCAGTCCACTTGTATGGGGATACAAATTCCTACTTAGAGGAAAATGGCAGCACTGGGTACGCTTAGTGATCTGTAAATGAAGGAAAACCTCTCTTGTTCTTGTACTTCAATCTAAAAACCAAGAACAAAATGATGTATGAAAAAAGTAATAGATGCTTGCAGTATTACGTCTTTTTTTCTTTTTCTTTTGTTATTGTTATGGTGCAGAAAAAAAAGGCACATGGAATATATGTCTGATTTATAACTAGCTGTTGGTCATTTTAAAAACAATCCATGGTTAGCCTTACTTCTGGTTTTCATCATTACAATAAACTTTGTTGGAACATTTCAAACTGAAATGAAGACATCAGACATCTGAAATAAAGAGGGGACAGAGAGGAAGTTTTGTCCTGAAATGCTGGTATATAACTGTGTTATAGCATAGTAGTCTTCTGGGTATTATTGTGAAAATGTGCAACATAATTTTGCTTGGAATTATGTCATACAATATATAATCATGATACTTAATTACAATGCTGAGGAATTTTGTTTCCAAATAATCTAATTCCAAGTGATACAACTTTGATAGGAAAACATATATGACTGAAAAAATAAGTAGGAGTTGGCAGAACTGCAATTTGGTTTTATTAGTAGTCTTGCAATAGATCTTTCAGTATGGGCCATAAAAACATTTTGCATGGTTCCTGTTGAGTTATGCCTGAAGTTTCATGACATAAAATGATAGATTTTATGAAACAGGGACACTAAAAAAATCTGAAGAATGCTTGAGTCAGGTAAGTGTCAATATTTCAAGGATTTATCCAAAATATATATGTGTAATACTACCCGAGGACTACATCAGGATGAGTATAATGCAGATTGAACGTAAAGTTGTGCAGGGTGACAGAAGTGTATCTAAACATGCCACCAATGTGCACTTCCATGAAACAATATGTTACAAAAACATATAGAAAGTTTCAAGAAAACATCCATTTTGCTGTAACAGGTAAAGTATAGCTGTCCTACATAGCAGTTAAGAGTGGAGGTGAAGACAGGAGGATTTCATATGTGTGCTCTGCAAGTTTTTAGTACTCTAAGATACTTGAAGAATGTTACATTTTACGAGGTAGAAAACAATTGAGCTGAGCCATCCCTAAATAATGACAGAATATTCAGGGTGGGTCTTAACCATTTAAATTAATTCAACACAAGCATCTGATTTTAGAAAGAATTGGGCTATTTTATGAGCAAACACTGTTTAAATGCTACTTTTTGAGCTAAAATGGATAATACAAGATTTTTTAAAATTGGTTATTAAAGATACATCATAATCTGTCATTTTTTTATTCCCACATATTGCACTGCATAAAGGATAAAGTTATAAATGCAAATATCAGTGTCCTTAAATTTATGTGTGCATTATATAAAGATTTTGAGTTACTAATGTGATCTTCCATGATTGCTTGGTCTGTAGTGTTGTTGGCATTTATTGTTAAAATCTTCCCTTGCAGATCCATATGGTCTACTATGAAGGGGTATAAAATTAATTTGCACATAATGAAACATTAGAATAGAATAGAATAGAATAGAATAGAATAGAATAGAATAGAATAGAATAGAATAGAATAGAATAGAATA
>JAWWEY010000115.1:135648572-135665047 GCA_035582745.1 Loriotus luctuosus
TAGAATAGAATAGAATAGAATAGAATAGAATAGAATAGAATAGAATAGAATAGAATAGAATAGAATAGAATAGGATAAAATAGTTGAAAGGTACCTACAACAGTCTTTTAGTCCAACTGTCAGATGGGTTGTGTTTGTCTTTTCCTTCTAGACTGGTCAAGGTAACTGAGCATCTTGTAATCAGAAAATACTACATAAGAGTTTCTGTTAACGGGAATGACTACATGGATCTCCATGAACTGCAATTTGTGCTCGAGTGTTTAACTTACACTGTTTCTAAAAGACAAATGGCTTTCTTATGAATCAGTCTGGCAATAAAATATAACTTGCTACATAATCAAATGCAAGCTATGCTTTGATTTATTGTTAAAGTACTATTAAAATCTTATTGCTTTATCTCAGGTCAAATGCAATCTTAACAGTATGTTAAGATTTTCAAAAACAGTATATTAAATAAGGCCACTAGTAAGCATAGTAACAGATATGTTCATTTAATCAGGGATGTATTCTAAAGAATTCCATTGATAAGGATCTATTAACAAAGACCTGACAGTTGCTAGGAGCTGAGAGTCAGAACTGAATGCAAACAGGGAACTCATTTGTAAAACGATTACGAGTGTCGTATCCCTGATCTCAATTAACTGCCAGCTGAAGTCAGATTCTCTTAATGTGATTCATTTTAACATAACAAGAATAAATAGTTTTGCCATGCAGAACAAACTGATTATTTCAGACGCAGTAGAGACCTTACTTAAAATGTCAGCCAGATTATGAATTCATGCTAAATAAGTTAATGAAAAGATTAATATCAGTGACAACAGTGCTTCCAGATAATAGTAACTCCTTATTTTATCTAAAATAGGCACTCTTATCTTTTTTTTGCCTCTCATTTTTAATTTTTTTCCCTTGGCTAATAGACATTTTCTTTGAAATGCATAATTTTCTGTACCACTTAAAACTGGCTGGTAAATTGAGAGTTTCATCTGTTTTTACCAAGATAAAGAGATGTACATATATTATTATGGATTGCTCTTGTTAGTTTTCAGTTCTTAGGTATGAGGCTGTGCCAGCAGGAAAATGTCTTTACATTGTACAAGTTGTACTCAAACTAATTGCAGAGAACAATCTCAGGTGGAGTAGGTAGTATTTGTATAGCATTTAACCCTCACCACTCCAATGCTTTGATCAAGTTAACTTTCTTGAAGGAAAACATTGAAACAGGCTCTCATCTCTTAAGGTATAGGCGGTTGTATTGATTTCAATGAACATATTTTATTCTTCATTCTTTACCTTGTCCTTTGTTTTTCTGTTATCTTTTTTCCTCCACTTGTGTAGTTACATATGACAGTTGTACTCCTTGCTCCCTTACATATTCTTGAGATGTTAAACAATAACTGTCATCATATATTAAAATATTATATAAAAAAGGAACCTAGTACTGCAGTGTTTCAGCAGAGAAAAAAATTAGTAGCCCTTCTTTTAACATTCTCCATTTTCTTTCTGTTCTTAAAAAAAAAGCAGAGGAGAAAAATATTGACATAACTGTACATTGGAATTAAACCATGGAAGCACACTAAAACTTGCTCATCTTTCAGGAAATAATTTATACTTCATCATGCTGCAAAGAAAACAGCTCCCTTACTTCCTTCTACCAGCTTAGTCAAAAACTGAAGTTTATGAAGTGATTGTAAAACTAGGTAGGAATGGTCCTCCCCTTTCTTAAATATCTGCAAAATACTATCGATCAGCATATATGTTAACAAAAAGGAGGATAGACATAAGCTTTGTAATTTTCAGTAGGCTTAGGTTCTCACCATTAAGTAGAAGATTTTGGCAGGAGGGATGAAGCATTATATATATATATGCTGAAAAACATTTACGAAAGAAACCTCAGAATCTATAGTTAAAAGTTACTCTCATAGTTACTTATCAAGTGATGTGTTACAGAAATGTTTAACATTATGGTGTTTTACACCAGCTGATCACTTATCACAGACTTTGTGAGTTCACCTGGTAGACATTGACAGTATTGACAGAAGTACTTTAGGACCTGAATTTCACAGGGACTGCTGTATCAACCAGCGTAAAGGGTAATTGAGTACCTGAGGGACATATATGTTTTTCTTACTTCAATTATTTTCCAGACTTTTTCAAAATTTCCTTTTGATTTTTTTAAGGCATCTCTGTAGAATTTTGTGGAAATGCATGTAGTGCCATAGAAAAAAGATTTAGCCCATCACAAAATTAATAATAATCTGAGATTGTGATATTTGGTTACTCCTCTTATTGTCAGTGTTGGAAGAGTGAATCTAACAAATGTTAAAATTCTCATTGTACAATTTTCAAGATGTCTTTATTTAATTCAAGGAGGCTATGACATAGCTTTCCTAGTGATATTGAAATATAAAAATGTATTTAATGAAGGAAAACAAGGCTTATTTTCTTTCAAAACCTATTCTATCAAATACTCATATAAGAAAGTGCTCACGTATTATATTAGATTTGAAGAAGGTGAAAATCCAGTTATTTTCTTCCCATTGCTAGAACTGTGGTTATCTGATCAGAAAAAAAAAAGTCAATCAGAGAGGGCCCATAGACAAAAACCTTAAAGAATAGGCAGGCATTTTTTTCTCTATATCTCTAATCCAGTGACTGAATATGCAGTTTAGGAAAGCAAACTAGACGCTGGTTTGGCTGACACGCTCCCTGATGTGCTCTGTCTGTGCTAGGCAACACCCTGATCTGAAGAGCAGAACATTTCAGCAGACAGGCTGACAAAGTTGGGGCTGCTTGGCCTGGATAAAAGAATCTTCCTCGTAGCAGCCTTCCAGTATCTGAATAGGGCCTATAGGGGAACTGGAGAGGGACTTTCATCAAGAACTGTAGTGATAGTGATGCCAAAAGATTTTTGCTTTTTATATATTTTTTAGTAAATTCTTAGCTCTGTAGACTATTATTGTATAGTTATGTAGTATCTTAGCTAAATTCAGTACTCTGTTAGACAAACACATTCCTGGAATCTTATTCTAATCTTCTTCAGTGGACCAAGGCTATGTCACTTTCCCATGTATTTAGACATAAACAGTGTTGGGCTAGAAGCCAGAGGGGAGGCTACTGTAGGGGCAAGAGAGGGAAATACTTCATTAACTGTGTTTCTAATTGGTGATTCTTGTCAATTATGCTAATTTGCCAAACTTATAAAAGCACTGAAGCCCTTTTATAAGGGCTAAATGCACATGTGCGCACATATGCATAAATGCACCTGGAGGACTTTCAAGAAATGGCAACTGCTTTTATAATTTTAATCTTGTTTGGTTTATGATTTTAAGGCAGAAAACACATCAATAGAAAAAGGAGTAATGGGTACAAGTTCAAAGAGGGGAAATTTAGGTTAAATATTAGAAAGAAATTTTTCACTTTTAGGGTGGTTAGACACTGGAACAGGTTGCCCAGAGATGTTGTGGACACCCCAATCCCACATTTGGAAGTGTTCACAATCAGGTCAGATGAGACCTTGAGCAACCTGGTCTAGTGGGATGTGTCCCTGCCCATAGCAGGGGGAATTGGGACTAGATGGTCTTTAAGGTCCATTCCAACCCCTCAACGGTCTATGATTTCATCTTTCTGGCAGATTCTGTGGAATCAACCATCATCCAATCTACTTTTTACTACATTCTTGCTTCTTTTATGTAACATCATATAAAAGGTAATGTAGTCTTTAAATCATCCGTCATATTAACAAGAATAGGATTTTTACCCTATGTTATAATTCCAGTTGTAATATTTTAAGATTAAATTTAAGATGAAAATTACTCAATGAAATGTGAATGGATTTCACCGTCCTTTATATTTAATCATTTTTCTTAAAGTTAGAAGCTCAAAAACAGATTTTACTTTCAAATGTGTGGCATTTTTACTGTGAGTCTTCATGCTTTGTTGCATATATATGAAATAGTGATCTTTGCCTTCTTTCCAGAAAGCATGATGATTCCACTCACTTTGTTTTACAAAGGCCATAGGAGTACACAGGCACTTAGAGCTATCCCTCTTTGCTTAGGAGTTTCAAAAGTGAAGATTTGTGCATTCCATAAAAATAATTTATTTAGGCCTTTCTCTATTATATACTAGCAGCAATAAGTGACATTTTTGACTAATGGGATTTGACATGACCTGTCTCACTTAGAAATTTCAAAAAGGAATGCTGCTCAATATTAGTCTATCAGAAATGACGCACATGTCACCATGTGATTAGCTTTCTGGACAAGGCCCAGGCATAGCCTCATTTCCTTGGGCACTAAAACACTGACACTGAGGAAAAAAGGATGATGCCTGTCATGTTCTCCTTTTCTCCACCAAAACTCTTCCAAAAAGCCTTTAGGGTTTTAGTCCTCTCTTCCAAGAGACTACAAAATTATATTTGTTCAACACTTTTCTGTGAGAGATGTACTATTTGTTGAACTGAGCTCACCTTTAAAAAAAATGTTTTTTATATACTAAAAAATTTTGGTTAACTGAGGGATTCTTACAAAGCAGAAGGGGAAAATAGAGATATATCCTTGGATATAAACACAAATGTTTACACAGTTTTCTTTGATTATATACTTTGCACACTGTTCTGGATACCCAATATAACAGTTAACTATTGTAATTATGTAGTTTATTTTGTAATTGTTTTAATCAGTACCATAAGAGTTAACAATAACTACAGAAAGAACACTAAATATTTCAATTTCAATATTCTTTATTGTGATATAAGAAATGTATTAGTAAATAATTTTTTAGGCATGATATGGTATATAGACATATATAAGCAAGCATATGCCTATATTATATATATTCATGCAAGGACTCACATGTAGGTTTCATTGCAATTATTCTTCTCCTCGAGAACATATGAGAATAAAAAAATTGTGAGAGCAAGCATGCTTTTCAGTGACAATAACAGCTTTAAAAATAATTATTTTCAGCCATTCACATGTTTTAGACAGCAAAAAGCATTAGAAGTGTGCAAATGCCTTCCAAGATGGTATCTGACATTGGGTAGAATAGGGGTACTTTTTGTGCTTTTTGGGTTTTACAGCAAAAGATATGAGAGACTGTAAGAACATCTATAAATTGTTTCTGACTTTTAGTTCAGAATCAATATTAGACTATGGCAGTAATTTTCATATAATTATATGGGTTGAACCTCTTTTCAAGGGGGTAATATGACTTAAAATGCTTCTCACCTTGGCAACAACTTTGTAGTGTTTCACACAATGACAGCAGGACTTAAAGTTTGGAAGAAGGTCAACTCTTCAGACAGCGATGCCTTGGGGAAACCAGAAATTGTTCCACTTCTCAGTCTGTGAAGCTACTGGCATCCCAAATAGTCACAAAGCACTTCAGTGCCTTAGGCTATTTCAAAGTCAGAGCTTCTTCATTCTTATTAAAATACATGTACACTGCTTAATAAGAACTATCCTTTTAACAAGAGTATATTATTGTGTGTGAGAAATCCCAGTTGTTCCTCTAAAAGCTACTTACATACAGCACCATTTACCAAAACAGATTTCTAAAGCAATCCAACATACTCAAATTTGAAGAAAATGTGATACGAGATGAATAATGAACTCACTTTAGCTGTTCTCACAAAATGAAAAAGCATGAAGGCTGTCATAGTCTTTAGAAGGAAAAAGTATGAAGATTGGTATCACTTCCCAAAGTCCACCAATAAATTATTGTGTCTTGGAACTCAAGTAAATATATACATATATACTAATAGATCCCAGTTATTTCATATGAGTTTTGGAAGAGGAGTAATGGTTTTGGAATTGCAACTGAAAAGCAAAACTTAAAACTGAGAGGAGAAAAAGCAAAAAACGCCAAACAAACCAAGCAATATTTTGTTTGTCTTACAACTCCCCTTTTTTCTTTTCTGTGTTGTAAACAAAAGAAAATAATGCATCCTCATTAACCAGAGTTTATCAAACTTACATTACTGTCCATCTGTTCACAGTTCTTTAACAATATTTTTAGAAAACACTTTTTTTAAAGGAGGCAAATAATAAACACTGGCAGTTATTCTAATGTTAGGTAATAGAGAAGAAAAACATTGCAAGCCACATTTGACTCGAATCTGAATCTAGTTCTGAAAAAAAATATATATGGAACAGGCTTTAATTGTCTCATTGGATGGGAGTCTATGTTATTCTGAATGTATTGACAATCATCTTATATTTATTGAGTTTTAGGAGAAAAGGACATGAAGTCTTCTCATGTGTAAGGCACAAAGGTGAGAAAATATATCAAAAATACAATGGAAATCAGTTGAGATTGCATGAAAGAAAATAACGAAATAGTAAGAAAAGTTCATTTAAAAGACAGATTCATAAAAATGCCATAAGAAGTTCTATGGTATGTTTTTCCAGCATTAGCCCCTAAGATTAAATCAACAGTGCTATAACAATGGTGAATTATATATATTTGTTTTTATATTACAAAATAATCTTAGCCAAAGAGCACGAAAAAGCCAAAAACAAGATTATGACTGACCTGCCATTTGTAACATCCTGCCTACTTTGGTCAGAGGGGTAGTTCTTACCTTGTGGGTTAAGGAGATCCTTAAATTAAAAAAGCCAGTAAAGCTTTTCTTACCATTGAAGTGTTTAAGTAGATTGAGAAACAATTGAAACATTGTGGTTTCAGACAGAAAACTGCTACAAATTGTCATTGTTTGTGCAATTATTGTTGACTGTCTAAAATGTAGATTAATGTCTAAAAACATTAAGGCAGAAGAAAAGCATAAAAACTCCACAGGTATTTTAACTTATTTTAACAAAGTGTCCAGTCAATATGTATAAGCTCACATGCAACATGGTGCTTTATATTTAAACATCTAAACATTTATAAGAATAATAAATTTACCTGATAAATTTATTTAACTGGTTATTTATTATTTAGGGTCTTAAAACTAAAGAACTCAACTTTCTTTGTGTTTTTCATAGATTTGCTTAATTTGAGCCTTGAAGTCAAATAAATAAATATTATATTATGCAGCCTCACCAACCTAGTGGCCTTCTATGATTGGATGACTACATCAGTGGACAACATATAACAGGGAAAAAATGTAATATTTGACCTTTGTTTAAAAATCTTATTGCAGTTTTCCTGTTAGTGGCTTAGAGCAATGTGGCCTTAACCTTGGACCACAGTCCAACTTAAATTTTCAGTACCACATTGCAAGCGTAATTCTGCATTTCTAATTCACGGACTTTGTGATTATTACGTACTTGGTTTAAAGACGCACTTCTGAAAACTCCAATCTGCCACTGAGACCTCTTGAATACATTTCTTCTAAACAAAGGTCAAACACTGTCACCCAGAGTGTTATGGGCATGCTGTGACATGTAGCTGCTTCCAACACAGAGAAAGTGAGTACAAGTTAACTGAATAGCAAAGTGGCACAGCAAGCAAGGACACAACTCACACCTTAGCTAGCAATAAATTGAGGAGAATTATGCATCCTATAGCAAATGTTCTTTGTGTGAAATATTGGAAAAAAGAGCTTAAACTTTACAATTTTAATGTAAGTACTCTAACATTGACTGGTTTCAGTTGTGATTTTGAAAAATGGCCTTTTTATTTATGCATTTTATGCCAGGCTGTGTTCATTTCAGTTTCAGTTTATTTGTTCTTGCATGTAACCCCCAAAAATATACAAAAGCTTTAATTAGAATTTAGACAGACTCAACCATTTTCTAGAGAATTCCTTCAGTTTTTTATGCAAACTTATTGATTAACCAAACTTTGCTTAATGGGTTATCATATTAGTTTTTTCCACAGTTAATGTCAAAGACATCTAATAGGAATCATGAAACTCAAATTCTACATTTTTCTAAGACTTAATCTCCAGTTTTCAAAGACTTTTGTTAGAAAAAGATAATTACCTTTGGGTAGATTTCAGTAAAAACATCTATGCTTGTAAAATTATTTCAATTCTATTTCTAAATTATTTAGGAAGCCTTATCTGTTACTGAATTATTATACAATATAAAGTCTATTTTAACAATTGATCTGGTTGTTAGACAAAAAACAACTTGCTTCATTAACCATAATTATTATTTACTAAATACCTGTCGTTTCAACTGTCTAGGGTTGCTTGAAGTTAAAATATGATTTAATTTCCCTCTTCTCTGAATTTTTGTTCAGGAATATTGTTCATAAACTATTAATCTGAATTCATCTGAAAAGCTGTAGTGTCACTGAAGGATCAAATGTAATTGGCGTGGAGTGGATCTTCATGTAATACTTGTGTCTGCAAAAAACAGGACAATGAGAAGCAAAGATTTTCGTACAGTAAAGCTGAAGTGGGCGTTAGAAATGAATTTTCAGTTTATTTTCCTGTTGATGGAGAGGGTGATGTGAAGTGTTGAACGTACCAATATGCAATATGCTGTAATGGGCAGAGAAAGAAAATCACTGCCTGCTAGGAAAAGTCTTCATCATCCTGTAGAACTTGGTCTGAGTTTTTCATCCTTTCTGCATCTCCTTCAGAAACTGCAGAAAGGTTTAAGCAAGTTTATGTTGTCAGTTTTGTAGGACCTAAGTTTTTGCTTGTTTGACATAAATGTGCATGTTTGGATAAGGAGGGTATCACAAAATGTTTTGCCCAGAAGAGCAGTAGGTACTACAGAAGAGAGTATATTTGCTATTAAAAAGACAAATATTTCCAATTATTTCCAAAATTTTGCAAAAAAATATTAGTATTTATGAAGTTTCCAGACAGTGTTAGGAATTGCATTCGAACTCCATGTATTCTTCAAAACCTGATAGAATTTGTGAGACTCTTTTGTCAGAAGATGCAAAGCTATTTTTTTTTCTTGTCCTCTTTATTACTCCTTGCTTTTGTTCTTGAACAGTACTCAATCCTATATATTGAGATATTTTGATAGGAAATACATATTAATGGACTCTCTACGCCAAAAATGTGTCTTCTGCAATATCTTCTTAACCTCACTTCAATTCTCCAAACTGAATTTTAATGAACTATAATAGTTCACTTTTCTACTGACTTTCCATGTTGTTATGTTTTAGACTTGCACTGATGTAGTTCGGAATAATTATTTCTAGAAAACTAATTATAGTTATGTATTTAAATAAGGAATCCTTTATTTCTTCTTGTTATATTTGCTAATTGACTGGACATGTAAAGAGAACTGCTATTACCGCCACAAATCTACTGCTCTTTTTCTTATAGATGAGAAAGGATTACAACTATTGTTACTTTAGAAATAGGTACAACTTGAAAGACTTATGATATCTTCTGGTATTGGAAGTGTTGCAATATTCTTTGCATGAGCTGCATTGCTCCAACACCATATCAACAGCTGAAAACATAATGATCTTCATTAAGTGGTTCCTGGTTGCCTGTTTAGTATTGGACTTCTCTACTCCACTGTAGAAACAAATATCATGCTGATGAAGCAATCTTGCATTAAGTTTAATTTGAAATAAAAATGTAACAAACTCAGGTTCACAGAGTGTAACTATATATTTCTATAGGTTTTAGCACAATGGGCCACAACCCTTGTACTGAGTTTGCCAGGCCTCAGGGCCAACACTTAAAAGTTATGCTCTGTTATGCTTTGACCTACCTGTAGTCATGTTTTACTTGGTTTAGCTGTGACAACAGTTTGTCCAAATGACTGTCATGGCTAATTTGTTTTAGTTTTGTCTTTGGGTGGTACAACCATCATTTTAGGCAAAAAAAAGCAGCAGCAAGCACTTTACACAGAATGGAATAGTTTAAATTCTAACATAGTAAGGCAGAGTAGGAAAAACACAGGTACAATATTAGAGTCCTTCAGAAGTCAAGAAACAAGATACAGCTTTTACAACTCAGCCATGGTCATTAACAGTATGCAGATGTGGAGCTAGACAAAATGGGGTTTAGGGGTAACAAAAATAACATATGTAAGAGGCACAATATTTTGTGAACTTGAATGCAAAGTGGATCTGCAGAAGGATAAAGAAAGAACAAAGGTATAAAAATATATTAGGAAACATGACCACAAGTATATCCTATGCCAAGAAAAAAGAACCATCAATATGAACATCGTGTTCCTTCCAGTGATAAATTCTGGATGCTCACTGTGGTTCCTTCATTACCACCACAATGATGTTACTGGCTTTGACACTTTTCACTGGGAAGACACTGGCTGGATGGCTGACCCCAAAGAGTGGTGGTGAAAGGATTTAGATTCAGCAGGTGATTGTTCACAAGTGTATTTGGGCCAGTCCTGTTTAATACCTTTATCAGTGACCTGGAAGGAAGGATTGATTGCACTTTCAGCCAGTTTGCAGACAACAGCCAATGGGGCAGGATTAGTGATCCGCAGGATGTTAGGAAGGGTCTGCAGAGGGATCTGGAGAGGCTGGATTGATGGGCTGTGTACAGCTGTATAATGTTCAGCAAGGTGACGTGCCAGGTGCTGCACTTTGACCCCGTCTAAGTGCAGATGCTTAAACATGTCCGAAGAAGGTCAGCAAGGATAGTGAAGCACAAGTCTAATGAGGATTGGCTGAGAGAATTGTCAATGTTTGGCCTGGAGAAAATAAGGCTGAGAGGAGACCTTCTGACTCTCCATAACTACCTGAGAAGAGATTGTAATAAGGAGAATGTTGATCTTTTTTTCCCAGATCACAGGAAATAGGACAAGAATAAATGGTGTCCAGTTGTGCCAGGGGAGGTTTTGATTGGATACTAGAAAAAGAATTCTTCATGGAAAGAGTTTTTAAACATTGAAACACACATAAAAATGAGGTAGCTGAGTTGCCAAGTAGGCAATCACTGTACCTGGAGGTATTTAAAAAATATGGCACTTAGGGACATGGTTTAGTGGTGAACTTGGTGGTGTTAGGTTAATGATCACACTTGATGATCTTAGAGATCCTTTCCATTCTAAATAATTCTTTGATTCCATTACCTAGGCAAACAATTGAAGGGTGAAGAGTACACTGAGAAAAAGGGACAAAAACTTTGAGTGTGTGTTACAATTTTAATTGTGTTATTATTAGTATTACTGAAAATTTTCCTTTATAGATTATTTTCCATTTTGATTTTTACTGTTGACTTTCTGTAGATGGATCTATCTAGTAATGATTCTTGAACTGTACTGTAAAGATTTCATTTTTGTTTATAAATTATTCAATTTGCATACATCTCTCTCTCTCTCTCTGTATTTTGGGTTAATCTTTTAGACTTCTTTACAAGAAAAACATTGACCTGTTGGAACAAATCCAGAGGAGAGTCATGAAGTAGATTACAGGGTTGGAACACCTCTCCTAGGAAGACAGCCTAAGAGAGTTTGGGCTGTTCAACCTGGAGAACAGAAGACTCTGGGGGAGGCACTAGAGCAGCTTCCAGTACATAAAGGGAGCTTAAAAGAAAGCTGAATAAGGCCTTTTAAGATGGAAATGTAATGATAGTACAACAGGTAGCAGCATTAAGCTGAAGGAGGAAAGGTTTAGATTAGATATTAGGAAGAAATTTGCTATAAGGGTGGCGAAGCACTGGAAAAGGTTGCCCAGAGAGGTGGTAGACTCCCAACCCCGGGAATTGTTCAAGGCCAGGATAGATGGGGCTGATTCCTGACTTTTTGTCTTAGTTGAAGACAATTGTATGGGGTGGAGACTCCAAAAATTAGTTACCTCCCGTGTGTAATCACTCCCCTTTCATCAATTAGGCAAGAAGATTTAAAATGCAAGAAGATGTATGTGAAAACAGCTTTCTAAAACTCAAACAGCAACAAGGTAACAGTAAAAATGACAAGATACAAAGGTGCTGAATCCCATGGGCTCTCCGGGAACAAAGATAACAAGATGGTGGGTAAGCCCCTCCCCCAAGATGGCAGCTACCGTAGCCAACCGCAAGGAAAAGAGGACAAAGACAGTATGCCAGAGAAGCTCCTTCTCCAAAATGGTGGCTGCTTTGTAATACCATGTGGATCAGAAGACAAAGAAAATAGAGAACTCCCACTCAGCCTAACCTTCCTTCTGGAACAAAAATGGGAAGGGAAGAGCTTACAAAGCAGTTCTGGTGGCGAATGGGGGGTGCTGGCATTGTCTGGGGCAGCTCCAAACCTGCAGTGTAGGTTTCCCTGCTTCTTCCCAGCTGGCATCAGCGCTGCAGTTCTGAGATGTTAATGCATTGCAGGGGGAAAATAAAGAGATTCACTGGACACCAAAACCTGCCACCTTGGCCCTGTTGGCCCTGGCTTGGTGCTGTGGCTGCAGAAAGGTGTTATGAAATTTACTCTGAAGCAGTTTAGGGTTGTGAAATGCAATTTCTCAAAGATCTATGCCAGGCAACCCTGCACTAGAGCTCTGAACTTGTTTACTTTAAAAGTGCTAGCCCTTGTTCTGTCACTGCAGGCCTTGATGAAAGTCTCTATCCGTTTTCCTTGCAAGCCCATTCTATATACTAAAAAGCTGCTGTAAGATCCTAGAGCGAACAACCCCAACCCTCTCATCCTTTTATCATAGGAAAGGTGTTCAAGTCCTGTTATAATTTCTGTGGCCTTTCCCTGGACACACCAAAACGTCTTTGTTGTGCTGGGTACCCCAAACCTGAATGCAGTACTCCATGTAGGGTCCCATAAAATCAGAGTAGATGAGGACAATAATCTCCCTCAGCTTGCTGGCCATACTATTTTCAATGCACACGTTGCTGGCCCATATCCAATTTTATATCCAATGTCCATTGTTCAGTGGTGAAGGATGTTTAGAGCGTAGTACTTGTGCTGGTGTCTTTCTTTGTTATAGTTATCTTGTTTTGACAAAAACAAATAAACAACAAAGTTTATCTCTTATATTTTATTATTGGTGCTTACCTGACATTCTGTAGTAATATATCAGCAATTCAGTGGTCCACTGGTAATGTATGAAAGTTAATGTGTAATCAACACACCATGACTTTGATGATAACTCCACGATAATGAATTGCCAAGGCAAAGCCAGCAGGTGCATACTAATTACTGATCATATCGCTGTAGTCTGAATTTCATTGCTGTTTTTACAAGCAAGGAACTTGCTGAGGGTGATGAGACTGTACTTCTGGTAGAAGGGGAGCTCCTGAGAGGTCAAAATGTGATCTAAAACCCTACTGTTACTGCACTTGTAATTTCAAAATCCTACTGTTGACACAGAGCGCCACAAGCACTTCTGCCTTACAGTTATAAAAAAATTTGTACGCAGCAAAAAACCATGAATTCTTCTTTTATGTTTGCCCATTCAAGTGTTAGGTCTGTATTCAAAACTGAAACTCATTCTCAGTGCAGATTTTCATAGGAATTTTTGGTAGATGATATAACAAGGGCAAGCAGCCATAAACTGTGGCTTGGGAAGTTCAGACTGTACATTTAAAAAATGAAAACAAACAGAAAGAAAACATGGAAAGGAATGCAGAAACAGGCTGCTCAGGGTATTATGCAGTTTATCTCACTAGAGGTTTTTTACAAGTTACCTAGAAAAAACAAGGCTGAATGACCTAGCATTCAGATGAGCTCCTCCAATGCCCGACCAACTGTTCATAGAATCACAGAATCAGATGAGTTGGAGGGCACCCAGCAAGGATCATTGAGTCCAGTTCCCAGCTTTTCTATTATTCTGAATGATTGTGAATAAATACTTTGCAAGGCCCTTATCCCATGCATCATTATCTCCAATAATGACAGAATTTCCTTCTGCTATAACCACTTGGCATTTACTATGAATACTCTATGAGAATATTAGTAAAATTATTAATTACCAATTTGTTCATTAGAGATAAGTAGAGAATCAGATACAATACTTCTTTTGCTTGAAGTGAAATATGAATTGTCACTGCCTTCATTAGGTTATCATATAAATACTATAGCCGAACAAGTGAAAATTTGTATAAAATAAAATTGTTGAGGTAACATTTTATAAGAAACTGAATAAACCAGTAAGCCTTCATAGCAGGTAAATAATTAGGGTCAAAAGAGTTTTAAAAATTTTTTATTAAAAAAACCCAAACAAAACCATGAAAAGGTATTTCAAAAATGCACATTTTATAGCAGGGCATAAAGAGAAGACAGTAAAGACAGTAATTACAACTAAATTATCATGACAGCTTCATGAAATAGTAAGAGCTGGTTTCCTGCATTTGGGGAACACAGTCTTAATAAATGCATTTCTAAAAGAAATGCAGAGTTCTCTCCAGGGCTATGGAGATGAAAACTTGTTTTTCTCTACAGTCATATCCATAGATATATTACAAATCTTGGAGAGAAAAAAAAAAATCTCCACACATGCACCGAAAAAAACAAAACAAAAGAAAACAAAACAAATTTACTTTTCATTTTCTTAGATAAACAGTGATTTTGAATCTCATTTCAGGTGCCAAGATATGCCTATTCTCATAGGAGGAAATACTATATAGGAAATTCTATGACAGAACAGGACTCTGGATTCCACTCTATTAAAGTCACTTCCTGATTCTGTTTTGTTAGTGGGCTGTTGAGCATTGCCCTCTCTCCACCCCACCAGACTTGTGTACCTATTTTATTGGACTTCTAACCAGTCAGTATTAACAGGAATGGAACAGATTAAGTACAGGGTAAATTATGCTTCAGCTTTTGAAGAGAAAGAAAACCAAGAAATAGATATTTCAAATGCCATCAGTAGTCCATTAGAAGGCTGCCAATTATTTATTTTGCATTAAAATCTTATGTTGTGTTTTCCTCCTTTTTTTAAACTTATTTGTTTGTTTGGATTAAGACCTCAGTCACATCACAGAATCTCATTTTATTTTATCATTATATCTGTTTTCCTCTAATGAAATGCAGGATCTTTTATCTGCTGCTGTTTCAAGAATTTTGCTTTCCCACTGTACCTATAAATAGTAATTAAGGATAGCAGGTCATATAAGGAAAGCAGGTGTATAAGATAAACAAGTCTGGCATCTGAAGAAACATTCATTAGGGACAAGTACTCCCTCTTAAGAAATTCTGCCTCATTAAGGGATAATCATGAATGCATCAATAAGGTGACATAACTGATTACTTGTGCATCTGTCTCAATAATTTTTGTGCTGCTTATTTCTGCCAGTGGTGGCAAGCAGGAACATATTGCCACTCCATTATAATGTTAGACTGGTACTAGTGGAGTCACTGTTGGTGATTCCATTTTGATTTAAATGTAAGATCTTATAAAGTTGCCTTATGCAGATGTGCTTGAACTTGATGCATAGATGATTGCTGCTGACACAAAAATGTCTATAAAGGTCATTAACAGGCTAAAATTTGATTTCTATTGAAGAACATCATTACAATTTGCATGATTAATACTAAAGAGTCGCTGTTGTAGAAGCAGAAGTTTCTAAAAACAGCATCTGGTAAGCGTTGCTTAGCAATACTTATGTATATTTTAGATGCAAGAATATGTGTTGGGATGAAGTTAAAGGCTATAGTTTTTAAAAAAGAAAATAAAGTTCAGACATGTTGAATTTGAATTAAATTTTAAAGTATATAGACACTATATTTAATGTGAAAAAAAGTTTGTGGTTGTTAGTGAGACAAGTGATTTCAAGTTGCAGGTAAATGAAAGGGAAGGGAAGATAAGACATCAAGAGTCTATTTGCTTCAAATTACATATAAGTGCAAAAAACAGCAAAAATTTTCGCAAAAATATCAGTTTTGGTATAGCCTTCAATAGGTCCAAGAAAAACAAAGATGGTGTAAGACCTCTAGGGCATCTGTAAGTCACAAGAATTTGATATGATGAAAGCTAGATGCCACAAGATGATCAGAAGCCACTTTACTTTTAAAGACAGGCCTACAATTATGAGGAGGGCATGCCTAATGGGTTTTGTTGTTGTTGGGGGTTTTTTGTTGTTTTTTTTTTTAATTGTTTTAAAACATCACAGATATGTTTGCCCAGTTCCATAGGTTCAAATCTAGTGTCTGTGCATGCAGAAACAGAAATCCAAATCTCACTTGATTTTCTTTCTCAGCTTATATCCCAGAAGTAGCAAAAGACAAATTAGCTCCCTGTATTAGGGTTTTTTTCTGCTTTGTGACTCAGGGACTGAAGACATCTACATAAATTCTGTGACTTTTTCTGAAAATAGATAATGATCTTGGATTGCTAAGATGGGCTTGTTGGTTATAAACTTCAGCCTTTGCAGTCACCAATGTTGTATTGGGTAATATTCAAAACACCTATTAAATGCATTCTGTAATTCAAATAATTAGTGATGGGCCTTTATAGGACACTACTTTTCTGCAAGTTGAGAAAATAATTAGAAGCAAGAGAAAAACTCTAAAAACCTAAGGCCTGAAGTTTTATTTTAAAGGATCTGGCTTGCTTGATTTTCGCTGAACTCTTGTCTAATTTACTGTCATGGTTTCACACTAGCATACTGCCAGTGCCTCCATGAAAATACACCTTCCCTGGTGTCTGCTGTGAGATGT
>JAWWEY010000115.1:135665147-135690475 GCA_035582745.1 Loriotus luctuosus
GTAGGTGTCAATTAAAATCTGAACACCTAATTGGCCTACCATCCACTTCCAAAAAAAAAACCACTTCCTCAAACCACAACATTTACATACCACATTCCCAAGATTTAACATAGGTTATTCAAAGTTTAAAGAAAACTTATTCTTTCTTTTTCCTGAATTGAACTATCCTTCCTAATTGTCGTGTCATTTCACTGTATTATTGAGCTTCCTATCAAAAGATGTGATTATAATCTAGATTCTGTACTTATCAGAGACTCACTTTAAAACACTCAGATTTGCCGACATACAGAGCATAAGCAAGTGAAAGGGGTTATTACACAACGCTCTTCCATTACAGACAGCTCAGTGAAGGTTTGGGAAATATCCAGCTGCTAATGTGTTTTAAATTGCATACCCTTATATTGTGTGCTTTCTAATATTAAGAAGATTGGTGCCCTCCCTCTTATACTCAGATAAAAGGAATCCATTTAATCTCACATCAGGAATTTTAGCTGTTCAGAACATAATCAGGAATATCCATTTTCTAATCAAACAAAGAAAAAGAAGAAAAAAGAAAAGGTTTCATTTTGTAGCATAGCAGAAGCATAAAATCCAGGTTTAGGTGATTTAGATAATACAGACAAAGACATTTCTGCCAAATTATACTGGCTTCCTTCAATCTTGTAACTCCTCTTGAGTTCCCCTGTTGTTCCCCTGTTAAGCATACCAACAAAGTGCTACCTCAAGTCCTTTTTCCAGAAGTACTAGTAGGCTGTAGCATGTGTTTTTTTCCCCCATGGATCTCTCTGGCACAGTATATGAGCACTTCTCTCTGCCTATTCCCTTTCCATAGTTTCATATTACTAATATCAACTTCCATATTGCTAAATTCTCCAGGATGCTGCTTTATATCTCCTATTACACCAAAAAAAAAATCTACAGAGTGGAAAGTCTAAGGTGTAAGGAACCAAGAGGAGCTGAGATCTTTTTCATGGAAGGTAAGTAATGGAAGAAGT
Organism: Loriotus luctuosus; assembly: GCA_035582745.1. Lineage (NCBI taxonomy): Eukaryota > Metazoa > Chordata > Aves > Passeriformes > Thraupidae > Loriotus > Loriotus luctuosus. Next base: position 135,666,143 of record JAWWEY010000115.1, read on the forward strand.
AGGAGTGATCTCAATCACACATGGAGCTGAGGTGTTTGAGCATACCCTGCAACCCAGGAGCTATGACATATTCATTGGTGTCATAGGGTAAATAGGTAGCTAAATAATTTCAGTAATATCTTTGGAATGAATTAGAATACAGTAGAGGGAAACATGATGCTTTCACATGAAAAAGTGGAAAATTTGTAAGGATTAGATGAAATTATGAGGGACAAAAATAGGTAGGTTTTAATGCAGCCTCTGCCGGGTTTCGGGGTATCCCTGGCGGGCTGCAACGGGTCCAGATAGCGCAGTCCTGCTCAGCGCAGCCTGTCTGGGCTCCCAGACAGCTCCCACCCTCAGGGCACTTTAGCAAGCTTAGGTGATATCAGCTCTATTAAATAATTATCAGCTCGTTTTGTGATTTCAGCTCTTTGCTTGCTAGGTGCCTTAGGCAGATGCAGGGAGAGAGAGGAGAAGGACTGTGTGAGATTCCACAGCGATGTCTTTATTGAAGTCTTCTGCGAAGGTTCTCAGGGGCAACTCTTCTACTGAGCTGGGCAAAAGTAGCCCTTTATATAGGGTACAGGGGTTTTAGGAATTGTCCAATAGTAAGGGTTAAAGGAAAGTGACCTATAGTCTTACAGAGAGATAAGCCCATTCTGAAGGTGGAAAAAAGGGGCTTCTAACATCCAGTCATTATGACTCAGCATTTCCTATCTTAGGCTGCTGAACGCCATGGAGGCATTGCAGGCCCTGGGCCTGCTACAGGTGTTAAAGGATTTTCTCCACTCTATGGAGAGCAGCAGTCTCAAGCTTTAGGCCCAATAAGGGAATTTATTTGAGTAATACAGCAGTAGAAACACCTCAAGCTGGGTCTCTCCAGAAATGGATCCTGAGCAAAGAAATCTCCATGCAATTCTACCATACAATCTAAATTCCCCACCTCTCTCATTACAGTTCTAACTAGTATGAGTGTCTGGGGTCCGTTCCTCATTGGATCCTTCACTACCTCTGGGTGGGCCATTTCTTTTCTTACATTTGAGGCTGCAGCTTCTGCTGATGAGTGTAGCAACCTTTCTTGCTTCCTTATCTTCCAGCTCCCATCAGCTCCGAGCCTCCTTTTAAGTCAGCTAGTTAAAAGTTCAACATATCACAGCTTGAGGACTAACGCTTCAGCACACCTAAATACTAATGCTGAGTTAAGGTAAGGGATTAATATCCTTTATTTCTCTGCAGTAGAATTCAGGCAAATAGGAGACTGGACAGTGATTAGAGACCTACATGCATGATACCTTTAAATGTAGCCACAAAATTGCAGAACTGCTGCTGCCTCTCAAACCATCCACAAATCACTTAAAATCACCACAATGTTGTTTGTGTCATGACATAATACACTGTATGCTGAAAAATAAAAATATATATTTGTACATGAAAGGCGAATGAAGAAATACGTGAGAAGATGGGGGGCAGGGGGGGCGCTGTGTTTATGCCTAAACATAATTTACAGCTTCAATTGTTTCTCCACCTTTGCATTTTTTAAATGCCTATGGATGTGGTTTAATTACTGTCATGTGTATTACTGAATGTTACTTTTTATACTGTTAATGTTTTGGTATGTTATCCACTGACAAGCAGGTTATAAATTAGTTGACAAATATGGGCATTACTTGACAATACAAGAATTTTTATCACATTTTAAAGATGGGTCAGCTAGGCTCTGAGTAAATAATTTAGAAAAGTTCAACCTATTCAACCAATTCAGTAAATCTAAGAGAAAACTAAGGGGTGAGGCCATAATCACAGCTGTAAAAGCCTACAGAAGGAATGAAAATAGCAATAGCAAGCTCTTCATGCTAGTTCACAAGCATATAACATGATCCTATCACTTCAACCTAAGCAAGATAAATTCAGACTTGGCAGACAAATTCACTGCATTTTCCAGCCATTGCAATAACATCTCAAAAATTCTGCTGCCTTCTCTCTTGCTGGGAACATTTACATCAAGAGCATTTAACTAAAGCATGCTGTAGTTTAGCACCAGCTGCAGGACTGACAAATTATATCAGGAATTTCATTAGGCCCCCATTAAGCCAGAGATCAAACTGCAAGATTATAGCAGTTGCTTCATATCTAGAGTTTATGAAGGATGTGACAAGGAAAAGAGGTATCTGCTTCCATACAGCATTCCACACCACTCAAGAGCAGTGAACCCACTATTAGCCTTTAATAAGATTAAGATTTGTATATGCTGCTCAAAGTCTCCCAGTGACATGTATATTAATGTATGCTGGAAAAAATAAAACCTCTTTCTTTATTGCCTGTTCCTCCTGTTCAGTGCAAGAGCTCTTCCACGTGTGATTTGATCTTCTATAGTGACAGAAAATTTTTCACCAATTAATACATACTTAGCATTAGTGCTTGTTGATTTACATTTAGTAATTCAGTGTACTGATTTCAGACAATAGGCTAGGTATAATAGTTTTAATTGTATCTTTCTTATATTTACTTTATAGTTAAAGTATAAGAGAGAAATATCTGTATCTTCAGAATAATTATTCCTTGACAATTCTTTAATTATTTATAAGTGACATAATGAAATGCATTTAATTTCTAGTTCAAAAGGATTTTGAGGATAATTTCATAAACTGCATACTTCCAGGCTGACCTTTTGACTGTACTACTTTGCATCTGACTTGAGGAATCCCTTCCAGGCTTCTCAGTTTGAAAGTCTCACATCTTAAAACAGGAGATGTTCTGAAACATAGAAGTAGGGCTTTGCTTTCTATCTAAATACCCTAAAATTAGATATGACCAAGGAACCAAAATTTCTGAGTACTTCCAGCATGAAGATTAATCAACCATCTATAATCACATGGATTAGATCTTGTTCTCTCACTTGCAAGTAAATTACTCCATGTCAAGCAGGCATTTATGGCATCAGTCCCAGTTCTGATATGTTGCTTTTTCCTGGAAGAGATCCAGGTGTAATTCAGAAACAATAGTTAGTCTTTAATCTACAAGAAAAATTATGCCATCATTCAGGAGAGGCTAATCTTGCTTCTTAAGGTAAGAATTTAGTGTTCTTGAAGGGAGTGGGAGTCTGTACATTTCAACGCCAACATTAATTTTACAGCAGCTCACTAATGGAGGAGCTCAGAGCACAAACACACTTCCATGTCCCCTCTCCTCCCTCCTCATGATCAGGTTCTACCACCTTCTTTCTTGTACCTTCCTTCTGAAAAAGCTTTTTTATCTCAAAATATTTAACAATTTATTCTGCACATTCTGTGGTATGAAAAATTATCTCAGATTAGCCTTCAAAATTGGAAGATTTTTCAGACTCAGCATCATAATTCTATATATGATGTATGTATGAGGTATAACTTCTCTTAAAATACTAGCAAGTCTATTATAAATATATTTTCTTGTGATTTAGGTGCTCAAAAAAATTCTTCAAGTATCGTTAATTTTGACAGATGAGACTGTACCATTACATCATTTTACAAAGCCACTCTTCCTGTTTCTTGAGTAAAATAAAAAAGAAAATCAATAAAAAAATTCCACATTTTTCTACAGACTAAATTCACATTTTATAAGATTATTTGTTTGCATTGTCTTTTATTTGGACTTGCTGAAGAGCTAATGTATAGCAAAGGACTTTATTGTTAGAAACTAGGAATAATATTTTAAAAGCAAGGATAGTTGAGGGCTATATTAGACTGGCTTTGCAACCTGCTTCAGGGGTGGTTATTGTTAATACCATTATATGTATATAATAGATTTTTTATTGTTATTATTATTATTATTATTAATAATAATAATAATAATAATCATCATCATCATCATCGTCATCATCAACCTTTTTCTACATTCTAGATGAGGTTCTAGAATGTAGAAAATGCTTTATTTCAGGAAGAAATATTACATTTTTGCTTACATATTAAGATAATAAACACTAAAATCCAGTAAGCATAGCTTTTCATTACTGATTATTTTTCTTGAAGAGTGGGAAATTCCTGAACATATGTAGGTTTTTGGTGTTGTAGTAGCATTACATGTATATATATTTATATATATGAATATATATGTAAAATAGCTTAATTATGAAAAAAATGAAAATCTGGTTTGCAATGAATGAGCTAATGCTGCATTCAAATTTGCAAAAATCAGATTTTGTTAACAATTGATTCAGTATTTAGGAGCTGAAGATCCACTATGATTGAAGGTGAGAGTGTGAACAATCCCTTTCAAATTTTTTCCTGTTGTGTTTTCTCTCACTCTGTTTAGATTTTGACATTAACAAGCATTGGAAATTTTGACATAGTCAAAAAACATATCTAAGGATTAAGGGATAATTAGTGTTGCATATTAAAATTTCATCACAGTCATTGATATTGAATTTTCCATTGCTGTCTAGACAAACCATACCAATTGGAACCCAAAAAAGTAAATGTTTTTTAACATAATCTGAGAAAACACCAAGGTGTTTTTTAACTGCACTGAGGACAGAGTAAACTATAGTGGCCAGCTGAAATGCTTTGCAACCATGACAATAAATCATTAAGAAGAAGAAATAGGTGAAGCAACTTCTGACGTCATTTTCAAATGGCAGCAATGAAGTGGAAAATTGCTGTACTATGTAGCAGAACATTTAATAGTACGGCAATAAATCATTCACTGAATACTATCACAGTTTAAATTAAAATAATTTATAATTAAGTTTAAGGGACCTTTGAACATATTATTTTTGATATGACTCCAACTAATGGTATTCCACTGCCTTTCAGCATAAAAGAACATGCTAAAGATCTGATTTAAAAGGATCCTGTATAGTAGGCTTCAGATGTAATTTTCAGTAACTGCATCAGTTTCTTATCCTGAGACGAACTCAGCTATGACACTTTTTACAGATATGAGTAATTTTGACATTTTCCTAAATTTACTTACAAGAAGAATAGTTTAGGTAGAAATAGATACAAATTTAAAGAAATTTAAAATAACTTCTGAAATATTACTGCATTGGTCAACTCCAATGTGGTAGTATCAGTATTAATAACTTAGCAACTTGCAAACTGAAACAGTTTTTCATTAGATTAAAAAACACAGAAACAAACAACCAACATTTGTTCCTTTCTGTTTGTGCATTTTCTTAGAATAAAACATTGTATATATTAATTATTTTGCTATCTCCTGTATCAAGAAAGATGTCAGTAAGGCACAAGAGTAAAATCATAGAGCCAGCACTGAATATGAAGTATATTCTGGAATAAAATTTGGAAATTCTTATTACATATTTAAAATTTTGCACAGTATCCTTGAGAAAAGTAATACTGTGGAAAGAATTTAATGTCTTTCCAGTTCTGCAAAAATCAAAATAGGTAAATAAATTGCTATTCTTATGGGTTAACAAAACAACCCTCTGTGCAATTCTTCATAAAGATATTTCATAGTTTGAACACATGCTAATATAGAGCTATAATGCATGATAATAATTATATATTTCCATATCACCTTTAATATTTATAACAGATACAGTCATTATATGTGTATAATGGATATGCATACCCACATCTAGAATGTAGAAAAAGTTTTATTTCAGGAAGAAACATTACATTTTTGCTTACATATTAAGATAATAAATACTAAAGTCCAGTAAGCATAGCTTTTCATTACTGATTATTTTTCTTGAAGAGTGGGAAATTCCTGAACATTTTTTTTTTTGCATTACCTTTCCAAATATTAATTTAATGCATTTTCAACTTATGAAAACAAGATTTTTCATAACTTCTCTCAAAATAAAGCAGAGCACAATTTCTTTATCATTCTAAAGTACTTAGAATAACCTTTTTTGGTTATTTTGATGTAGAATTCAATCTTAGCATGTTTGGAAGTCTAGCAGTTGACAGGTTGAGCATGTATGATAAATTAGCAACTTGCAAACTTAAACAATTTTTCATTAGAATAAAAAGCATGGAAACAAACTACCAACATTTATTCCTTTCTGCATGCCCATTTTCTTAGAATAAAACATTGTATATATTAATTATTTTGCTATCTCCTCTATCAAGGAAGATGTCAGAACTGTTTTAAACCACTGGCAGCCAATTGATTTGTAATTTAGTCCATGCTGAACATTAAAAACAAAAAGGAAAAGTTAAATAATGATAATGATAATGATTGGTATGTGGCATATTGCAGCAATGATTGGTATGTGAAATATTGCAACAAAAACACTGTCTAAAAGTCACCCAAGTGTTCACTGGGTAGGCTTTTCACTGACTGGTTGAGCCACTAAACTGCCAATATAAATTTTTTACTTTGGACGATGCTGGTCTGTAGTCATTCCATTTCTTTTAAACTGTTCTTTACCTTAGTCTTTAAATTTGATCAAGTCTTATGGCTTCTAGTTTTGTTGACCAGAACATCAAGAGTAAATATAAACATTTTTCTTTTGATTATTTCCCACAAAAAAAAATCCCATTACAAATAATAATGGGGAAAATACGCCCAGATATATTGATATATTTCAAGCATGCATTCTTTTGTGTTGGATTTTTTTTAACTTTTGAAAAATAACTTTCAGCAATTGTTAGTATTCTTTCGTATTCTCATGCAAATCCTGAAAAAAAAATAACTTCATGAAGCTTTGTTTATTGAATTTTTTCCTGTTACGACAGAGCAGATGTGCTCCCTCTTGCCTACAGGAATGACTTGAAGAAAATAGTTGCATATTTAGAATAGCTCTCAGCTCCTAAGGCAAAACCTAGATGATTCATCTTTCCTACAAGAAAACAGCAATTGTATTAAATATTCACAGAATATAGCTACAGCACTTACAAAGGTGTTCCAAGACACTAAAGGGACAAACAACTTATCTCAGAAGAATCAAAGTGAAATTTTAAGAAAACATAAACCACAAGAGCTAAATGTAAACCACCTACTCCTATGAGTAGGCAAAGTGCGCCCTCAATGTTCAATAAGACTTTTAAGGAAACCCAGGGAAGTTCTGATATTTGAATATTTCCTTCTCTTGTTCTTTAACTTTCCTTTTTTAAACTATTTTTTATTGCATATTTGGATAAATTAATAAATTAATACATTTGTATCTGCATGTGTATGTGTGTGTGTGTTTATATTCATTCGTAGACGCAGATTAATGTTCTATAAACATATATGTATCGAGGTATATTTGTCATACGTTTGCATGCACTTACTTCATTACTTTGTTTCCCAGGCCTTTATATCAACTCAAATTCTCTCTTCTCATGTTGCCATTCCCTAGATTTACAACCAGAGAGACAAAAATGTCCTTTGACTGCATATGTGTGCAAGTCATTACCCCTTTTTTTATTCTTTGATGTGACTGAACTGAATGTTGCCTGGTGAAAATATCCTGGATGTGTTCAATCTTGCCCAGCTGTAGAATGGTCACAAAACTAAAGTGAGGGCATGGGGTACGCATTTGTTATTTCATCTGGATCATCTGTGGATCTTTTGTGCTTTTTGCTGTAAAGAGTCATTTTTCTGTAATGAGCTTAAAAAATAATCCAGAATACTCAGAAGATTTATATTGCATTAAATGTGTGTTTTGTTTTTTTAGATTTTTATGGGGATGCCATCACAGATGTTCTAATGAGGATTTTCTATGACATTCCACTGTTGAGGCAACAGAAAAAAACATGAGTTTAATACAGAAACTTGCTACATGTCTAGGAGGCAAAACAGCTTTTCACAAAGGGCAGTGAAAGTCCCAGGCATGTTTTTGTGTGTGATGTGCTAAAGGTATAAAAACAGTGCTTGTGTAGCCTCCTAAAATGACGAAGCATGAAAGATGATCTTGCCGATGAAACATTAATCAGAAGAAATTTTCTACTTCCCACCTGTCACCTTACACCATTAAATAAAAGAGACTTATAAAGAAAGGGAACTGTTTTTGTTGCCTGCACCAAAAAGGAAGTTATAAGGATATTTAATTAGTTATTGTTTACAAAGAACTTAAGATGCTTGGAAGAGAGGTGCTAGACAAGCATGATCATAATTATGCTTTTTTTCTATAGTTGGGGAATGTAACTATGATGTCTGCACAGTCTTTCAAATGAGCAGGTTACAGAAATATTGAATTTTGATTTTTTTTCTTACTAGTGTTAGACATCAATAAGGCTGAATTTTTGTTTCAGTTTTATAATTTCTCAGTGCAACCTTGGTACTCAGGACCATGACTAATCTTTGCTGAGATTTCCTGATATTTATTTTCAGTAATCCATGAGCATTTTATTATTTAATCTTTTTCTACAAAAATATGTTTGTATATATTATGGAAATATTTGTCAGGACCTGAAGCTTTTTTAGAGAAAGATTTAGTCTTGAAATAACTGTCAAATGTGGCTTCTTATAAAACAAAAAGAAGAAAACAGATGCATAATATTATATGATATTACCTTTTTCCTTTTTTTTTTTTAATTTCAGAATCAACATGTAGAAATTTTATTTGAGATATGTATTAAATTATCCCAATTATGAGCTGCATTCTGGGATACCTTGAACTCCAAAGAGGTCATTGCAAATGCCTAAACACAGCATCTAATCCTGTGATGTAGGGTTTTTGAAGTCTGATCTGATAAGGTTATCAATATCTCCCTTATGAGTAAATGGAATATTTTTAAAGATAACTCATCCCAACCAGCCTGAGTGTGCCCTGCCCTTTTGCCACAAAACTTACCAAAGAAGGGTGATAACTCTTTGTAAGAACTTATATTTTAAAAATTCAATCAGAACGACACTATTTTTTGCATAAAGCATTATTTTAAAGTTCAACCTCAGGAAAACAGAAGTTAGAGAAGGAGATTGCACCAGTTCTTTTCTCCCTCTATATGATACCATCACCTTTAGATATATGCTAGTCTGATTCACATAAAGAAGCTGTGAAAGAAAGTTTTGCCACTATGAAGAAAATAAATCAACTTCAATAAAGGAACTGAAGTCAGATTTAGAGAAAGGATGAAGGAAATGTTGCATGCTGGCTAGAAAGTAGGACACTGTTACAGAGAGGTTAAGGAAACCAAGGTTCAAGTTTCTGCACTAAAACTCTTCCTGTGTTTTATCCAGATTAATGGCAAAACTGGGATGCATGTGACATGAATGGTGAGAAATCTCTATACACCTGTAGACATGCAAGATGGAAAAGTTTGAAGAAGTTAGAATGTTTTAAGAGTTTCAGTTATACACCTATGAACATAGACCTAAATTAGTAACCTAGGAACACAACAGTTTTAGAACATTTTAATAATATCATGAGGTCACTATATAAAAATAGAATTAATTTTTCTCCAAGGGAGATTTCTAGTTTTAATTTTGTGTTGAGTGCTACCAAATGAGATTCAAAAGCCACTCTTCCATGAAATAGAAAATCTGGTGAAACAAGAGTGAGACCATATATACTACATATTTCAAAAATATTGAACTCTTTCATTTCTATGTTCAAAATCTTATATTAAATATTAAAATTATAAAATATTATCAGTTTTACATTTTTCATGGCCTGAAAGACAATATTCAATCAATTAATTATGAGAGGAATAAAGTGTTAACCCTATGTTTCTACTTTAGACTAAAACCTTTCAGTGGTAGGTTGTGGGTAAGTGAAGAATATTTTAATTTTATCTTCTGAATATTTTATGGAAAATTTCTCAACTTGACTTTTAAAAGTAATTCTAGTAAAATAATTATTCTGGTTACACCTAGACATCAGTTATAATGGAATTTTGATTTATTACAGTTCCCTCATTATTTACTTCTTACTGTAGCTGCTACTTTTCCTCATCAACTGAACAAAATTTAATTGTTCTATATAGTTCTACACTGTAAACATGATTCACAGTTATCAACTACATATTAACTGTTAAGCATTACACTTAGTTACAGGGAATTAAAATAAAAGGTTAAGTTACTAATCTACATATGAACCAAAAAATTCTAGAACCTAATACTTAGTTCTTCTGTTTATGGTTTCCAGCCTTTGGGATGAATATAAACTTCATGTACCTGATGTATAAAACTAGGGCAAGATCACAATTTTTCATGTAAATTTAAAAAAAATGTCAGGAAATTGTGTGGAATAACCCATTACAGGATACAAGAAAAAGAAAGAGCCCCAAACAATAAGCAATATGGTTATGCTTGAAAAGCCTAAATGTCAAAACTGCAGTGTTAACTGAAAGTCTGTACATTTATATGCAGATTTTATCAGTTCAGCATAAATTCATTCTTACTGAAAATAAAAATAGGGTCACAGAGGAAACAGACAGTGAAACATAACAATAAAGGTAAATTAGAAAACAAGACAAATTTGTTTCTATCTCCTGAAAAAGAAAAAAAAAAAAAAAACAAAAAAAAATCAAAGAGAAAAACTGTCAATATATAGATAAATGAAAGGTTGATAAATCAGGAAAAACAAAATAGAAGGCAAAGTGAACATGTAGAAAATATCCAGTTAGGCAATCTCACAGCTAAGAGAAAGAACAGATCTCTGCCTTCTTCTGTGTTTATTGACTTCACTATCACAATGACCACATAAAGGTTGGTATAATTATAAGGCAAACCTGCGCTGATGTGGAAATGGTGATCAGTCCTGAAATATGATCCCTTCTCATTTCCCAAATGTCACCAATATGTTTTTGGGTTTTGGCTTTTTGGTTTTTTTTAATTCGTAATTCTTCATTCAGTTCTCTAGGACTAGCATTATAAGCCCATTTCAGACAGTGCCTAATGAGATGGCCATGGTTTTCAATGACATGATAAGAACTTATCTGAGAGATATAATTGCTTCACGTGTCTCTTATCTAAATTTTAAGGGGGTTGTTTTGTTTGGTTTGCTTTTTTTCTGATTTTGCTCTTATGTGATATCTGATGTACAAAAATCCATCTCTATTTGGACAAACATCTCCCTGTCCTTATTCTTCTCCATGCAAGTGTCTTCAGAGACTGTTTAGATATTCTCCCCATTTTCATTTAGGACCACAGAAGCATCTTTAAGAGCCATTGGGACAGTGTAAAGAATTTTTTTATTTTCTATAAACATTCACAGCAAACACCATCTTTCTAAAACACATCTAGAGTTTAAAAGGAAATGCAGTGCTATGTAGTGAACAGATTATTGCAATGTATTAAATTTTGAGGTCATAAGGATTTCATTTCACCACTGACTAACTGTAGGATCTCAAATAAATAAGTTAGTCTTTGGACCCAGATAATACTTAAAAAAAGACAAATTAGTCATCTTCAGCTTTGAAATTCCCAAAAATTAAAACAATTACAAAATCACTGAATTGTTGCTTTGGTGTAGAAACTCTAGCTTCAAAACTGTCAGATGCTGTAAAACTGAACTTTAACATAAAATATATATTTATTGAGGTAATACAGACTTAGAGGATTACTGAAAATAAATGCAATATAGATTAACATAGAAATCAATATAGAAAATGCAATAGGATTAACATATTTTCTGTGGCTCTGAATTATTTTAATGAATGAAGGAAGAAATAATGTAATGTAATGTCTCTGAAAAGAGCAAAATGCAGGCACTTTGAAATAAAGCAAAAATTAATAGGAAATAATTTTGTGGTTGTTATTTTCTAGTCAGTGGAAGGACATTTCCATAGGTTCAGATTCATAACCTGTTGTTTTGTAGAAATGTTGGGGGATACAGAGAATAAAACAGACCAAAAGATCTACTGTCAGGTCCTTCAAGAAAGGAAACAGTATTTCTAAGAGCAGAAAATTAAGTAGTTTTTATTTGAAAGGGTGATGGGCTGATTGCAAAAATTACTATATAAATCTTTGACCTTTGCTGAGAGGGTTAAATCCAGATTTTTGTGGTCTAATCCCAGCCTGCAACTAAACCTCGCACAACCTCTTGCTCACTCACCTGCTGAGATAGTGAGATGGGGAGAGAATTGGTAGAACAAAAGCGAGAAAATTCAGCAGTTGAGATAAAGACAGTCTGATAAGTAAAGCAAAAGCCATGCACACAAGCAAAGAAAAACAAGGAACTTAAGCAAAATAAGGAACTCATTCATCATTTTACATGGGCAGACAGGTGTTCTACCTCCAGGAAAGAGCAGTTACTTGGGAAGACAAACACCATCACTAAAACCGTCCCCTCCTTTCTTCTTTTTCTCCACTTTTATATGCTGAGCACCATGACATATGGTATGAAATATCCCTTGGGTCAGTTGGAGTCAGCTCTCCTGGCTGTGTCCCCTCCCTGCTGTGCACTGGTGTGGCAGTGTGAGAGGTAGAAGAGGCCTTAATGGTGTGTAGGCATTTCTCAGCAGTAACAAAACACCAGTGTCTTATCAACGCGACTTCAGCACAAATCCAAATCATAGCCTCATACTAGCTACTGCAAAGAATATTACACAGAATCACAGAGAATCCCTATGTTGGAAGAGACCTACAAGATCATCAAGTCCAACCTAGCCCTAACATCTGAACTAGACCATGGCACCAAGTGCCGCATCCAGTCTTTTCTAAAACACATCCAGAGATGGTGACTCCACCACCTCCCTGGGCAGACTGTTCCAGTACTTTATCGCTCTCTCTGTAAAAAACTTTTTCCTAATATCCAACCTATATTTCCCTTGGTGCAGCTTAATACTGCTCTATTAACTCTACCCCAGCCAACTCAGCACAGATGGGCAAACAGCATAGATCCTTCTGCTTTTAAATAGTGTGAGCTTCAAAACAGCTTTCTGTTTCAGTTGTTATGAGGGCATACCTCTCTTCATTTTCCCCAGCAAAAACCAGTGGTTTTTTTCTAGATCAAAAGCTCTCTAGTCTTGAGTAAACTGCATTTGTACTATAATTTCAGGGATGATGGAGTCCCTGTTTCAGTTTTTGGTTGTGGAGATGTCTACAGAAGTGTAGCTACATGTGAAAGATCATAGGTTTCTGTGTTAGAGCATCTGAGCTCAACTTCAAGGTACATGAAACAGAAAAGCAGAAGTCAGGTTAAAAATATAAGAGCAAATAAGTGAACTGAAAGTGATGCCATGTATGCATTTTGGGAAGAAGTACTCCAGTGCAGTTTAGCAGCTTTGAAATTCTTGGTGGCAGGATCTATTTAACTGTACAGATGCTGCTTCTCACCTGTTCACTCCTTGTTTAAAAATTGCTATTTATACAAAATCATGAACTGAACAGAATAGAGTATGGAGTGAGTAGGGCCATACATTTCTAGGAAACAAATAGTCTGGAAATAATTTACCAGTGTTTCTACAATCTGTGCCTTCTTTTATTTTATTAGATTTCTCACTGCCAGAAAGAGCAACCTTGAAACTACTCTCAACTCCACAAGTTCACATAACTGCACCTAAGATAGGTTTATTCTCCTTCCTAGTATGAACATACTCACAGATATGTAAAGACACCTAGTGTTTACTTCCACAGACCTGAAATCTCCCTTTTCTCCACATTGAATAAAGACTGTAAAATGGATATAACAGAGATGGATATAAGCTTGTACAAACAGAGTACATATGCAACTCTGCATCAGAGTATGGTTGCTTCAGTGAGAGCAGACAATTATTTAAATTATAAATGGCAATTACTCTGACAGAAGAAGAATAATTTTAAGTAAAACAAGCATTCATAAAATGGCATTATTATGCTTTTCTTCAGTTATGTGGTGATAATTTCTTCTGGAAATACCCCTACCAAACACTGGAAATTTTTTGAGGAGTACCGTACAATTTAATATGAGTAAACTACAGGTCTGAATGTCTTATGGGTAAGTAAGTGCTGGACAGATAAGGACCTAGCAAGCTTCTATCTCAATATGAGAGTTAGCTAATTTTTTTCTTGTAAAGCTATCATATATAGCCAAAGAGTTCTTCAACTAAATACAGAAGAAAAATATCCAAGAATTAAGATAGCTACTATTGGTGATATTTTTGTCCGACATCCAGGAGGAATGATGAGGAGGACTCCATCTTATCAAAGGCTAATTAATTACTTTATTATACTATATTATTCTATATTATATTACACTGTTACATTACCTCTAAACTGAATCTGCCAAGCACTCAACTGCACTCCACTGCACATCTTGTGACTGTCAGCTGACAGTCCCAACACATACACACATGGATTCAATTGGTCAGTGAATCAAAACACTCACACCAGAATCCAATGACCAATTTGCTTCAGGTAAACAATCTTCCACAATGCGTTCCACTTGTGAACAGCACAGGAGCAGTAAATGAGATAAGAATTGTTTTTTCTTTCTTTGAGGTTTAGAGAATGTGAATCTCAGAAATATCCTTGGGAAGTTGTGTCTTTCTTTTCTCTATGAAGAGAAACGTGGCTACAATCTACCTTGTGAAAACTTTGCATTTTGAGAAAAAAGGTATGTGTTTGATTTGCATTTCCAGTTTAGCTAGACACTAAAGAGGATAGATGGCTGTATTAACGTTTCATTACTAATATTATTATTTCCTGGTATGTAGAGTCAGTATCCATACATCATTTGTAAATGTATGAAAACAGAAATTACATTTACCAGAATAAATGGAACAGGGATCATACTACTTTGTATCTGCACTACGAGGGAAACTTTAGAAACTTTCATCTTTCCATATTAAAGTTATTACCAGTCAGTTCCTGTTAGGTATTGTGAGCAATTAATGGTGTCCAAACTGAGTAATCATTTGTATCAAGGATTGGAGGCCTCATCTGATGGTTATTTTCGAAAAAGTTAAAATTCAGTTTCAATATATTTAACACCTCTCTGTTGTTTCCCTACCCCAAATGTCACTAATTTCACAGAGGCTATCACAACAGTACGTGTTTGTCCACAGTTTGAAGAGAAGGCTAAACTGTGCTATAGTTTAATGTGGATAGTGTGGTGAACTTCTCTTTCAGGTCAAAAGGAAACACAAAGACAACTCCTGTCCTTACTACGAGGGGTATAGAGAGGATTGGGAAAAATCAAAGGAGAAAAGTTATGATCAATGGGTCTGTGTCCAGGTAGAGGCTGGTGATGAATTATGTCCCTCAGGGCGCTGTCTTGGATGGGCCCTGTTCAATACCTTCATCAATGACATCGAGAGTGAGACTGAGTGCACCCTCTGCAAGTCTGCCAATGACACGAAGCTGAGCAATTCAGTTGACACAACAGAAGGATGGGATGCCATCCAGTGGGAGAAGTGGGCCCACAAGAACATCATGAAGCTCAACAAGTTCAAGTGTAATGTGCTGCACCTGGGTCAGGGGAATCCCAAATGTCAGTACAGACTTGGAGAAGAACTCACTGAGATAATTTCTGAGGAGGACTTGGGGGTACTGGTGGGTGAAAATTTGGATATTAGCCAACAGCATGCACTCATGGCCAAGAAGGCTAGTCACATCCTGAGCTGCATCAAAAGAGGGGTAGCCAGCAGGACAAAGGAGGAGATTCTCTCCTTCTGCTATGGCCCATAAGTCCCCCATTGGAGTAATCCAGCCCTGGAGTCCTCAGCACAAGAAAGACATGAAACTTGTAGATTGGGTCCAGAAGAGGGTCACAAAGACAATCTGAGGGCTGAAGCATCTCTCCTATGAAGACAGTCAGAGAGAGTTGGACTTGTTAAACTTGGAGAAGAGAAGGATATGAGGAGACCTTATAGCAGCCTTTCAGTACCTGAAGGGGCCCTATAAGTGAGCTGGAGAGGGGCTATTTCCAATGATATGTAGTGAGAGAACAAAGAGAAATGTTTTTAAAATAAAAAAGGAGATATTTAGATTAGATGTTAGGAAGATACTCTTTACTGTGAGAGTAGTGAGGCACTGAAACAGGCTTCCTAGAGAAGTTGTGACTGACCCATCCAAGGAAGTGCTCACGGCCAGTTGGGATGAAACCCCAGCAATTTGATTTAGTGGGTGGCATTCCTACCCATGTCAGGGGAGTACCTTCTATCCCAATTCTATACTTCTTATATTCTATAATTCTATGTTCAATTTGTAGTTCTTGTTGAACTGTATGAGATTTTACAATATCCTTTTCTACAACCTCTCAAGGTCTGTCTGAATGGCAGTACCACCACTGGTGAATCACCTTTTCCAGATTTATATCATTGCAGCATTTCTGAAAGTGCATTTTGCCCCATCACACCATAATAAAAGATGTTGTTCATAGCAAAATTCCCTGGCAGTGGGTTATCTTTATTGAAAAAACTCAAAAAAAAGGAAAAAAAGGTAATCTGCCACAGGTCTGACAAGCCTGTCATTTTGATGACTAAATGTAGCTTATGAAGGAAATAATTTTTGTAGCTGTTGGGTTTCTTAGAGGGAAAATAAAGCTGTCCACCTCATGTCTTTTAATCAGATGTTACTTAGTGAACTTTGCTAAGCTAGCTACTCAGAGTCTGGCATTCTCTTTGTAATTAAAAATGGTATCCCCCTGAGTTTAGTGGAAGTCTTGTTAAGATTAAATTTTCAACGGTTGTCTGTTTCTGTTGCTGACTGTATTTTAGAGAGTGTCAGAATGCTTACCATCTTGGAGCAACTATTTGTAGACAGATTTAGAGGGAACAGCTGCAGGTAACAATCAATCATATTTGGTTCAGTGATAGAATTTAATTAGCTGACAACAAAGTGAAATAGGCTATAAAATAAATTAAATGTTATTAATGTACAAATACATTTCCTTTTCAGGTCTTTATATAACATGTAAGAGACAAGTGAAAGATCAGCATATAATGATGATCCATGACTGACTCCAAAATGAGAGGTAGAGGTATCACCCCTCCCCTCTGTCTGTTGCCAGGATGCTTGCTTTGCAATTAGTGATATGCAGCTTCTTTCATCACCAAAATAATTTTCTGTTTCTTTATGCTTGGTGCTTTGTGTGACATACATGCTTTTTCTATTGATTTTTACTGTAAGATGGGTCAGTTGGTTACTGATAAACTAATCCTTGATGAATGCAAGTCTTGTCTCTGCATGAAAGAAAAGTGGGTCAGATATTCTCCCCCAGCTGGAATAGTGACTTAAGAATGACAACTAAAATAGTGAAATATCAATTTCTTGGCATTTTACTATCTAGTTGAGTATACACTTGTGTTGGATTCTTTGGACTCTTGGAGCATTGTGAAAAGTGATATTCCCTAGAAAACAGCACTCTAAGGAAAAAATGCCTATGATTGGAAAAAAATATATCCATTGCAGGAAAGGACAGACAAGGTTTTACTTTTACATTTTGTCCAGAAGACATCAAGAATTAGACTTCTCATGGGGTGATGTCAGGGAACAACAGGAAGAATTTCGTAATTTTGTGGTATATCCAACAGTGCAGTACTGAGTTGAACTTAATTTTAGCAAATACTTTTCTTGTTCTTTTTCACATGTTGTAACAATATTTTAATCTGGTTTTGAGTTATAGATTGCTTTGAAAGTGGCCGTTCTGAATGACTCTTCACAAAGTTAGTCCGCCCTGTAGAAAAACAATAAATTACATTCTACAGAAGGCATAATATGTCTCAGCAAAAAAAGTTCAGTCTCTGGCTCAACAAACCATTATGCTATGACTCCCACTAAGGTCTAAAATGTATAAGAAAACATTAAGTGGTTCAGCCACATCATGCTTCTGGTATTTTTTTGGTGTTAATTCACTGACTAGAGGTAGAATATTTCTGTCTAGAATTCCCTTAATGGAAGTATGTGCACTATGTCATCCTTCCCACATGTACGAGCTCATTTCCCAGGTGTTTTAGCCTTCCGTTCTCACTTCTGTGATAACAGTGAAATTCACAATAGCTCTGAACATGTAGGGAAGGTCTAGATGTGGCCACAGTGCATATGATTTAGGAATTACCTTTCCCCAGGTGTATGAAAGATGAGTCAAAGCTCCAACATGGATCTTGGGGTATAGACAGTTTTACCAGGTGAATATGTGCACATACATTTTTGTGGCAGGATAAAATGCGTGGGAAGACTTATATATGCATATATATAGATAAATATCCATGCATATATATAGATAGATATAGATATATATACATGTAATATTAAAATACTGGTATTCTGTAGTTTCATAAAATTTATTTGTGCTTAACTCTCCAAAATGCATCGTATTTCATGCAGTAGATTGACATGACACATGGCTCTTGCCTAACTCTCTCAGCATCTAAGATGAAAAAAAGGAGCATATTTTGTTTGCATTTATCCTGTGCTGCTTGCTGAACAATGTTTATGATTCTCAGTGGCTCTGCAGCCTAGCATTAGGAGAGCCTTAGGTTATTTAAAGACAGCATGAAAATTGACTTTTCCGAGGAGAAGGTTATGTAAAGGTGAGTTAAAAGTCATATTTTGCATTCCTTCTGACCTGCCCCTAGTGATCTGGCTGGCCATACTATTCAAAGAGAACAGCATCTATAGAAAATGTGCTTTTGTGGAGAAACATCCTCAGCCTGCAGCTACCTTTCCTTTCTGAAGAACCTATATTTTTTTTAATGAAATGCTTATTAACCTGAAATGTCTTGGAGAAAATATTCTGTAGCTAATCTCTTAGCTACTGGCAATATAATAAAAGTGATTTTTTCTCACTTTTGTTTTTTAATCAATGCTAACAGTAATAAGAATAGTCTGCAGGTTGAAAACACATTTATTTAAAAATTCCTTTACTCTCAATTAAAATTTGAAGGGGGAAATAGAAATACAGTACCTTTTTTTGTGGATTTACTACCATCAAGTTCAGTGGGCAAGGTTGAAATAATGGCTAAGCAAATTTTTTATGAGGTAAAGTAGTTTGGTAACGAGAAAATTCCTGACTTTACTGGTATTTTGCCATCACTCTTAGAACAGATTGGATGTGCCTTGTGCAGCTGAAGGGCAGACATTTTAGCCTGTCCTTACAAAGCAGTGCAGAAAAAGCAGCTCAAGTACTCTATTTTTGGCAGCTTGCTACTTGAGTAAAGTATATGTATATGATTCTCATATCAAAACATTATTGAGAATTAACTGAATTTTATTGACTTACATGGTAGACACATGTAATTGCAAGATCAGTTACCCTGATTGCACATGCCAGTCAGGTAACTGTAGGCTTAAGTGCCTATTTATAGGCAAGAGCAATTTATCCCATCTACATATATAATTACAGATAAAAGATATATAAATGAGGTTCACAGTTGGGCCTGCAAAAAGCACATGAATTTGTGTACTAACTCTATTTAAGCATAAGGATTTTGTCCAAAACCCCTCCTGCTTTACTTCATATTCCTTTTTTATCTGTAGAATTATGGAAGTAGATCAAATAATACAAAATGTAAAGCAATACAGATATTCAGTTATGCTAAAAATTAAAGCTAATATTGAAAATACATAAAGTACTGAGGAAGACTCAAAATAAGATGCAATAACAACTTAATGAACTTTGTTTGAAAATAAGAATTGCTGCATTTTCTTAACCATACTTCAGGTTTTTTCTGTACTTCTAAATTCACATACATATTCATGTGAGAAAAAATACCTGAAAAATCATGCAAATACAACAACCATGAATTTAAGAATATAATTTACCTGTCATTGGAACATGAGTCTTTCTGTGCTTTAAGAATATACTTTGTTAGAAGTTTGCACTAGTTGCATTAAATCTGAACGATTTCTGGATTTAAATCTTTGAGGAATGTATGACTGTATAAAATGTATAAAATTTTGTTTATGAACTTAAAGTGTCAGATAAAGAAAAAGTGAAATAGTATATTGATGTGTACTGAAAAGGGAGTACACCACTTTGGGTACAGCATCACAGGATTCAGACTTTCCCAATGGAAGTCGGGACATCACTTCCTTTCATCGCTTGAAGAAATGATACAGGGTCAAGACCAAAAATCAATTTAGTCAGCTTTATTTTTCTGCAGCTGAAGTACAATTTCTGAAACAAAAATTTCAGAAGTGATATTTGGACAACCCATAGGGAGAGTTGTCTAGACATTGAACATGGTAATTTTACAGGCAAATTCTAAAAAATACAAAGGGAACCAGAAAAAATGGATTGCACCATAGCTGCATTTTATTCTTTTTTCGTTATAGAGATGAAACGTGGTTCAGGAGTCAATCAGAGGTGGACCAATATCTGTCTTGGGTGCTGACATACATGATCACTAAGTCTGGAAGAAATTGAAAACAGCATCTGCCTGGTAGAAAAGGGTGCTTCTCTCTACTTGTATCCAGGAATGAGTAAATCATTTCCTCTAACTTTCTCCATCTAATAAGTCAAATTTAAAATGTCCCTTCCTTTAAATAATGTCCTTTGCTTGGAGTTTTAATCTTATATATAACAAATTTTCTCTCTATTTAAGGTAAACATAATGTTCAAACTTTACCAGACAGGGATAAGTAGATAGGACCCTTCTCAATCAGTGGGAAAATTCTCTTTCACTTCAGCAGCAGCTGGTTCAAGCTCATGAACAAGTTTTATTCTCTGTGTCCACTTTTCATTAAGAGTCCTTGGTGTATCTGCCCTTGAAAATTCTAGTATATTCTAGTTTCATGTGACAATAGTGCTGAAGCTGATGGGTAGTTTGACAAAGTGTGAGTAGAACATGACCTGACTACCACTGCAGAAAGCAAGGGATGGGAATTTTGGCTACACTGCTTGGAGGAAGCTGTCCAGCACTGGCAAAACTGTTGGTGTCTGGTGGGGATATTTTAAGGCAATCACCCCTGAAAGCTCTCGACCTGGCAGCACCCAACTTCTAGAAGGTCCCTGGCATGGCAGCCTGGAAGATACAGAAGTCTGAGGTCAAACACAGCTGTGAGATGTGTCTGCCTGGATAAGGAAGCCCAGCCCTCGTGAGGACCCTTCATCCCAGCCCAGGGTCAGTGCAAGCGTGTCTGTGTCTGTCACTCATTGAGAGTGTGTTCTCCCAGTGAATTCTGGACTTTCTTCACCTCTGCTTTAGTAGGTCACTCTCACTGAAAATAGAGAGTATCTCGTACCTATTTATTCCTTGAGCAACAGTGATAAAGGAATAGAATAGTACAGATATGCACCTAAGGTCTCTAAAACAAGGACAGCAGTTATTTGGATTGCTAGAATAAATGGGAAAAGGAAAGAAACTTAATCAGTGTTCCCCAAGTTGCTGCCTACAGAGATATTAATATTTTCTTCCCAATTATTGCCTTCTAACTGCAGCATCTAGTAATATGATTATTCCAAAATTCCAGTAGTCAATGAGAGTAAGGTAACAGATTTTCTCTTCTCCATCATAATTGAGTGATAGGTTGAAGATATCATTAGAAGGTCATCAAGGTCCCAAACAATTTTCCCAAAGTGTTTTGTACTTTGTAATTAAGGAGATTCCCTAATTGCCTAGTTAAAAAATAACTGAAGAAACAAGTGGTTGAATTAGGAAATGAAAATGTAAGGCTGAGTCTTGCAGTTTTCTGTTCAGATGAAACAAGTTGTTCATAATTTCTTAACAGCTTTCTTTCTACAGGACTGGATATTACTGAAATTTTAGAACTGTCCCTCAGACTGCAACAAAAAGCTTTTTTTCTTTCCTTTTTCCCAAACAAAAGTTCCCAGTATTTAATGGTTTGCAGTATTACGTGAAAGAACTTACCTGAATATCTTGATTATTAAATGAAATCCCAAGTGCTGATTTCACAAAGAAATGATCTTGTGTCTTACACTATGCTGAGTTAATTATATTCTAAATCATCACACTGCAACAAATGTGCATTTAATCATTTCAGGGGAAAACATTTTTGAAAGGTTTTCATGCTAAAGAAATCTATGTTTGATTTACTTAAGAGTAATAATGTAACTTCCAAATGAGCAAACTCAGATATATGTACTGACATCTGGATATTTGTAAGTGAAAAGTACTTTGATGTCAGAGGATATATGACTTTTGTGAGATTTCTGGTACAGTCACAGATTTCCATGGAGATTTTTTCTTCCAGGAGTCTTCAAGAATTGGTATAACATATATATATTTTAAATATTCTTCTTTGTAATGTTGTGTATGAATGCTTTTATTAATAAAACACATCAAAAATAAGTTTACTGCAAGACTGTAAGATTAGAGATAGTATTAGCAACAGGTGATAAATTTCCACTTCATAGGAAATGATTGCTGTTTGTCTTGTATATCTTGGACTGAACAAAGGCAAGTGTAAAATTCATCATTTCAATGTTTTCTGATATTGGTTGAACTGACATTCACCTAGGAAGGAATTTGGAGACTTTGAGATAAATTTCAAAAACCTAGCAAATAATTATATTTAGTTTTGCCTTACATTTGAAGGAAAATCAGACATTATCAGTGATATTTTTGCCCGACGTCCGGGAGAAATGACGAGGAGGACCCCATGGATATCAGAATTACTTTATTATACTATATTATTCTATATTATATTACCCTACATCTAAACTGAATCTACACAAGCACCCAACTCAACTGCACAGAATCTCATGACTGTCAGCTGGCTGTCCTGACACACAAACCTGGATTCAATTGGTCAATGAATCAAAACACACCAGAATCCAGTTACCAATTCCCTTCAGGTAAACAATCTTCCACAATGGATTCCACTTGTGAACAACAAGAGCAATGAGATAAGAACTGTTTTGTCTTTCTCTGAGGTTCAGATAATATGAATTCCAGAAATATCCTCGGGAAGTTTTGCCTTGCTTTTCCCTGTGAAGAGAAAACACCCCTAAAAATCCCTCAAAAATACTCCAAGAATAAGGCAATGTCCTGGTTTAGGGCAAATTTGGGAGAAAACCTCCAAAAGGGGGCCTCTGCAGAAAGCAAACCCACACGGCCCGTCCCCCCAACCGGTTCGGGAAAGATTCCTCAGAGAGAAATGGAAAGAACCTGTTTATTTAACAGGCACAGCACCCCGCAGCACACAAAATGAACAATACCAGATGACACCACTCTTTCACCGCTCTGAAAAAGATGACAAATTCAGAAAGTCTCTCTTGGGGATGGTCGCTCTGTTATCAGTCCCTCCGGCGCTGGTGTAGCTGCTGCATCCACAAGATGGAAACTCTCGGTGTTTCCCAGGTCCCAGTCCGGAGCAGGTTCGAGAAGGTCCAAAAAAAGGGAAAGAAAAAACAGTCCAGGAAAAATTTGGACTGCTTAGCTAAACTAACTAATGAGCAGAAGCAAAAAGCAAGAGCAAAGCAGGAGCAATGCAGAAGCAAGAGCAAGAGCAAAGTAAAAAGCCAAGCAAAAAGGAAAAGCAGCACTATGTACTGCCCCGTCTCCGTGTCCCGCCAGCTATGGGGGAGCGGCTGATAAGAAACCAAAACAAAACATTCACTCTTCAGAGCCAGTCTTGAAGGCACAGAACAAAATATCCAGCATAAACAGAACACACGAATGGGGATACAAGCATCATGGCGTCACCCTAGAACTATCAAGACATCATCCATGTAGTGGTAACAGTACGCCCCTGGAAATTTTTCTCTTACTGATGAGAGTGCCTGTGCAACGTACCACTGACAAATTTTGGGGCTGTTTTCATGCCCTGTGGCAAAACGTTCCACTGATAATGCTCAACTGGTGCAACGTTATTAATGGATGGCATTGTAAAAGCAAACTTTGAGGTATCTTCAGGGTGTAATGGAATAGTAAAAAACCAATCTTTTAAGTCCGCAATCTGAATGTCCCAGGTGGCAGGTGTCATGGTAAGAGATGGCATACTAGGTTGCAAAGCACCCATGCTTTCCATGACAGCACTGATTTTTCTTAAGTCATGGAGCAACCTCCATTTACCAGATTTTTTTTTAAATAACAAATATCAGTGTTCCATGGGCTCATTGATGGTTTTATGTGCCCTTGAGCTAGTTGCTCTTTTACCAGGATTTTAAGGGCATCCAGTTTCTCTTTCTCAAGGACCACTGTGGAACCAACACAGGTTGTATAGTGAGCCATTTTAGAGCTGATATGGGATTCTTTATGTCCTTTATTACAGTAGCCCCCGTTAAAAACCTGTCCCCACCTGGACTCCCCATGCTGACAACATCCCTTCCCCACAGGTTAAGTGGTGCAGCAGTGATGTATGGTCGAATCATAGTTGTCTGATCCTCAGGATTTTTGACCAACACAGGTTTGCTACTCAAGCAGCTCTGTGTGGTCCCTCCAAGGCCAGCAATGGCAGATCCTGCAGCCATGGTAGGCCCTGATGGAGGCCAAATGTTGGCAGACATTATGGCAAAGTCTGCCCCTGTGTCAATCATTCCACTGACCTCTATCTGTGAGGGACTTGCCCGAGGCATCGTGATGGTACAAACCATATTAGGTCTTTGATCACATATGACCTGAGCCCAGTACACCTGGGGCTTTCTTGTTGACTCAA
>JAWWEY010000115.1:135690575-135732282 GCA_035582745.1 Loriotus luctuosus
CACTCTTTCACCGCTCTGAAAAAGATGACAAATTCAGAAAGTCTCTCTTGGGGGTGGTCGCTCTGTTCTCAGTCCCTCTGGGGCTGGGGCAGCTGCTGCAGCCACAAGGTGCAAACTCTCGGTGTTCCCAGGTCCCAGTCCGGAGCAGGTTTGAGTAGGTCCAAAAAAGGGAAAGGAGAAACAGTCCAGGAAGAAATTTGGACTGCTTAGCTACTAACTAATGAGCAGAAGAAAAAAAGTGAGAGCAAAGCAGGAGCAAAGCAAGAGCAAGAGCAAAGTGAAAAGCCAAGCAAAAAGCAAAAGCAGCACTATGTACTGCCCCGTGTGTGTGTCCCGCCAGCCATGGGGGAGCGGCTGGTAAGAAACCAAAACAAAACTTTCACTCTTCAGAGCCAGTCTTGAAGGCACAGAACATAGTATCCAGCATAACGTCACCCTAGGACAGGCAGTCTACACTAAAAAGGTCAGAAGTAATTACCAACACTTTTTTTTTCAGCGTCATTATAAACAATAATACAAATGTAATTATATACTGGTCTGTAATAATGGATAGACACTACCAGAAGTAGCAGGCAGGGTAACTCAGTATTTTGCATAACAGTTTGGCGGATGCAGTAGTTACGGATTAGGCATTTAATTAATTGGTATTCTAGCCATGAAGAAGGCTGTATTGCAGGATTTAATCTGCATATGAAATGATTCAGTAGCTGCTAATGTCACCTGAAGCAGGAATTACTTTTGTCCCTGTCCCTGGTTGAATGAGAAGAGCAAGTTATGTGACTCCAGAGTGCAGAGAAAATTAAAACAAGTTCTGCCCATTATTAAAAATCAAATACTTAACAAAATGCACTTTGTAAATAGCAGGGTTGTAGAAAATATTGCATGATTGAGGCTGTTTGCTTACATTTCAGGACCATGTGACAAATAGAAGGAAAACAAGCTAGACACAAATGAGACAATTCTGAGGTACTTTTTGAGGTACTTATAAAGGTTCATATGTCCAGTTATCAAAGATGATCCTGGCCTTCTTTCTCACAAAGAAATGACATCAAGTTGCACCAGAAGAGGTTTGTGTTGGATATGTCAAGCACTGGAACAGGCTACTCAGGTCAGTGGTTGAGCCACCATCCTTGGAGGCAATTAAGATATGTGTAGCTGAGACAATTAAGGACAGGATCTAATAGTGAACCTCACAGTGTTAGGCTAATGTTTGGACTCAGTGATCTTAAAGGTCTTTTCCAAGCTAAATGATGCTATGTGTTTCTATGTGGCTCATTCTTGCAACATTAAGCTTCTAAGTATGAAATTAGGGCACCTAAGTGATATAGCCCAAAAATAATATTGAAGTACTTATTAATACAAGTAATATTTGCAGGCTCTTGATTCAGGATCCCTTAAGTATATTATCAGAATTCAAAGTGAAATCCTTAAGAAACAAAGCTTTAATTGGCTGCTAAATTGTATGCATTGCCATACATGGATTTTAAAAGGTGTTACTCTGTTGGGGGGTGCATTGTAGGAGAACAGAGATAGTGTTGAAGGCAATCTCAGCCCTGAGGAACTGCAGTTGTACTAATTAACAAAGAGTAGGAACAGCCCTGCCCTTAATAGGGCACAGCTGTGTCCAATAAGGATGGGTGCTATAAAATAGTGGGTTAGCTGATTGAGAGGAGAGCTGGAGTTGTTGGCTGTGCTGTGAGGAGGAAGGGTCAGGTGGCTGTGTGAGGACTGGGTGGTTATGCAAGGGACAGGGAGGAGTCAGCTGGCCACGCAGAAGAAAGAGAAAAGGAGTCAGTGGTGAGAAGCTGCCTTTGGGAACTGATAGAGAGAAGATATGAAAGTTTTACAGTAAGATAACAAGTTGGCAATGCTAGTCAGTTCCCATCCCCTGTCAGTTTGTTCCAACAAGCACTGATGCCATCAGTGGCCTGTATGGGGGATGAGTCCTGACATTAATCAGCATAGAATCTAAATTTTGCATTATCTGTACATCAAGAACAGAATAAAAGAAAAATAATATGGTTGGAGCAGGAAGCCCAGAGAATTTGTGGCTTCTCCATTCCTGGAGATATTTAAAAGCTGTCTGGACACTGTCCTGGAGATCCTGCTTTAGATGGTGCTGTTTGTTGAGGGCGCTGGAAGAGATGACCTTCAGAGGTCTCTTCCCATCATTCTGTGATTCTGAGATTCTCTATGCAAAAATTTGGAGACAAGAATAGGAAACATTTATGATAGGATTTTTGAACACTACTGGTATGTGGGAGATGTAAATATATATACTTGTGTGCCCTTTGTTTGGAGATCAATTTCAAGACTGCGTGTTGTGTGAGTAGATATCTTCTGTCAGATGTGGTAGGTGTGCCATGGGGTAGAGTGCACTAGGAGAACTAGGGAACAAAGTCTCAATTTTGTGGGCAGTCAGGATCTTGCCTGTCAGGAAAGGCACAGTCTGGTCACCTGTAACAGATAGGACCTAATTGTGCTTTATCTATCTGCTCTACATTTTAATATTAAACTTTGTTCAATAAAACAATAAGTGGAACAGTAGAGGAGAAGGCTATAGAAGGCCATTTTCTTGTGGGTGTGAATGACATTAATTCTCTCCTGAGAGATTTAAGTATTAAAGCTTACCTGGGAAAAACCTCTGGCCTTGATATGGAACCAGCATCTCCTTGTGCTAGAGTGTGACCATGGAAACGAGGCGTCTCAGGGTTGGGGAGCATTACTGTGGCATCAGAAATCTAAATTAAAGACTTGAGAAGTTATTCTGTGGTTGCGGTGTGATCATGGTGAGCAACTCTGTGCCACACAGCCACTTGCTCCCTCACCCCTGGTGGGATGGGGAGAAAATCAGAAAGGTAAAAGTGAGAAAACTCAAGGATTGACATGAAGACAGTGTAATATGCAAAACAAGAGCTGCACACAAAAGTAAGAAAAACCAAGGAATTCACTGACAAATATCTTCAGAAAAGTAAAGCTCCAACTTGCATAATAGTGCCTTGGGGAGGCAAACTCTTAAATTCTAAACATCTCCTCCATTTCCTCTTTTCCCCAGAACTGTGTCTCCTCCCAAATTCTAGTGCACTCCTAGCCTAGTCACTGGTGGGGTGATGTGAGAAATAGAAAAGGCTGTGATGCTCTGGAAGCACTGTAAGGCAAAATTAAAACATTGGTGTGTTATCAACATTGTTTCCATCGCATCTCCAGAACATAAGCCCATCCTAGATGTATAGAAAGAAATTTAACTCTATCACAGTGAAAACCAATACATCTACACAATGTATTGCTATATTTTCTATTTCTATTGCTATTTTTAAAGTAATTGAAAGTTACTGATTTGAGTAAAGTCTTGTAAGATGCTGCAGGAAAGAGAAAATGCAATATTTGGTTCCAAGGGTTTTTTATTATTTTTAATCGTTTGATCTGAATTTATCTGACTACTGGACATATGTTTCTTACTGTGTCTCTGTTTAAAACTCACTTCTAGTTCATATTGTAATTAAACATCTCTACTAGAACATTTAAAATAGTTTTTTTTTTATATTTGCCTCAAGAGAGTTATATAGTTAGTCATTGTTCAGAGCACTGAGAGAGTCCTATCATTTGCGATAACCATAAGAACAAGAGGATCACCAACACTGTGAAGAGATTGCACAAGTTAGGCAAGGATTCAGATAAGTGGGAATGTAACAGGATCACTTTTTATGCTTTTGTGCATCTACAGCTCAAGGCAGACAGACTTGAAGCAGTAAATATCATAAACACTTTAGAAACAACAACAACAACAAAACAAAAGAGAAAAAAAGCCTTCCTGATTGAGGCTGTGACTTGAGGCCTTTGGTCTAATTAATACTTTTCATGTGTATTTGCTTTTGGTTTTCCCCACCAAAATATTATGTACCTCTTTTTAAAATAATCCTTGGCTAATTCTTGTTTAATTGCTTTGAAGGGATTTTTTTAGGGGCCATGTTACTCATTTTTCTAAGTCTAACTTTAAAATTCTGTTAGGATGCAAACTTGGCATGTTTTGGAGTATTTATTTTGGTTGAAATAGTATTATCATTAAAATATTTACATTGTTTCTTTGTAGCTGCAAAACATTGTAGGGAAACACAGCAGAGAATGGACCAGGATAATGTCACTTTAGACCTTAATACTTACTCTAACAATTGCTTCTAGTTTGAAAGAGAGTGGTAGCATGATTTCTCTGCTGCAAATAAACCAGATTTTACTTTGGTTTAACATCATATTTATTTAGAATTTTTGTCTGTAAAGAAAAATAGAGATAGTAGAATGCAAGAGAGGAATTCTTGACTTTTCTATTTTTTTCTTCATAGGATATTGGTAGTAAGTGTAGTAGCTTAGGTGAAAATAATACAAATAATTAACAAATGATCTTCATAAATTCCAAAAAGAGCTTAAAAAGCAAACAATTAAAAATAAACTGTGGGGGGAGATTTTATTGTTTGTAACTTTTTGGAAAAAAAGAAAAGAAAATTGTGATATTTAGTATTTTTGACAGTTTAAGAGGTCCATAAGGTCTCTATAAACAGCTACATATATTTCTTCACATACAGTTTCAGTTTTTCATAAATGTATTTCTTCTTTAGTATAGGAGATAATGTCACTCTCTAATGTACCTTTTTAACATATTGGGTTCACTAATTACATCTAACCTGCATACCTTTTCTTGCTTTTTTTTCTTCATTTTCTAACCAGTGGAAAAAGACAAGTCTTCTATGTTATCTAACCTCTACGCATTTGGCTGTGTGTGAAAGTTTCATGCGTGTATCAGTCTGCTGACTTATCTTAAAAACTAGACAAACTGTCATTTTACTTCACCCAAAAGGTCAGAAATAAAAGCAAGCCAACACTGAAGAGTATCTAGACACCACTTTATTCCCTGTGACAGTGTTCACAGGGGTTCTTGGATGAGGTAAAAGACGAGGATCTGACTCCATGTTTCAGAAGGCTTCATTTATTATTTCATTATATATATTACATTAAAACTATACTAAAAGAATAGAAGAAAATTATCTCATCAGAAGGTTAGCTAAGAATAGAAAGGAATGAATGAATGAATAACAAAAGCTTCTGTCTCGGACAGAGAGTCCAAGCCAGCTGACTGTGACTGGCCATTAATTAGAAACAACCACATGAGACCAATCCCAGATGCACCTGTTGCATTCCGCAGCAGCAGATAATCATTGTTCACATTTTGTTCCTGAGGCCTCTCAGCTTCTCAGGAGGAAAAATCCTAAGGAAAGAATTTTTCATAAAAGTTGTCTGTGACAATTCCTTACTCCTTTTCAGTATTGAGGTATATTTGGTTTCCAGCAACCAGGCAAGGGGAGATTTTCTAAGTACTGAGCAAGTAAAATACTGAAAATATTTTTGGTGGTTGTGCATTGCTTAGTCAGTATCACTCCCCTGCCCTTCTGATAAGCCTCAGGGCAGAACATGTCTGTGTCCTGTTCCCCAGCTATCTCTACAAATTACTTGGCAGCTTGTGATCACCTAACTGTGAAGTAATATTGTACCAGTGTAGGTTTCTGTCAGACACATGTTCAGTGTGTTGCTCCCAACTGGAAAAGCTTTTGGCAATCAGTTCATAATAGTACATCATGGATTAGAACATTTTCATTTAATACCAGTTTGAGTGATTGCTTCAGCCATTTCTTTAGGTTTATTTTGAAGACTATTCTCAAGAATTTCTTTTTGCAGCTATCCCTTCATGTTTTTTATGGTAATTAAAATCAATATATGTCTTTTAGCATACAAAATACATTGCATAAAGCTGTTCAATATGTCTTCAGAAAAAATAAATTTGAAATAATTTTCATGCAAGTAATTCCTTATTTAAAGTTGATGGCTAGGTATCTTAAAGCAGATCAATTAAAAAAAATAAAGTATTGTTGAAGAATACTGCAGAAGACCGTTTTCCTTATGTTGTCATGTAGACAAAGAGTAGAGATGATCTACCAAATTCTCCCATAACAGTCCTGGAAATAGTAACTTATCTGAAAAAATAAACGGGGATTTTAATTTTTATTTTAATATAATTTCTTTGGTTTTAATAGTGTCATACACTTTTGTAAAAGAAAGTATTTGAAAAGGTAGGGAAGAATGTGTACAGGAATGGAGATAAACACAAAGGCAGAAATTAAAATTGCCAGGAAAGACCCAGGTGCTCAGGAAATGGATTTACACAATGTCGTGCTTTTCAGTACGATATGAATTAATGTATCAGTCTTTATTCCCCTGTTTATATATGCCAAATTAAGTTGCCAATTTTCTGCAATTTAACTGAAAAGAAGGATTTGTTTTATACATCTAACAGAAAGTAAGAAGAAAGAGTATTTCCTGTATTAAAACCTACATTGTGTATTTTATTATCAGAAGGAAAACTGGGAACCAGAACATTAAAATTATCTCCAGATACAATATTTCTTTTCATTTTTATGTATGGAATGTATTTTTAATTGTTTACTTACTTTTAAGACATTTCTGCTTTTTCCAAGTTATTCCGTGCTTGACCTTTCTTCACTGAAATTTAGAAAAAATCCAGTTTGAAAGTATTTAACACACTTTCTTACAATTATATGTAGAGTTTTTAAATCTGATATATTAAAATTGATGTGATGCAGTTTTTCCAGTGGTCCACCGAGCTGTGAAAATAATGATTTTCAGAAAAGATCTGCAAATGAGGTGTTTCATTTGAACTGTGTTGATTTATTGAGTCATGAACTGCATTATTATAATACTGTACAGAGCCATACACTTTTGAAATTGTTATTCTTGCAAAGAAAAATTCTGCATTCTTGAGTATCCTATTTCCTTTGCCTCATATGGTGAATTATAGATTTTTGAGTAAAATGGTCTTGGAATTTGAAAGAAAGGGAAGTTCTATCACAAGGTTGGCTGGAACTTTTACTAAGTTATTTTAAGGTTCCTGAAAGTCTTTAAATCAGTAACCTTTACAGAAAACAGGCCTGTGTCTAGTAATAGATGTGTGTTTGCTCTAGACACCTCTGACTTTCGTTCCTGCAGTTTTTGATTCAGTGATTTGCAAGAGTACCCTGTAAATGCTAAGATCATCCTCTTTCAGTCATTTGTCATATTAGATCTAGTGCCTATACACATATTTAAATCCTAATCAGTTTTTTCTATTCAGCAGGTTGTAGGAACTTATAGATCACATTTACCTGCCTCAAACATTGTCAGGGCCACAGAAACAAGTTGTCATAAGATAACCCACTGCAACAGGAACTTTAGCACAGAAGGGAGGAATTCATCAAAACATGTATTAACCTTCCTTGTTTTGGCTCAGAAGTCTTTAGATTTATAATGATTTGGCAAAATTTTTCAGAGGTATTAATGAATAAACCTAATAGTCTTAACAAAACAAAAGAAAATGTTGTGGTTGAGTCACCTTTCTTAGACCAGAAAGAAGGACAGTCAAGGATCAAAATGGGACATGGATAGAATACAAGGAAGCCTTTTAATAGCTTCCATGAAACTCTACACAGAACCATTTATGAAACAAAACATGTATCAATCATTAGACATTATATCACAAACTGCAACTTCTATTCCATGGTGGGATTCTCCTTTCAGGAATGGGTTTTTCAAAGTAAGTTGGAGACTTGTATTCCCATTTGAATTCCCATATCCAGTATATTTCCTAAGATGTGCTCTAAGGACTTTTAACTTTACCTGTGTTTGCAATTTTGTTTATATTAAAGGCTGTGATTTTAGCTATTCAGATCCTGGTTTATACCATCAATTGTTAGAATATAATCATACCCTCTACTTATTCTTTTGATACTTACTCTCTTATTTTTTTCCACAGAATCACAGAATGACTAGGTTGGACGAGACCTTAAAGATCATCGAGTCCAACCCAGCCCTAACACCTCAACTGATCCTTGGCACTGAGTGCCACATCCAGGCATGGTGACTGCACTACCTCTCTGGGCAGACCATTCCACTACTTTGTCACTGTTTCTGTAAAAAACTTTTTCCTAATATCCAACCTATATTTCCTTTGATGCAGCTTGAGACTGTCTTCTCGTTCTGTCAGTTGCTGCCTGGGGAAAGAGACCAACCCCCACCTGACTACAGCCACCTTTCAGGGAGTTGGAAAGAGTGGTAAGGTCACCTTTGAGTCTCCTTTAATCCAGGCTAAACACCCCCAGCTCCCTCAGTCATTCCTCACAGGGTTTGTGTTCCAAGCTCCTCATCAGCCTCATTGCTCTTCTCTGGATGTGCTCAAGTCTCCATGTCCCTCCTAAACTGAGGGGCCAGAACTGGACACAGCACTCAAGGTGCAGCCTCACCAGTGCCGAGTATGGGGGAACAAAATAAGGAGGAATTTCGTTTTTATAGATTATCATGGTTTAGGAATGGTATTCTCTTACTAAAACCATGTGCCACTCACCCTTCCCTCTCCAACTAGAGACACAAAAGGCAAAGATCACAGGTTAAGAAAATTTACTGGAAACAGTAACAAGAGAAAAAAACTAACAGTAACAGCAACAATATTAAGAGCTTAAGTTATAAGAAACAATTCACGTGGAAAAATAAACCCAACAACAGAAAATACTGAATGGCTTCCTACACCATGTTTTCTCAACTGGACAGATTCCCTTGTCCCCAGAAGAGAATCCTTTTCCCCATCCCTTGACAATGATATGAGATGGTGTAGAATAACTTCTGAGTCCTAACTATGACCCCTTCTGACTACTGCAAAACATTAACACTGTCATGGCTGGAACCAGGACATTAAGTTTTAAGAATGGTCTTCCTGGAAGATCTAAATTACTAGATTATTATTAGATAATTGCTATTAAAGTATCATCATTTTATTAAAAATCAGATTAGATACTGCTTTTTAAAAGCTACATTAATATGGAAAGTTATCAGCATGATCTCTGAAAAGAGTGTTTTCCCTTTAATGTTTGTTTCTGTGGTACACATTTGTTTCATATTCTGAAACAAACAAAATTGTTATTCTGACATTTTTAAAATAAGAAGACTGAACATTGAACTCATCAGTCTTAGTGCTCTGAATCTGCTTATTTTCAAGTCAGAGCTACTCCTATTTGTCCTGCTAAATGGATTCATAAATCTATTTCTACTAACTGTAAAAATTATTTCACAGAGTAACATTCTGCAGCTGCTGTCTTGTTACCCGTTTTTATATTGCTGTAGCCCATCAGCACCTTATATTACCATGCTACTATTATTTTTTTCTGTAATAATTCAAAATGACATAATGGAAAAAGTAATTATAGGCATGAGAGCTGTTTTATTCTACTTTTTCTAACACAGACACCTTCCCCTGTGTGCACAACTGTAGTAATTAGTTCTGGTTTTTCTCTCTCATCTGGGAGTTAGCAGGAATTTGACCATAACTAATAAGTACATGATTAGTTTAGAACCTTTTAAACCATACACTCCTTTCTACTGACAATCCTAATAATATTTTGAGAGTCTCTACTGGGATTCTGAGAGCTGTAATCATGTTAATATGATCACAAATTACATTCTAGTAATCCAGCATTTATTAAAGAGGATTCCCATTAGAAGAATAAATGCAATAGTCTCCTACTTGGCAGATTTCAAGAAAAAGTAAGTTACTTGCTTGAAGTCTCCATCTCTTTCCAGTGACTCACAAGCATTTTCATACAAATCTGAGATTTATTCAATACAGCCAACACAAGGTATTTAAATGTAATTCCTGTTTCCATGGTCATATATAACACATTGATAAAGATTTAGGGATTTGAGGAAATAGTTAAATAAAGGTCTGATTTGATGAGGTCATTCTCAGATCTCTTTCAAGTCAGAAGGAAAGCTTTCATGTATCATTGGTGCCATAAGTCTGCATTCAGACTATGTAGCTTAGACCAGGAACCTCCATGCCCTTTGATGTAGAAAAATACTATGAACAAATTCCCTTGCACTAAAAGGAATGTAGAATGGAAATATGCATGCTGGTCACTTTACAGACTGGACATGAAGAAAAAAAAGCTAAGTGACTTACACAATGTCAAGAAATAAGACTAGAGCAGGAATAGGAGACCACTTAGCCACAAAATCATTTAATGTGTTTATGAGTTTTCTAAGAGTAAAACCAATTTTAATATAAGGTATATTGTTAGATACTCCTATTGTGCAAATATAAAAGTGTCACTTAGATATTATTATTAGTTTGAGTACTAGTGACTCGTATTATATAGCTCATATCAGGTGGGCAATTGATGGTTTTGATTAACCAATAAGTCAATAAAATATTTTGAATAAATATTAAAAAAAAAGCAGCTGAGAGAACTGGGGTTGTTTAGCCTGGAGAAAAGGATTCTCATGGGAGACCTTATTGCTCTTGACAACTACCTGAAAGGAGATTATAATGAGCAGAGAGTTGGTCTCTTATCCCAAGTAACAAGTGACAGGACTAGAGGAAATAGCCTCAAGTTGCACCAGGGGAGGTTTACGTTGATATTAGGGAAGATTTCTCCACCAAAAATATTGTAAAGCATTGAAACAGGGAAGTGATTGAATTACCATTCCTGGAGGCATTGAAAAGACATGTAGATGGGGCACTTAGGGACATGGTTCAGTGGTGCACTTGATAGCTACACAGTTGGACTGAATGGTCTTAGAGGTCTTTTCCAACCTTTATGAAAATGATTCTATATGAAATAAGGATTGTGCCAAGTAAAATGGGGAATAGCTTGTAATATTATCAGTAATTATTTACAGAAAATATTTTCAGTCTAAATGTAGGAAAGTTTTGAAATTATCTTGATTAGATATGAACAGTAATACTGAATTCCTTTTGTTCTACCATAGTGCATTGCTATTACACTATACACCACATTTAATGAGCTATTTGATCAGTCTTATTGAAGAGGCTAATCTCATCATAATTGGTCTTTCATGTTACTATGCCTTTTTCTGGCACATGATCTAAGAAAGCTTGACTTCAATTGTAGAATATATTGCTTTTTTGTTCCAGGAATTCTTTCAACCCTTCTATTTTTTTTTAATTCTTCCAGCACAGTGGAAGAGCAAATAATCAAGAGTATGAGCCCAGGAACATGATCCCAGGGGGACATGTTCCATGAGCTAAGCTTGGCAACCAGTGAAAAGGAGATGTGTCCTCTGGAGTTCAAGCAGAGCCAAGACAATCCTGAGTCCTGCCCTGGCAGATGCTTTTACCATGGGAGAGCACTGTGCCTTTAGAAAATAGGGTGCTGGGAAATCATTCTGATTAAAATGAAATTACCTTTTCCTTCTCTCTCCTCATAATTGATCCAATTACTGGGTTTAGAGTGTTGAAAAGAGCTCTGAATATTTAAGGCAGACATAAACTAATTCTTAGGAAAATGTGCTTATCTGGAAAGAACTAGTACTGCCTCATCAGTTCAGAATGTTGGTATCAGTTCTTCAACTACTGCACCACAAAGGGAAAGAAAATCATATAATTAGTCTTCCTTAAATAGGCTCAAACAAATCACATAATTAGTCCTCCTTAAAAAAAGTTTAAAAACTGCTGAAATTCATCCCCTTATTACCATGTCTTCTGTGAGAATGGAAGAATAATGACATGGGAGATATGAAAGCAACTTTTCTTCCTTAGAAAGGATAAGCTGGGTCAGTACTAGAAAACAGCAAATTACTTGGCCCAGCAATTTTTTTCCCAGTAATGACTTTTTTCCCCAACAGTTACAGAACTACTCCAATACTCATACAAGAAGAATTCCTCTAATCATTCCCAAGAAGAAACTTCCAGCAAAGCAGGGAGGGAAATCATGCTAATGCACAAAAAAAATAGCAGGAGGACAAAATTCCTGTTCTCCACTCCATCATGTTTATTTATACACAAAATATTCCAGCTGTCTCAAATTAGGGAAAGGAAAAAAATCAGTTCCTCATTTTTGTAATGTTGATCACCAGGAGAGATGGACTAGGTGCTAAGCAGTGAGCTTAGCAGTGAGATTTCCCTGCTAGTTATTTTTCAGCTCCTTACGAAGTTACTTAGATGAGAGAATATTATGTACTCTTCCAGCTCTGGGCTGTGCCTGACTGATATCATCAAGTCACATTTAACTAGTTAGACAATGATTTGCCTTTAGGCTTTGTCAGTTCTCTGAGAGTGGATTTTCTACCTGTTAAAACACTTGCAGTTTAGCTGCACATCTGGTTTCCACTCTTCAGTGATATTTCCAGATTTCACAGACCTATTTGATACATATGAACCGTGAGATTTCACTGAGTCATCTGTAAGGCTATTTCATACACATTTCCTCCAGAACCTCTCATAAACAGTGTGGTAAATTGCTCAACATTAATATTGTCTGTCCATTACAGATAAAGATCTCAGGAAATTAGATACAAAATACAGATGAGCAGAACCAATGCTTCTGAATGGACACTAGATTGGTTTCTTTAGAATAATTCTCAAAGAGCCTTGTTTGTTTCAAGTAATCACAGAAATGGTGCTGCAAAATTTCATTCATAAATATTAATTTCTTACTATTCCTCCAGAAGGTGTTTTTACCTCACTTCCTATTTTCCAGTCTTCAGTAATGCCTTTAGAATTATTGGGGGTATAGGTAGCTACTCTGCACAAGAAATTTGAAATAGCATTGCGATTATTTACTTGCTTAAAATTAGAAATTTGTGGAAGGAGAAAATATCAATGAAAATATTTTTTATGTAATATTGATTATTCTAAAATACTCCAGCATATAAGGAACTGTTCACTACTGTGACCTTATTTCACAGCATTGAACCTCCAAACTCTTTGAGTTGCCCAGTTTTTCTTCCCTATAGCTTTACAAATTTTTGGAAAGCAATGGACAATAAAACAACTATATATATGTATTTGTTTTAAAAATAGGCTATTAACTGCTTTTAGTTAGAAAAAAAACTCTCATGTCCCCTGCATAAAATATTATTGTCTGTTCATTGCAAATAAAAATGGAAAGCCTCCATTCTGAGAATCCTAAAAACACCTCAAAACTTGCCCATAAACAAAGAGACATACAGGAAAAAAATCTACCCATTGAAAAAATCCTTTTAGGAACAATTATTTCAACTGAAATCAGAATTTAAAAGCTACACTTTGGTACTATTTACAGTTTTATGTTTATCCATTAGATACAAGGGGATGGTACAAAAACCATCTAATTCTGAACATCTGGTTTTGAAATAAACGTTTTATTATAATTAGAATTAGAATAAAGATAATAATTTGCTTCATGTCCACACTAACTTCACTTGCTCATTTTGCCTCAATGAATGTCATATTTTTCAGTCCAGATATATTGACAAGAAATATGCAGCAAAAGCATTCTAAAGAGCTGGAGCAACCATGAGCTTTCTGATCCTTCTTTGTATAGCAGTACAGTAAGGAAACACCTAAAAAAAATAAATTAGTCAAACCAAAAAACTAAAACCCTAAACACTAAAATGCTATGATCTTTCTCCTTCCTGGACAGTGATTGGTGGTCTGCATACATCATGTGTAGTTTCTGAGGTTTTCAGTGTACATAATGAAGCATTTGTTTCTCAAGCAGCTACACAGCAGAGACAGACAGAATGCACAAAGCCACTCTCCCTATAGCTGCTGGTTAGCTTCAGCTTCATTTCCTTTGTTTACAGTGTTTCACAGAGCAATGTGTTTTTCTAATGAATGGCAGTGCCAGCAAAACCAGAAAGATTATTTCCAGCATTTTGCCAAGGTATGTCAAAGATGTTCTGTAAGATCTCTCCCCTATATTTTAAATATGGGAAACATTGGGGTGAACTGCATATTTTGATGTTATAGCAGTGACAAATTTGTATCTGTTCTGAGAAGCTGAGATAATGCTGTGCACTAGACTAAAGTAAAAAAATTGCATTTCACACATCTAATCTGATTGATATTCAAGTCTGCATAAAGCAATGAAGACGACATTAAATCTTGTATCTCTCAGTTTAAAATGAGTATAATCATATATGGTTTTTAGAAAGACAATTTTTAGAGAGGACAATAATTCAGTCTTCGGATTTGGCACTTGATTTTAAAAGAAGATATGCAAAAATACACTTCAATTTTTCTGTTCAATCTAATTAAATCTGATGAAGGACACATATCTAAACTGTCTGTGAGATCTTCTTGTCAGATACCCAGGCGCCTTTTTTTTTTTCTCATGCAGTAAAATTACAATCTCAAAATACAACTCTTTTTCTGGGTAATTGGACCCATCACTGTGCAATATCTGAAATTTTACATGTGTAAGTAGAATTCTGGCAAACTCATGATTGTCTAAAAAGGAAGTCAAGCGCAAAAAATGGATTTATTTAAATGCTCAATAATATTCTCAGTACAAGTTGAGCATATGATTTAATTAAATAAGCCAAATTTTGCAACACCGGGATCACCTGACAATGAGATAAAACAAGACAATCTATAAAATCTAATTCTTGCAATGCTGTATGAATCATATATGACAAAGTAAATACCTAGTTCTCTCTTTTGACAACAAAAGTATATTGAACAAATACTCTCCATCCATTACTAATCAAAAATCTAGCTTGTGCAGAGACTGGTTCATGTCATTGATTGAATACAGCAGACACAAACACAAAGACCCATTCCACTGACTTTAATTAAACTGAAACTTTAGAATTAATACCTCAGGAATCTGTTGCAGTGTTCTGATGGGAAAAAGTTTTACAGATGACAAGCCTACTTCACCTCTAAATATAAATACTGACAATTAATTGCTATGGCAACCACTTCTTCAAGTACTGCTTTCTGTGATGATAAATACTAATGCTTGATGAATTATGTACTCTGGACCTGTTATTATGGATGAAGTTACAACACTTACAGCTTGGTGATACATAAATGAGGAAGGAATCTCTACTTGAAGAACTGATAGGGAAGTCACATAAAGGAAATGCTTGAGTGAATATATTCAAGAGTTGGCACATGACTATTACTTGAATTAGTAGTTTTTAATACCTTCTATTGACATGTCTATCTGTGGAAATACCTCAGGTTTCTACTGCTTTCTCTGCTGCAGAAACTCCTTACAATTCCCTGTAGTAAACACTGAAATTATGTTTCTGAGTATGTTTTTTGTTATTTATGCTACTTTTTCAGCTCAACTATGCACTGGGTGAGTGCTAGCTTGTAGAAAGCTTTTTGCTTGTTATGAATTGAAATATTTTATTATTAGTTTTAATACCTTTGAATTTTCTTCTCAAAATCTCTAAAAGGTTCTTTTCTGTTCTACTCATTTTGATATGTTTCTACTTTTGAAAGGTACCTTTTATCCACTAATAGTCGCTTGTCGGCATCTCTCTAATCATACTGACGAATTAGTTCCTTCTTTATGTGTTTTTTTTTTAAGGCCATTCTGAATGGCAGTCTACATTTACCCTGAGCTTTTAATATTGTATCCTTCTGCAAGGTTGCAATGAATAGGAATTTTATTCTTTCAGTTGAAAACTTTAATTTCTTTCTAATGCACCTCTTCGTCTTCAAAGTTCCAAAGTAGAAATTTTGGCCTTCCCAGCTACAAAAAAGCTGGGTTTGTGTAGTTCTCTTTTTTCCTAATGTGAAGTGGCTTTTATAGTCTAACATCTTGAACTAGAACTTTTCAGGATTACATTAGATATTTTTTCCTCTATGAGTTTTCCAAGTAACTAGTCCAAGAAACCATGAGTGTAGCTTTGAAATCCTTAATCTTCATCACGTCCCGATCTGTACTTTTTTCTGACGTGTAGATTACCAGTTTAGAGTTTTTACTTTGTTTTTAGTGTTGGCAGGTTTTCTGATCTCCTGTACTACTTAATGATCCTTATTCTAATCATACACTGGAACTAGGTCAGACATATGAAGAGTGGAACAGCGGATTTACTGTCCTGTTCCAAACTGCTGTATGCAGATACAGAGCTTCTTTAAAAGAACCCTCAAAAAGTACAGATCACCTGATTTTCTACTTGTTATATTCCCTATTTCCTGTGTTTCTTTTCTCTGGTTCTTCCTCCTTTACCACTCTCATCCCCTACCGAATAAATTCTTTCAATTACTTTTTTTTTCATTAGTCCCAGCTTTGTACCCAAATATGCACCTAAATATTATATTTCTGATACTTCTAAATGGGTGACCATGGCAATGCATTACCAATACTGTTGTGAAAGCAAAACTCACAAGTACAGGTATACTGCTTCCCATAGAATTAAATTCTACAAATGACCAAGTAGACCCTGAAGTTTTCAGGAGGAATGGAAAAGGCTGTTTGTGTAAGACTCTTTAATCACAGGTGTCATCAGACTGTTGTAAGAGGTTTTAGTGGCAGCATTCTGTCCCAAGGACTGATGAATTATTTTCTTTATTATTTTTACTCTTCCAGTTTTCTAATTCAGTTAATCCATCCTCATCTCTAATATATTGCCTCTTAGAGGATTTTAAAGGAGATTAATTCTACTTCTTGGATGTATTTGATATGGGTATTTGATTTACTTTGGTTATGTAGTTCCTTGTATTCCCTTCATTTAAACAGTGATGTGCAAAAAGGTAAACACTTCACTTGTAAGTGAAGCAAAGAACTTATTACTTGTTTTTAAGAACTATTTACCAATGTAACCAAAATACCATACTTATTACTATTAACCCAGTTAAAATGATGCAAACACTTTTTATCTCAATTATTAATTCTAAAAAAAATTCATTATCAGTGCTGAAATTGCAAGTTCCCATACAAAAAAATATAATATCCAATATCTTCACCTTTTTTCTTAGCATGGT
Organism: Loriotus luctuosus; assembly: GCA_035582745.1. NCBI lineage: Eukaryota > Metazoa > Chordata > Aves > Passeriformes > Thraupidae > Loriotus > Loriotus luctuosus. Next base: position 135,707,389 of record JAWWEY010000115.1, read on the forward strand.
GCTTTGAACTTTTCATTTTTTTTCAGGATCTTAGCATCAAGAGTTCTGCAGGGAGGAGACAATCATAACAAGTTGTCAGTATCCCAAGCATGATGTATTCAGAGTTAAGTTCCTTCCCTTTTGGTAGTAGGAAGAAGACATTAATATTCAAGTTTTTTCTCTTCCTCACCTTTGGGTTTGCTTAGGATTATTTATATTGTTCAATTTACATGTTTCACACCTTTTTTCTTAGAATTAGAATGATAGAATAATTTGACTTGGAAGGGACCTTTAATTACAGTCAAGTGCAAACCTCCTGCAAGGAGCAGGGACATCTTCAACCAGATCAGGTTGCTCAGAGCCCTGACCCAACCTTGAATGTTTCCCTGCATGGGGCATCTATCACCTTTCTGGGTAATCTTTTCACCATCTTAATCTATTCATAATTTTTCTTCCTTATACCTAGTCCGAAGCTACTCTGTTAGTTTAAAACCAGCCTGTCACCATCTTTCTTACTAGCCCCTTTTAAGTATTGAAAGACTTCTGCAAGGTCAGCAGAATTTTATAGGCTTTTCTTCTCCACACTGAAAACCATCAGCTCTCTCAGCCTATCCTCATGGGAGAGATGTTTCAGTCCTCTGATTAGTTTTGTGGTCTTCTTCATTGAAACACCCAGTTATATCTCACTTCGTTGCCTTTGGAGTGTTTTACATGTATTAGGTAGAGGTTGGGTTTCATTTTTACTGCACCTGAAACTACGTTTGTCCAGCTTCTATCTTTGCAGTACTGTCAATATATGACTGCTGATGACTTTGATAGAGTGGTTCTCCAGTGCCATCCCCTGCTAAGAGTTTCCATTGTCACTGTATGCCAGCATTCCTTTAGTTGTGTCTTCGTCCTAGGGCCCAGCACAAAGGACAGTTACTTGCTATTACTGTCTACACAAAAACTTGTAACAATGCTTGTTAAAATTTAAAAATATTATACAAAAAATTAAACATTGCACCCCCAATATAAAAATATCATACTCCAAGTTAAACAAAACTAAAGCAAGCTAGGTAACAGCAATATGGTTATTGCACAAATTACTTTATAGATAAATATTCTAAAAGAAAGCTATAACAAAGACAAGTTCAGAGAAAATTCCTATGATAGTCCCAGGTCTGATGAATGTGTGGTTAGCTGAATACAAGGAATAGTCTGTTACTGTGAATATCAGTACTTTATTGTATAACTACAGGGCTAAAAGGGCTTTCATAAAAGAAAGCTCCTTCTGTCTTTTAAATATTTCTGTGAGAATCCAGTTTTGTTCTTGCCTGAACTACAGTGCTACCATAGAAAGACAGACACAGAAAAGATGGCTCTTGGTAACAGAAGTCTTACTCCAAATGGGATGGCCTTTTGGAATATTGTTACGAAGCAATTACAAAAGATGAGGGGACGCCTGACTCTGGGGATAAATTTATTGTGAATTATTCAGGGAAAATATGCTGACTTATCCTACTGTATTACATACACTTCAGTCCATGATATAGAGAACATCATAAAAATTAAAGCATATCAATTAAGAGTTCAAGCTGAAGCCTCTAATATAACAAGAAGTAAACAATAGCAAAAAAAAAAAAAAAACAAACAAAAAAACCCACCAAATAAATCACAAACAAAAAAAAACTGTAAAGAAAATAACTTGCTATGAAGATTGAACTACCTTAATGGCATATACTCAATGTGTTTTTCAGTTAGTTTTGAACAGAATGAGCAGGGAATTTTGAGTAGGGGCTGTCACACTTCACATATGAGTTCTTAAACTTCTGAATAGTAGTTATTGCTCCTAAAAATAAATTATTAAAAATACAAGCCTCAGAAAATATCATATACTGCAATCAAAATACAGTAATATATCTACTAGAATTCATTTCAGGTTTAAATTTGTCCTTCTCATAATTGCCTAATTCCATCGATCTATAGTCCTTTTCTGATCAATTAATACATTCTTGTCCTCCTTATATTTAAGAATGTGACATTTCAGTTTATTTGATAAATTCTTGCTAGTCCTTAAAATTGAGAACTTGCACCTAATATATTGATTCTATTTCCTTTATCTCTTAAAATCAAGCCCATTTTAAAATACAGTATTTTTGTTGATTTTTTAAAGGTATTGATTATTATTCTTTTGTGTCATATCAGTAATGGAAATATTACACTAAATCGGTCCCCAGAGATGGCATTTGAGGGATCCCATCTTCCTAGTTGTTCCAAGTTTTGTGGTCAGACATCAAGAGAGGAATTTAATGGATACCTGTCAACAGATTATGCAATCAGTTCTTTGTCAGGCTGCATATCTTTAACAGCATATTAAATTCCTTTCTATTACTTCTGATTGTTTTTCTTTTCAGCGAACAACTGTGTGTCACTGTTGTTGTAGTATTTTGAAATGCTGGTTAACGATACTCTCAGTTTATAGGGCAGTTCTGCAAACAAAGATTATAATCAAGGGAGAAACTGCCTCTCATATCCAACGTCCACTAATGTCACAAAAAACTAAAAAAATACATGAGCATCATGTGGTTTGTAAATCTGTCTTCAAGCTTGTTTTACCAAAAAAACCATGTTCTTGATATGTAAATACAGTCAGCAAATAAATATCTGTCATGTTTGCCATCTGTGCTAAACCCATCAATACCCCTCTTTAAGAAAACAAAAGCACTCCTCTCCAAAGCATTTTTACCAAGGGAGAAGGTTCATTTCCTGAAATCTCTATGTGAAAAGAAATAGACAGTATTTCTATTGAGGATTTGCTTGGTTTTGTTTTGTGTTGTTTTGTTGAGAGCTTTGTGAGGTTGGGGATTTGGGTTTTTGTTTGGTTTCTGAGTTTTTTGGGGGTTCGGGGTTTTTTAGAACTGCATTGTGAGTTCAGCATTCAGTCTTGTTGGTAGGTAACCTACTTTTTTTACTGTATAACTTACTTTCATCAAGTCTGTCATTTGCTTTGTTAAATTATACACATTGAAACGTTGTTTTCAGAGTTGTGGTATAAAAAATCAGTTTCTTTGCAGTCACCAAAAAATGATGTTGCTGCCCGACATCTTTCCTTCATGGGAAGTCTTGTAATAGTTTCTTGGTCTAACATGCGCACTGGGTAAAAAAGTGTGTGACATTGGAGAAATAGTTGGATGACTAATCTCACAGCAGTGAAAAAAATGGGCATTTAGAGTAGGAAGCCATGCCTATAATGATATGATGGACATCTATTTCATGAGGGAAGAAGCAAGTTTATGTGCTAACAAGCTAGATAATAGGTAATGGAGAGGAAAGAACTCCTGACAAAAAAATGGAGCAAAAATATCTAGATTATGCCAGGTAATAAATGGACTGGAAACAGAAAAAACTCTGTCAGTGAAGTGCAAAAAGTGGCCCCTATAAAAAAATGGACTCTGAAATAATGAACTCTGAACACATTTTTAGCTTTATAGTGAAATCAAAACATAAGAATGTCTATAGCTATAAAATGCTACTGATATTTTATAAAGTAGTTCTATATTTTTTGTAACAGAGAGTTGCCTACATATTTCATTCCTTGTAGTAAACTTTCTTTTATTGTTTGCGTGTTTGCTTTGGTGTGGGTTTTGTTTTTTGGTTTTTTTTTCTCTTTTGAGGTTGAAGGCAGTAATTGAACAACATGATATGAATACTGTCATAGAAGAGGGATTGAAGAGATGTGGGATAATTGTGCTTGGATAGTCTTCCAAAAAATACAACCCTCTTTTGGTATAAAAGCCATCTCTTCCCTAGTTTAACAGAAGTCCAACCTTTACCCCAGCGAAAGAACTGTCCTTTTAGCTGAGCCCATCCATCATCTTTCTTAAGAAAAGTAATTTAAAATATGCAACTTTTCCCCTGCCTAACTGCACTCAAACATCCACTCCCACATATCTTTGAATACTGATCCATCAATCAGTGCCAACCATGATCTCTCTTTTTCATACTTCTTTCTTAAATATATTTCTTCATTGTTAGCTCTATTCCAGAAGATGTGACACCGAATAACTGAATAAGTCACTACATAAAAATAAAATAAGGAAGGGAAAGAGAGAAATAAACAAACAAAACCATAATAAACTTTCCAGAGTAGTTCAACCATTGCATCAAAATTAGAACCAAGTCTGTCAGACCAAAAACGACCTGACACTTACATAGGATAAAGGAAAATATCTCACTCATCAATTCAGAAATTTACTAATACTTTCATTAGATTGCTAATAGTCTATTCAAAATTTATTGCTATTCAAATTACTGTAAGGGTAGTATTTTTAACTGGAAGTACTTTTAAATAGTCTCTCTCTGAGAAAGGGTGTCTTGGTCATCATTCACTCATCAAAACTCCCTTTGACAGATTATATAAAAAATTTCAATAGTATATTTGTCACTGTCACTTGTTACAGGAGAATGTAGTTGCAATAAAGCAATTATGTTTAAATTACATGAGACTTGGAAGTCAATAAAAGCAGTAACATTGAAGTATTGTGTAAACAAACAGGACTTCCTATGTATACCAAGAAATTATGATATACATTCTTCTCAGTTTCTAGTTAATGCTTCATCCTGGAAATGTCAAGTTAGTTTCAAATCTTGCAGTGTTCTCACATGGCAGCACTGTGCCAGAACTCCTGCTCTGTGTCCAGTTTACAATTTCACCATCTGTTAAAACATGAAATCTGCTTCAAACTTTATGACAGCCACCAAAAGTAGAAACACTTGTTAAACCAAACAGATCTGAATAGATTTGTTCATCAAGCCTATTATTAGCTTCCAGCATCATGCTAACTCAGAGCCTTATCCTGATTTAAAGTCCAAATTTCCCTCTGTGTTTTTATGGCGAAACTCCAAATGGTGTTCTTTCCTACCACTAATGGAAAGGAACAAATTCAAAAATAATTATTTCTTTCAGGATTTTGTACAGCTGCAAGACCAGTAGCCAAAAGAAGCCTAAAGGAAGATAGCTGTTAAAAACTGGCCATAATCAGTTCTACTGATAGAATATTATCATCTATTTATCTTCAAAAAAACCTCTCTTGGAGCAGGGTCTAAGCTAGTAAAAACATAAATTGGGAGCCTCTTCCAGCTGCACAAAAATTAAGAGGAGAGGGAAAAAAAAGGAGTGAGCAGTGTGTTCCATAACTCAATACACATATCTTCAAAATACTGAAATTCTGATTTTCAGAAAGTGTTTAAAGAAGCCTTGTGAAAAGTAAACCTTTTACAGAAGTCTCAGATTTCTGAGGGTAATCACTTCTGTGTGACTGAAACTCTCTCTACGTGAGAGTCAAGATGCCTGAACTGACTGACAAGTCCCTGTTTCCCCAAGCCCTCGTAGTCTTTGGAACTTTTTTTTTATTTAGAGTTTTCTGTTGTTGTTTTCTTCTCTTAACCTTAAATTCTGATCAAGAAGACACAGTCTGTTTTTGCTCCATCAGAAAATATAAAAAATTGCCTATATATATATATCTATGGCTCCTGAAAAGCACGGGACATGGTACCCTGCATTTAGACTTTCAACATTTACAGTCCTTTGTCTGACACTTTACATCTTCAGGCAAGTGCACAGCTTGTTTTATGGACTCTGTCAACTTCAGTTTATTTCATAGCACATTTGTCTGTCACAGATTGCTTGCAAACAGACTGCCTTTAGGAAGGTATATTTGTGTCACATACATTTAAATATCATAAGTGGTCTTTCTCTTGTATTAAATTTTGCTGCGGGGAAATCATAAGTGACGAACAAATTTATCTCTTTTCTTTCTCATTGTCAAATATCCTTTGTTTGTAACTAAGAAAGATAAAATGTCTGCATGCAACTTTTTGTAACAATATACGTGACTATATATTATGATGGCATCCTGACAATCCTAATAAGTATTTCTGTGCTATATTTATCACAGAATATTTTTTTCCACTCACCAAATATACTTAGAATAATTAAAATTCTCTTTCAGATCTTTTTATAGGAAGAACAAAGTTGTCACAGTTGTTTATTTGTTACGTAGTCCTATTCATCATAAAGCTTCCTCTTTCATATTTCACAGCAGTTTTTCTAAAAATAAAAATGGTGTTCAATGGCTGGGTTGTGACACTGTACTTAAAATTTTCAGTAAAATCTAGCATATTTGTAAACAGTTCTTGCTAGTCATAGTAACATAACACTTGTAGATAAACTCTAAAAAAATAAATTATACAAGTGGGTTTAGGTTTGTAGTCAAATTTCCCTTAATTTTCACAGCCTGTACATTTTAACTGTATTACTTTCAGATCAATGAGTGAAATAATAAAACTAATATTTACCTTTTCAGTGTCTTTCTTTATTCAATTCACTTTATACAACTCTCGTGATTACTGCTTTGGTTTGTGTTAGAGTTTGATTTGGGTTCTGTCGGTTTGATATTTTTATTTTTGGGGTTTTTTTAATTTTTTTTTTCTGCAAATTTGTAATTTTAATCAGATTTAATGAGCTATTAAAGCAAATTTGATAGGTGACAATAACCAGAATAATCGTGTCAAGAAAAATCTTTCTGTCAAAAATATAGCTGCATGAGGCATATCTAGAAACATCTGGTTTGCAGTAGCTATTTCTTGTTACATCATGCAAACTGCAAAATAAAGTCCCATATTTCTCCATGTTTACTTGCTCACCATGTTTTTAACTTTCCCTGGAGCTAGAAATTATCTAGTGTATAGCCTAGTGTACAGTATAACTGTGAAGATGAGCTGTTTAATCCCATGTGTATTATCTGTATAGAGATGGGAATAAACCAGATTCCTCTTCAGCACCTTGAAGAGTGTATTTATCAATGAAGTCACACAGTGCCATTCCTATTGCAAGAATGGTTATTAACTCTATTACATATAGTTTAAATAGGTATCAGAAAACTTCTATTTGAAGTTTATCATAAAATCTGTTCATTATAAGCATTGTACAGTAAACACACACAGAGAAAAATTATTAAGTTATTTAATTTAGCAATTTTTTTAGATTGCTAATGACAATATCACTCCATTGTTCTGTGATGTCTGTCGTGATTTATACAATATTGGTTATGTGCAGCTGACAAGGGTTTCTAAGGAAAACAAGACTTTCAAATAAATAAAACTGGTATTTATCCACCAATCTCTCGTGGCTTCAATGCTAAGAATATAGAGAGGAGTGAAATATAGTCCACTTAGGCAAACATAATAGGAAAAAAACAAAAGCAGACATGGTAATGTGACCTGCATCTCAATATTTAGCACAACTTCTGTAACCTGCTGAAAGAACCAAAGGAATCACAGAATATTCTAAAATACAAAAGTCTGTGACCTTTCCATTTTTCATCCCACATTTTGCCTGAAGCCCATGTGGATGTGAGTTATAAAGAGAAGATGCATCACAAGTAATAAACCACCTTTTAACTAAAAGTAAACAAAAAATTTTAGTATCAGCTACCAGAAAATAGAAACTCCACATAAATATTAGTCCTTTTATGCTTATACATTTTCTCCAATATTTTCCTCAAGCCAAAGTAAATGAAGAATAAAATGGAAATGAAAGCATCATTAAATTGGAGGATTTTTAGATTTTGGGGGTTTTAAAATATTTGTTAGAAACATGTATTTATCATCTAGGTAGCTACTATAATAGACAAAGATTGGATACATGTTAACCAAATTTATAAAGCCATCTGGCAAATATAGCTTCTTAAAATTATATAATCATAGTGAGGGTTACCATGCTGAACTCATCCTTGCCTGGCACTGGTGGTGTCAGCTGGAAATATGGGTCAAATTCTGTTACTGACACACAAAGGACAACAATTTTTTGATGTTCAGAGGAGACTTTATTCTTTTCAGTTTGTGCTCATTGCTGCTGGTCGTATCACTACCCAGCCCTGAGAAGAATCTGGGTCCATTCCCTCTACACCTTCCCTCTAAGTAATTATATATATGAATAAGATCCCCCTGCAAGCCTTCTCTTCTATAGGCTGAATAATTCCAAATGTTTCCTCCAATTATGAAGTTTTGTCTTTTATCTGGCTTCACATTTTTTTCTTTGTTAGTATGATTAATTGGGACAAAAACAGGAGGGTAGAGAAGAGCAACATGAGTGGTGATGGGGCTGCAAGGCATGTCCTGTGACAACCAGCTGAGGACTCTGTCTGGTTTGGAGGAAAGGAGGCTGAAGATAGATCTTATTGCTCTCTACAGCTTCCTGAAGAGGGGTCAGAGAGACAGAGGTGCTGAACTTTTCTTCTTGGGACAGATCATGGTTCAAAGCTACACCAGATGAGATTTAGACTGGACATTTGGAATCATTTATTTACCCAAAGGATCATCAAACAGTAGAAAAGAATTCCTGAGAGAGGTGTTTGATGCCCCAAATCTGTCAGTGTTCAAAAGGCATTTGGAAAATGTGCTTTAACTTCTGCGTAGCCCTGAGGTACTCAAGTAGTTGGATAGGATGATTGCTGCACACCCCTCACAACTGAAAACTTCTTTTTTATTCTTCTTTTTTATCTTCTTTTTCCCTTTCCTTCCCTTTTTCCTATTTTTATTTATTTCTTTTTTATTCTTTATTTTATTTTTTTTATTTATATTAGTTATAAACTTGGTCTCAGTTCTGCAATATCTGTCTGTGTACTGACAACTATATCAAGTACCTTCAGAGTCTGTTTTATTTCTTATGAATTTCAGTTGAGTCAATAGAGCAATTGAGCTCTAATTTTAATTCTGTATATTTCCAAATTAAATTGTGCTTGTCTCAGTAGATGTAAAATTACCCAGTGTCTGGCCTGCTCTCCTTATGGAAAATGCCATTAATTAACGTGATCCTTTTTCAATATAACTTCACAATTATAAACTGTTTCTACACTTGTGTACCGGTGCTCATCTAATGATTGTCTTATTTTTTTGTGAGAACTTTAGTAGTTATAAGGGATTTTGTTTTAGTCCAGAATTAGGTGGTGCTGTCAGTCCTGGTTGAACTGTAAATTCAGGATCCTTGAGGCAGATAAAGTTAGTTTTCGCTCCTTCCCTTGGGAAATGGAAAGGGGACACAATATTATTGAATTATTGGATGTTTTAATTTGATTATCTCTAATTGATTTTTGTTTCTACAGAAGAAAGTTAGCTGTTCTCAGTCTCCATAGTTAATATATTCTTAAAAGTGTTAACAAGATCAGCATGATATCTGAATATTCTGGGGGGTCTTAATGCCTATCACAACATTCATCTTAAGATTTCATTGGAATTTTAACTGCAAACTAGAAGGTCTGACATATACATGATATAACGAGCCTTTTCAAAAGTTTTACGTCCAGCCCAAAAATATAAATGTGTATTTTCAATTCAGAATAACTAAATTAATGCCCTTTAAAAAGTGTCTGAGAATTTCTGAAATGAAAAATATTCTACATGAATTAAAGATTGCCATCATATACTTTGGGAAAAAGGTTCCCAGAAATACATGAAAAACATAAAAACATATGTGACAGAAGTATGATATACTGCTTCTTTAAATAAAGAAAAACTGTTATTGATGTTATTGTGCTCATGAGCAATCCTGCACATGAATGAATTAATTTCTCTGTTTCCTGTTCTTTAAAATCTTTAAAAAAATGCTACAAGAGATCATTCCAGACCGATCATCAACCCAGCATTACCTCTGTAACCTAAATGACTGAAACAGATCAAGCGGCGACAGATTCAAACACCTCTTAAACACCTCCAGAGATGGTGACTCCACCACCCTCCTGGGCAACCTATTGTAGTGCCTGACTACCTAACATGTAAATTATCATCATGCCTGTAAACACTTCTTATGGAAAAAAAATTAACAAAACAAACCTCCACCACAAAATAAAGAGCAAATCTAAGCCACAGCAATATCTTGCACCACAAGTCAAAATAACAAGTCATACATCCATGCACTTGGCAAGTCCTGTTCTTCATTAACACTCAGCATTTCCCAAATGATTGTGCAAAGATTTAGTAGGTATTCTTTTATCACCAGATATCACCAGATATGTACAGACCCTCTACTGTCAGCCTTTTAAATTCTTTTTGCAGAAAAGATAAATTATTTTTAAAAAAATATTTCATGGTTTTACCTGTCTCAATTGTAATCTTTCCATTGGATGTAGAATAAAGTAGGTCTAAGTGCAAGAGCTAAGTTTCAGTAAGGTTTTAAATGCAAACCATTAAAATTCATTGAGTGAGGACAGGATAAAGTAGGAAATTATTTATCACCAGGTGGATAGAAGGATTAAACTATTCCTCCTGCTTCTTCTCTACACTGCTTTTTGGGAACACGTGTATTTTACTTAAAATATTTGACTTTATGATGTACAAAAAAGGAATTCTGTCAAGTAAATGGCAAAAAATTGGTCTGAGAAATGCACTGTACAATGCACATCAGCAAATAGAAAGTAAAATAAACCACCTCAATGATGTAGATTAAATGATCAACTGAAAAAAGGCAGACAATCATTCACTTAGTTTCATTTGTCTGTCATATTTGTGATACTCAGCTGTACTCTAGAAATGTGTCTAAGTCCTCCTTCTCAAAGCTAAATAAAATTATTAGATTTTACAAATGTACTTAAGTAACCTGATTAAAAGTTAGCCTGCATAAGACTATGCATGAAAAAAACCAGCAAATTAAAAGAAAGTTTTTGTTGTGTTTTCCAGCATTTGTCAGCTGCTAAAAAGCCTGGAAGAAACAACAGAGAAAGGACTTCCTCGATTTTGCTGTGTGCCTTTCTGAAAAAGTGAATGAATCTCAAACATTGTTATTGACTTGGGCACATTGCTTGCTATTTTAGCCGGAAAAGAGCGGTTTGCAAAATAGCCTAAATGGGTTGTTATTGCTGCTTGTCAGGCCTCTGGCACTTTGTTGTTTTATGCAACTGACTACCATATGTGTGTTTTGAAGCTGACCTTGTAATAAGAATGAAAAGTAGTTTAAATCTTTCCCACTGATGCTGGGTCATTACAAAAACAGGTGGTGAATTTCATAGAGACCAAAGGTGACTAGAAAATAGCACTACTTACCAAAGAAGGAGTTTAATGTGAAATATATAAGGAACAAATTGCAATGCTGAAAATTTTTGCTAGATACGAGGAAAAAGTAAATCACAAAAATAGCAGTGCAGCAGGATGACCTGTGTATATGGTATCTCTACCCTGGTAAATATTTACAATTCAGCTAGATAAGACCCTAAGCAGCCTTAAATAACTTCAAAGACAGCCTTAGTCTAAGAAAACAGACTAGAGGACTTCCAGTTGTCCCTTTCAGCCCATATTATAGCATAAGTCTGACTAGACTTTCCAAAAAAAGAGGTTTTTAATCCTGGATTATCTTTTCTGGGGGGGGGTTCTATATGGCTTGGCAAGAATAAGATGCATGCTCAGCCATACAGAACCCCCCCAGAAAAGATGGGGGCCTATCAAATCTTTAGACCCCTAAGCAAAAGAAGTCACATTTTAACTAACTTGCAGTTTATTTAGTCTAAGGGTCCATTTAAACCCTGGACTGGACTGGTCTTTAAGGTCTATAATCACTAAAAAACCCCAAAACCAAAGCCAACTAACCAATCAAAAGCCCCAAAACAACAAAACCAAAACAAACAAATAGACCCCAAATAAACAAAATAATCCAGCCAAAAAAGTGGAGGTGTTTGCAATAACCATACAGCTGTATAGAAATACACCATAGCCAAGCAACCAGAAAAAGAAGAAACATGTACATCATCCTTCCTTAGATACATACCACTGATTTAGAATGGGGTAACTATTTCAGCTATTTCTTGTAAAAGTAATTTTAAAAAGTGAAATGACTATAATTTCTAAAACATAGGAAAGTAAAACGTTAAAATAATTTCAAGGGTGTCGAAGATTTTAAATAATTGTTCTCTGCTTAAAGGATTGAAATAATTTTTTATTTCTTAGACTATTTCTTTGACCTTTTAGCACTGGATTAGTGATTCATTATGCTAGAGAGAAAAGCAATACAAATGTGTAGCCTTATGGAAGCTCTTTTTGAGTACTTATACATCTGGTTCCTCAGATGTAGATACCTGGCAGATACTCTAATATAAGTATAAATAAATACATACATATGGGAATAACTCATGCAGACTCCATTTTCTTCATGGTGGAAAAAACCCATTCTTTATTCATGTAACTAATTTTATACAGTTTTACGGACCTCCTGTGTAACTCCAGTTGATCAGTAGTTTTTTTGCCATTTACTTTATTGGTTAGAAACAAGTTGTTATCCTGTATCTATCGGTCACTCAAACCTCCTGTGTGTATATGCAGGAAAGCTGCTTGTGAGAGATAGCTCTCATTTTTCTATCTAATGGTCTAAAACCAGTTTATGCAGGTGCTAGTTGTTTTTCACCCAGGAATAGATTGTTATGTTAACAAACTGCTTACACCAGGATTTCCTTCACATGGGAACTTGACAAGGCCAGCCCTAATTTTAGAGAGCAGCCTTGATTTTATAAGGCTTTTCTTTATAATTTTTCTACCTCATTGCAACACATGCATATATATATATTTATCTTCAAAAAATACAAAGATCAGGAAGATTATTGTAGAAAAGCAAATTTTATTGGTGCAGCTCAGTATCATTTTCCCTGGGCTTGAAAAATTTGCGTATCACTGGTTCACTCATGCATGATACTCTAACTAGATAAAAGAAAGGATAATCCTATGTCAGGAAAGCAGTGGTAGCAATGTTTTTAGTCAATTATTAGAAAGGAATAGAAAGTATGTTAAGGATTATGTTAAAAATTATTGTTTTTGAAAAGTAGCATTATGGCATGAATGCTTCTCTTGCATACAAAATATTTCTTGAATCCTCTGGCAATACAGAAGATTATCAGATTATGTCTGTTAGGAATAAACATTTTTAAATCAGCAGTTCTGGATGTCTTGAATCTGTGTATCCTAAAAGGCACATAGATCTTAGGATCCTGATTTCTCACATATATCTTACTGTGGAGAAACACACACCAAAACACCACAAAATCAGAAGATATATCATTTGCAGGATATTTTTGTTATCTAGCTGATTTTCAAGTATGTCCGGGGACTACAGGTCACTTCCCAAGATGATTTTTCGTTCACTTTCAGAGTTCCGTGTATCACACTGCTGTTACTCAGGAGTCTACTAAAGAAATCGAAGAAAATTAAAAATCCAACAGCTATTTATTAATTTATATCTGTCAAATCCATCTTCTGATCTGATTGATATTCAGTACATACCAAAATTCTGAGGGAATCCACAAGTTAAGTTTCACTTCCCTTTATTTCTGATACTAACACTCCTGCAGTTTTAACTCTGAAGGAAGGTTTACAACCTATTTTAAAAGGTTAGTCCTGGAAAATGAGCTTTGATGTCACCTAATATTAGTTAATACCTTTCAGATTTTTCAAATTCTACAAATGATCTGTAAAAATCACTTTAAGCACTATTCAAGGCCTTAAAAAGTATCAGTTTTCAGATAAACCTGCCAGTCTCAGCCTTTCATCTAGTTATGTACAGTTAGTATTTTCTTTCATGAATAGATAATATCCAATACAAATAGGTTTTCTAGCTTGAGATAAACATTTTATAGATCTGAACAATATATACTAACTGATCTAAACCATTTATACTATACTTACTAATGCATCTGAACAATGCACACTAATGACATATTAAAATCCAAACGAAATATCCCCAAACTCAAAGGTTTTAGAGGATGTTGATTATGCTACTTCTGCAGGCTGGTCGTGTCCCAAAGTTAAGTTCATTTTTCATCCACAGTTCTCAGTCAGGTAAGTCAGGACAATGTGGGATGGAGATGCTCATGTCTTGAAAAATGACTGGTTCTGTGATGAATTAATAGATGTTAGGAAACCAGCTTATATCTGCACAACTCTTTTGCCTACACAGTTTGCACATAGGTAGCAGAAGATCTGTGTCTACCTGTCATTGCCAATAAAAATCATTGCTAAATGAAATATTGTTCCATCTTGGGAACAGTGCAAGGACAATTCTCTGCAGTGGCACCTCTGACCATAATTCCATGTGTTCTCTTTTGTGAGATGGGAGTGTCAAAATAACAAAAGATTATTTCAATTATTATTTTGTTATTATTACCCAGCCTTAGATGCATGTTATTGTCTCCTTGACGTCTTGCAAATATCCATCTGCAACACTAATGCTGCACACTTTAAATTCTTTTTACAAAATTATGCACTGAGGAAAAACGTAGTATAAAAATTGAGCTACTTAGTACAAAATACCAGTGGATTTGGAATTGTCAGCTTTCTTATCCAGAGTGGCAAAAACTCATTTAGTTCTACCTGATGAAGGACTTTGAAAAAATAAGATCATCTGACACTTTGATTGCAAAAACAATATACTATCCTATACTGAGTTAATACATTTTCATGACAACACACGTGCCCACAGTAATTTTTTAATCTTCACTCAAATAGCCTGGGGCTGTGGAACACTTTTTCTGAAGATATGCTATGCAGTATCAGTTTAACAAGCTCTTTACTTATCACATTTTTATTCTTGAAACTTGAAATTCATGGAGTTAATTTTTCCTCATACTGAATTACTATCTCCTCCTATATTCTGTGCTGCTGACTTAGAATTTAATAGCATGCAGAAATTACCTTCTACTTAAAATTATGAAATGCTAACACACCAGGTAAAATACATATAAAGTGAAGTAAATTTTTATTTGGAAAATGAAGCCCTCATGGAACACTTCAACTGCTAATAAATTTATTTTAATCATTTTCCTTTTCACTGATCTTTGCTTGTTATTTGCTGTTTTACACTGTATTTCAACATTTTTTAAAATTCTTTTCCTGACATACAGAAATCTTTTCTGACATGCAAAACAATCTTTTGAAATAATGGCTCCATTTATGTCTCTGTCAGACTCAGACTATTGCATCTGCAAATGCTGGAGCTGAAAGAAACCAACTTTTTAAAATACATTTTTCTTTAGCTGCTTTAACTGCAACAGAAATTATAGAGGTGTGATGGAGGAGAGTAGGGGACATGCTACTGCTACCCTTGTGTGCTAGTTTTATATTTATTTATATTTTTAAATTTCTATTTTATCTTTACTTATCTTTTAGTTTTATTCTCCCTAAAGAAAATGGATTCTCTCTCAGGCTGAAAGTTAATGAGAGATCAATAAGAAATGCAAGATGGGACTTTGCATAATCATAGAGTTCTGGTAAGATGAGGGAAATTTCTTTACCTTTTTAAGCAGCCATTGGAAACCAAAGATTGTGGCTTATAATCAGATGGAAAATTAATAATAACAGTTATCATTATAATAATAGCAATAACAATAGCATTAATAACAGTAAACAACCAAAAAAAGGAAGTGAAAGGAGCAGGGTTTTTAATTAATTTCAAATGCTTCTAGATTGAGCTCTTATTTTGGTGCTAATCAATTCAATATATGTATCTGACACTGAGAAAATTATACATTTTGCCTTAGCTGACAGGCAAGATTTTTATTAAGTGTGCTTGGTAACATTTTTAATAAATTTAAACTTGATAAAATCTGACTTTCATTGGAATAACTACAGCCATTTCAAAATGAAATATACTTTTGACAGCACAGATCCTATTGATTAACAAAATCATCAGAAATTATGAAAACTCGTCTTCCAGACTGTTACCAAAGAGAGAAGAGCTCAAAATCTTTAACTATAGTGAATATTTTTCTGTGATTTAGGTTGAGCAATTTTTTTCTTTGGAAATACCTTCTAGCTCAAGTCAAGAGCACAAGAACATACTGGTAGGAGCTGAGGAGAAGGCAGCCCAGGGCTGGTCACAATTAATGGTTTCTGGAGTAGGAAACTGTCTAAAATCCTCAGTGAGGAACTGCTCAGTTATTTTAATTCTCATTTTTAGCAACTTGTTTTCCTAACTGTTGCTGGGTGTTTATTTGGTTCTGTTTTGGGGGTTTTTGTTTGCTTGGTTTTTGGTTGGCTTTTTTGTTTGTTTGGGTTTTTTTCTGGTTTTTTTTTGTTTTTTTGTTGCTGTTTTTTTTGGTTGTTTTTGGTTTTTTTTTTGGTCGTTGTTGTTGAATTACTCGGCCTATAATAAACTATCCCTTCTTTTCTGCTGCTAAATAATTTATCTGATACCACATACAAAATTGTTCTACATGGAAGCAGTTTGGAAAAAAGAGAGCCAGGTATATATCACTAGGTAGTTGGATCATTAATTTAAACTTCATGATGTTCTAACTATATCCTTAAACTCTATCCTTATCCTACCCTTAAACCTCTATAGAAATTATATTTCCCTTGGCTCCTGGAAAAGAGACCAGATGATCATGGGAATTTTGGTGAAGAAATCCAAAAAGATCAGATAATAGGACTATTCTTCACTTTAACATACAGTTGTGGAGCAACTGCAGCAAACATCCTTACAAATTAAATATGTATTCCGAGGTTCTCTCATTCTATGTAACTTTAAGCAATACTGCTTTATATTTTTATGAGAAAGTGTTTTAATTTACATTCATGTAACTAATGCTCTTTTATTGTGCATTTTGCTGACATTTCAATAACTCTGGGCTTTATAAAATGATAGAGTGTTAAACTAAATACTCATAAATAGATTTATAGAATATGCTGTTAAGATACCCTAACCCTGATGTTTTAAGAGGTAGTATTAGAGTGTCAAGTTCTCTGCAAAAGTTATAGTTAAAATGCAATAGGAAAAGATTCATAGAAAACTTGCTTTTTTCCCCATATCATATTTATGGCAGAAACAATGAACAATTTAAATTCTATGAATGGGGAATACATCTAGTTTTTTCATACCTGCATAAAGTGAATGTTCATTTCTGAAATTATAGTTTCCTTTTACTAATCTCAATTTTAAAATGCGATTTTAGAACTCCACAAATGCTGGAAAGTTACAGTCAATGGTTATGGATGTAATATGAATTCAAATTTTTTGTCAGGCATTTAAATAAGGTATTTTATATAATGAATTAATAGTGGTGGCATTTTTAGGTAATCATAAATTTGATTATAATGAGGATAAATCCCATGAGAATTTTTAAAAGGTGCTTTTGTTATGCTTCTCAATAATTGCAGCATTAGTATTTTATTTAAAGCTATTTGAAGTTCACTCCTGTCAATGATAGCAATTATTAAAGATTTTCACCTATATAATTGAATGGAAACATTAACTCATCAGTAACTATAAAAATGGTCTCAGCATGAAAACAGCTTGTGTGGTATTTCATGATTTACTTAATAATACTGTAATACCAGCACAGCATCATCAGTTGTGTTCTCAATGTTCTTAACTTATTATCATTTGAAATCTCATCTATTGCTCAGTGCTGAGTTTTTCTGATACTTTTTTTATAATGACAACATAAATCTATTACAACTTTTCATTCCATATATTACTTAGCTGTTGCAATTTTTCATTCCATATAAACTTTTCTTTAAACATTTGTTTGGATTTAATTCTTCACTGCATTTCCAAGTCAGAGTATGCTGAATTTATTTCTAAAAATTCAGAACTAATCCATGAGCATAGATAATTTTTTAGGAGACTTATAGGGATGTTGGGGTTTGGTGGTTTTGTGTTGGGCAGTTGTTTTTTTATTTTATTTCTTCTTTGTGGTTTTTTAATAAATTGTAGCAATGCTGAATTTCAAAGTTGCAATTTGACATTTGAAAGAAGGGCTTTTTCCCTGATATCTCTCCCTATAAAAATCTTAACTACAATGGGAAAAGTTGTACTTTACTTGTTGTAAGGTGTTTCTTGACAGAACAAATAAATTGGCCACGATGCCATGCAGATTAAGCAGCCTCTGCCCTGGAAATGAACATTATTTTTTTTTCATTCAGAGAATGAAAGTTTTGCACAAGAAGAGGTGGAAGGAGTTTTGTCTTCACTACACTGTTAATCTGTTAGAATGGAAATCAGATTTCTGAGATGGGCTGAGCTGGGTGCAAGCTGTGGATGAAGGTAGAAGACAGTCAGAAATCCTGAGTTAAGGCAGACTGGAGAAGCACACACTGAACTACTCAATTCACTCTTTCCTCAGTGAATTCTTTTTATATGTTAATCTCTCTGCCTCTGTTCACCATCTGTGGAATTAGGATAATAAGTTATAATGATGTATAATTATACTTATTACATTTATGAATTAGAATAATTTATCATAATTTCTTTAACAATGAACACTGTAGACTTCAAATATACACCTTGCTACTGCAAGATTTACCAGAATCGTTGGGGAACAGTTGAACTCATGTGCTCTTCTATGCTTACAGTTTTTCAGCATGCCCAGTAACTCAGAAGTAGTGCATATGGAAGGTCCCATTATTTTAAGATCTTTCTATTGAAGCCAATACTGTAGAAGCTGTCACTTTGATCCCTTAGTGCTTTTTGGTCAGGGAGATCTCTGCAGCAACATCAACTGCCTACCAGATAAGCTCTAGAATAACATGTAAAATAAGATCTAGTATGATGTATCAGATGATGGAAATCTGTTGAACAGCACACTGAACATTACATTGAAGAGCAGAGGCTCTGAAATGGATTTAAGTGACATGCTGGACAATAAAGAAACCTTAAGGACTATGTTTAATGCTATAGTAGACTGGTAATTCATATCTTGGTTTGTTGAATCAATACAAGAATAGTGAGTAGGTTGATAAATGTGAAGACCAATATTAAGCTTTTAGTTTTAATATCTCCAGCAAAAACACTGAAGATTTGAGGACAATAAAAGTGATGGTAAAATAACTAATAAATAATGTCCTACTGCTATATATAAATATGGTATAACTAATAAATAACATTTCAAGACAAGAACTGTAAAAATGTCCTTAATATAACCTTACTATGTTTAATTTATTAAAGAGATTATGTTACAGTATAAAACAGTTTATATCCCAAGCATGATGGTCTCTGGTATGGAATATCACTTTGATCAGTTTGAATCAGCTGTCCTTGTTATGCTTGGTCCCAATTTCTTGTGCAGCTCCTCACTGGAAGAGTGTACAACACTGAGAAGTCTTCAGGGTAAGCACTGCTTAATAACAATCCAAACTTTGGTGTGCTTATCAATATTATTCTCATTCTAAACCAAAACATAGCACAGTACCAGCTACTGAGAAGAAAATGAACTCTATCCCAACTGAAAACAGGCAGTACACAATAATGAGATACTGGAAAAAATTATATTGGAAGGGTTCCACTGAGGTCTCAGTTTCTTAATAATGTCAGTATACGATGAAACTGATTTTCTGAAGCTTAAGCTTTACTCTAACACAGTTTGTAACAGTAATACGGGATTCATAAAGTAAATTATTGTAAATTATGCTATTCAGAAGGTCAAACTGCATTACATAAAGGTCTTTATACTGTGGAAACTAATTTATTAATAAAGTGAAGTGAATTTCAACTGACTAGATATTTTGTATTATATCTTTCCTAGAATAGTGGTTCATAGTCACACTGGCTTTTAAGACATAGGACTTACTTCATTTCTTCTTCCTATTGGAAAGTACTTGAAGATTTTTCTGGTCTGATTAGAAATATTTCATCTTATACTTGAAAATATTTCTGTGGTTTCAGAAGGATCCAGTATTTACATACAAAATAAATCTACATAAAAAGTAGAAAGTCTCTTGATTTTACAAGTTATCCTAAGTCAATGCACAGAGTATAAGGCAAGCATCTAGGTCTCTTTATCCCATTTCCTGTGTATCTTCTTGATTTATATTTTGCTCAGTAGTATGGGTATGGAACACATGATCATATATTTGTGTGAGACTACATTCAGGAAATTATCTCATAACCAAAACACGGGTATTTCACCCTTCCTTGTGTCTTTTCTTTAGAGAAGTTGAACATTCTTTAAAAGCAAAAACAAACAAAATAAAAACAGAAATAAACTTTAGACTTCATTTGTTTTTCAGTTTTTCAGTTAAGCCAGAGCCAGTACGTTTTTTTCAACATGACTTTTCTGTTGAGTTCTACAGAAATCTATCTTATTTATCACAAGATGTTTGAACCTGTGCTATTTCTTTTGAGATTTTTTTTATTCCTAAAAATCTTTTATTTCTGTTATTAAAAATGTGCTCACTGAACTCTAGTCACAAATCTCCTCTTAAGTTTTATTTTCCTTTTTATTCCATTTACTCTTTTAAAGATCAGCCTCCTTTTCTGCAGTTCTGCCAGGACATCACAATCCCTACAGCCTGTTATAGTCACAGCTTTTTATCATAGTTTCCTAATCTAGTTATAATTTCCCTATGTTATTCTTAGAACATTTTATTTTTTATTCTTCAAATGAGGTGAGTTCATGTTTCAATACAAAATTTGCTATATAATTACTCTGTCCTCATGATTTATTATCATTCTGTCAATCTTTGCACCATCTGGAAATGTAACATTGAACTGACACCTACTTCAAGAGGATATAATAAAGTCTTAACAGGTTTGGTTTTAATATCAATCAGTTTGGACTTTCCCTAGAAAAAACGTTATTCAAACACGATTCCCCTCTGAAAATTCTGCTTTTGAATATGTCAGTCCAATAAGGCTTATTTTCAAGTAATATCTTTTAGTATTTACAGAATTTCAGAATGGATGATATTTAAAAACACTTTCAGAGATTGTATAGTCCAAACTCTCCTGCTTAAAACTGGGGGCAACTAGGGCACCTTACTCAGGGCCATGTGTAATCAGGTTTTTAACATTACCGAAGTGAAAGGAGACTTCATAACTTGCACAACCTCTTGTCAACCTCTCCAAGGTTTGATTCTCACATCTTCCCTTGTTCAATGCCTTGATCATCTTCACAACCCTACTTTTCTTAAAACATGATAGGTCTTTAAAATCAAAATGTCAAAACTGTGACACTGAATTGTGAGCTGACCAATATTCCAATCAATTCTGTCTTTGTCAGAAAAAGAGACAAATTTTAAAAGAAAAAGTATCTAGAAAGCCATTCTAATTATTATTAATTCTTTTCTTTTAATACCTTATTTGATTCTATATCAGGATTTCTATTAATATACCCAAAATAAAGTATTAAGCTAATTAGTTTTTTGAATTACTTAAATAATCTTATCTATCCTTTCTGAATATTTTCATCATTTTAGTTTCTTTTTAATTTTCCATTAAGTCCCAGATTACCCATCTTTGCATTCACCCTCAGAATGCCTCCTTTTTGTCTTTAAATAGATAATAGTTTTTCAGCCACATAGATCTAGCCTTTTTTGATTGATTTCTTCCTTGCTGTGATGGACTGCTCTTGAACTTGGAGCAGGTTATTCCTGAATATTAACCAGCTTTCTCAAGCACCTCTTCCCTCCAGGACCTTTTTCCCTGTGACTATGCTCAAAAGAGCCTTGAAGTGATCAGTCTGCCTTCCCGAAGTCAGACACTGTGATCCTGCTTTCTGCTATGCTTCCTCCTCTCAGGAACCTTGATTCCATCATCTCATGGCTGCTGCAGCCAAGGCTACCTTCCACCTTTATGTGCCAATAAGCATCTTCTTGTTTGTGAGTACAAGGTCCAGCAAAATACTTCTCTTTTGGCTTCTCTCTCACTTGAGTCAAGAAGTTGTCAATAAAGTCCTCCAGGAACCTCCTGGAGATTTTCTCATGCCCTGCTTGTTTTCCCTCCAGCAGGTATCAGGTTGGCTGGAGTCCCCAGTGAGGGCATGGTCCTGTGGGTGTGAGGCTGCTGCCGACTCTGCAGAGTGCCCGATCAGTTACAGGTCACCTTCCTGGGCAGATGACCCACAGGAGACACCCACTACAATCTTGCCCAAACCAACCTTGTCTGTCCTCACCCATAACACATGTAAAGAGGATGGAGTTTGGAGTTCTGAAGGTATCATTACATTCTGGATTGAGAAATGGTTGAATCTTTCATTAAAATCAAACTAGGAATAAAGAGCAATTATAGATCTCTGGGGAAAAGAGCTTTTATATTTTTGCATATAAAAACTGTTCCTTCATTTAGAAAATTAATAATTTCCTTGAATATAATGCTTTGAAAAGTGCTAATTCTGTCCTAATCAGCAAACTACTGATATAAGTCTTCAGTAGTCTTTTTATGTTTTTCAGGAATATCAAAGGGATGATTTGAGTAAGTGAACATAAGATGTTTCTAACTGGTTAAATTTAAAAAATCACTACTTTAATACTGTTAATAAATTTTAATACATTAGAACAATTATTGTTAAGGCGGTACAACACAGATAACTAGAACAATGTTTCCTCTTTTTATTGCATTTATTTTTCCACAAAGGTAGTTCATAATAGATTTATATGGAAACTGATTTGGATCAGACCTCATCGGACAGATTTCAGTGAATTATACCACTACTAGCTATTCAAATATTAT
Organism: Loriotus luctuosus; assembly: GCA_035582745.1. Classification (NCBI taxonomy): domain Eukaryota; kingdom Metazoa; phylum Chordata; class Aves; order Passeriformes; family Thraupidae; genus Loriotus; species Loriotus luctuosus. Next base: position 135,729,827 of record JAWWEY010000115.1, read on the forward strand.
GTTCAAATACTATATAAAGGTAATAGATCTTAAAACAGAAATTAAAATATTTTTATATAATTGATTTTTAAAGTTATATTGAATATAAAATGATCATATAGTTTGGAGTAACAGATTTTAGTACTGAAATAAAACAAAATTTTAATATAGAACAGCTAATAGCAGATTAATTTTAAATATAGAATTATGATTTTTTCCTTGTCATGCTCACCATAATGTATCAAGATTATTCAATAACTAAGATTCTTCAAATAAATACATAATTACAGATATTTATACATATATTCATGATACTTTTTGCTAATTTCAACAGAAATTATAACTACTTATTTAAAATATCTTTTATTTAATTATTTTGCATAAGTCCAGCTGTAAATTGTGAAACAGTAAGAACCCATATGTTCAAACGAGATACAACACCACACAAAATGAAAATACTTTTATTTCTGGATTTTAAAACCCAAACATTATTAAGGAAATTAAAAAATCTACATCAGCTTTTCAAATATAATTTGCTTAATATGTAAAGTTCCTTATTTTTTCAAGTTTGCTATTTCACTAACATCCACGTAAAATCTTTGAACAATGCTTTGCATTGAACACTTAAAGTTAATTCCTATTCTGTACTAAAATTATGATGCAGAATTGATAATACCATTATCAGCTGGTGACTGAATGGACTTAAGACAGAATCAAGTTGTTATGAATAAAAACTAATTTTTTGCACAGTTTCTAGGAACCCTGAGATCAAGATCTTTATGATCATGAACACAGTTGGAGTAAATTAATTACTTCCAAAGGCAGACTGAATTCATCCTCAATTTTTCATCAGCTATGATTTATATAGAAAATCATTTTATATTTTATGATCTGAAATTTCTTCCCAGTGTTATTGGTAGCTAAATCAACCATCAAACTGTTGATCTATAGAGTACTATGAACTGTCTTGGACTGCATAGTTAAATAGTTTAGGACACAGCTTCAAAGTATCTCTTCTCTTCTCTTCTCTTCTCTTCTCTTCTCTTCTCTTCTCTTCTCTTCTCTTCTCTTCTCTTCTCTTCTCTTCTCTTTTTTTCTTTTCATTTCTTTTCTTGTTTTCCTTTTCTTCTTGCCTTCTTCTTCCCCTTTTTATTGCCCTTCCCCTTTCCCTTTCCTCTTTTCCATAGGTTTGGTTTTATTTTTTTTGCTTAAAGACTAAAAAACCTAGAATGTTTTATGAACAATAATGTGCACAAGACACTACAAGATGACAGAAGGCTTCTATTTCTAAGTGTCAGTACTTTGTGGTTTGGTTTTGTTTGGTTGGTTGGATTTCTTGATGGGAGGTTAAGGTCCTTTTGTAGTTGTTCTACCAAAAAGCTAGGGGAAAAAACCAAAAAAACCATGAGTGTTTCTTATGAAAAGGTATACTTGAATTAAAAGAACAGTTTAATAGTACACACTGTTTGAGTTAGGAAGGTGGTCCTCGAATATATTGTCAGAATAAGCATGGTTTGACTGACCATGTCAGAATAGAGAACATCTGAAGAAAACAGGTAGTTGTGGTGCCAAGATAAATTGGCTGGCATATAAAAATTATTCAGATTTCTCTCTTAATGGGATTTAGTAAATCATGAAATGCTGGTACATAGAGGCTAATATATTAGGCTGTCAACATAACCAGGACAATTACCCTTTGGAAGGAATTTTCTCGCACTCTAACATAAGCTAAAATATTAATGTTTAAATATTCAAATACAATCTCAACTACTGCACTGTACTTAAAAAAGCACAAAATCACAGAATCACAGAATATGCTGCAATGGAAGAGATCCACAAGAATCACTGAATTCAATTCCTGGTCCTTCACAGGACCATCCTCAAGAGTTAGAGGACATGCTTGAGAGCATTTTCCAAATACTTGAGCTCTGTCAGGCTGGTGCTGTGACCACTTGCCTGGGAAGCCTGTTCCAGTGCCCAGCCACCTTCTGGGCAAAGAACCTTTTTCTAATATCCAACCTAACACAACACAACCTCAGGACATTTCCTTGGCTCCTGTCACTGGTCACCACAAAGAGAGATCAGTGTCTGCCTCTCCTCTTCCCCTCAAGAGGAAGTTGTAGACTGCAAAAACATATTTCCTCAGTCTTCTCCAGGCTCAAAAGACTGTTTGACCTCAGCCACTACTCATACAGCTTCCCCTCAAGGCCCTTCACCATCTTCATTGCTCTCCTTTGGACCATCTCCAATAGTTTAATGTCTTTCTTAAATTGTGGCACCCAAAATTGCACACAATATCCGAGGTGAGGCTGCCCCAGTGCAGAGCAGAGCAGAACAATCCCCTCCCTCGCCCAGCTGGTTATGCTGTGCCTGATGCCCCCTGGGACAAGGTTGGCCCTCCTGGCTGCCAGAGCACTGCTGGCTCATGTTGAACTTGCCATCAACCACGATCCCCAGGTCTCTTTGCACAGCACTGC
>JAWWEY010000115.1:135739200-135761673 GCA_035582745.1 Loriotus luctuosus
GGAGGGTTTACATTCTCCATTCCAGGGGAGGCTCCTGCCTTCCTTAGCAGACCCCTGTCTTTACAAACCAAGACACCCCCACTTTATATACTGAGCATGATCTCATATGGTCTGGAATATCCCTTTGTTCACTTTGGGTCACCTGTCATGGTTGTGCCTCCTCTCAATTGCTCATGCATCCCCCAGTCTTCTGACAAGTGTGATGGTTCAAAAAGCAAAGTCCTTGGCTCTTATAGGCACTGCTCAGCAATAACAAAAACATCTCTATATATTAACCCTGTGTTCAGCACAAATCCATAGCACAACCCCATACCAGTCACTGTAAAGAAAATTGACTCTACCTGAGCCAAAACTAGCACACATAATCAAATAATGAATATTATTAATTATTTTATAACTGAAACAATTTCAGAAGGTAACAGAAATAATGTTTGCTTCTTTCATTGTGCATAACCTCACATTACAGGAACCTGGTTCTCACCAGCACTACGTCAGTATGACAGCAAATAGTAAGAATGTGATCATGTTTTTTGAAGTGACAGACATGGTCCATCTATTTCTGCTCCACTGACAAATTCCAGATTAAACTGAATCATACAAAGGTGTGAACTCTCAACATGTTTTATTCTACAAAGATAGATATTATACATTGGAATTTACCACTTCATATTTCTGAAATATAGTCCATTCTGAATACTGTAAATTACAGTGAATAAAGACAAGATGAATAAAATAGATGAATGTAAACAAGATAATTATGAATGCATTTAACAGTGTATGTCTAGCTGCCTTGATTTTTGTTACTATGTGTTATTTTCTTTCTTCAAAACATCTCTCTTAAAAGATGCTAAAGCTCATAAAAAACTATTGAAAATGTGCCTCAGTCCTGAAGAGTCTCAGAATTTACTAGAATTTACTTATGCTCTTTTTGACAAGAAGATGAAATTGTTCTTTTTCTTTTCCTTTTTCTTTTTTTTTTTCTAACTGCAAACAAGCTATAAGAGTTTTTTGTGTAGCATGAAATATAAAATTTTATTCATAGCAATAGTACTATCCTTTTCTAGAATCTCTTACATTCGGTCAGGCAATAAAGATTAAAATATCAAATTGTGAACTCATTAAAGCAACAAATTTCCCGGGTAATATATTAAGCAATGTCCTCAGTAGTGCTTAATTAACACAATTAAAAAAAAACAACAGATGAATAAACAGCATGTGAAGATAATTTATAATGAATGAAAGATGTCAATTCCTGTGTATAATTTTGGGCCTCTCAATACAAGAGAGATACTGACTGGAACATGACCAAAGAAGGGCAACAAAAATGATTAAAGGTCTGCAGCGCAAGATTTATGGAGAACAGCTGAAGGATCTTGGGTTGTTTAGCTTGGAAAAAAGGAGGTTCAGGGGAGCCCACATCATGACCTGTAAGTACCTGAAAGGAGCTTGCAGCCAGTTGGGGGTCGGCCTCTTCTCCCATGTTACGAGTGACAGGACAAGAAGAAATGGCCTCAAGCTGCCCCAGAGATGGCTTAGACTGCACACTAGGAAAAATTCTTTCACCAAAAAGCTTTTGAAGTATTGGAACAAGACACCCAGGCAAGCGGTTAAGTCACTATTCCTGGAGGTATTGAAAAGATATGTAGATGTGGCACTTAGAGACACGTATTAGTAGTGACTTCACAGTGTTAGATTTATGTTAGACTCACTGATTTTCAGATCTTTTCCCATCTAAATGGTTCTATAATTGTGAAAAAATAAAGTATTCCAAACAGAATTTTGTAGATTTATGAGTGCAGGGTAAAATCACTTTTTCAGCAAAATATCTTCAGATCTTAAGGATACTGGTAAATATTTCTTTTAAAAGTTGTTGTCTTGTCAATTCTTGACAAGAAATTGCACATTTCCAATAATATTTTACTTGAATGAATTTCATAGATTTGAAAAATCTTGAACATATCTCAACTGGTTCAAATCACTAATTCAAAAATGCATGTAACAGTTGTAAACATTTTTTCTCATAGAAATGGAAAAACAACACAACTTACTAGTTATTACTGAACCAAAGCTATTCCTAAGACATTAAGAAAATAAAATAAAAAAAAAAAGAAAAAGACAAAGTATTTTTATTAAAATGAATCTAGGGTGGATTTTATGGCAAAATGTTGAAATTTTATCAGGAAAGTTCAGAAGATCCTTATAACAATTGTGATATGTCACAATATGTTATTGTGATTATCATGGCATTATTAAATGCATTTAAACAATATGGTCATTCCACAAGCACTTAATTTAACTAGACTGATGTGAACAAAATCTGTCAAAAGTAGATATGACACAGGTATAATACCTACCATGGCTGTGATGCAAGAGAAGGTTAGGTAAAACTCCACTGTCCTGAGATTTGTAGCTGAGATTTGGGAAAAGAAAAAACCGTAAGTGAGCTTCTGATAACAGAGCTATGTTCAGTTGGGTCAGGTATTTCTTTAGCCATATTCACTACAAATGCTTCCTGTGCTGTAGCACCGACTCAAGAGGCAGGAACTCAGCTATATTTTCGTTTTGTATTTGGTTTGCATTCCCTGCCCCAATTTATTTATTCTCCTTCTCACAGTTCCTTATTACTGTAAGTTATTAAAATTGAATAAACCTGACAAGTACTGCTGATATTTTTATGTGCCGCGTCCATGATCACAGATTAACTATGACTCCAAACTGCAAATCCTTAGTTTAGTGCATATGCAGATGAAATTTATGAAATTTCAAATTATAAACTTTAGGTGGCAAATTACAATATGTTTCAGTCATCCTGAGAATATTTTTTGTACCTCTTGGATCATTAATTTGTATGGTTGAAAGAAAAAATTAACTAGATCCTATTAAAAGATTACATTTCAAAAACTCTCATCTCTCCATAAATTCTTCTGATTCTGATATTGCAGAGCAAAGAACTGAGATCACAATCACAAAAGATTTTGGATAATGCCATTTTTATGCTAGCCCTTATGTATATAATCCATGAAAAAGGAATATGTTTCAATCAAATTTTAAGGTTGCTGCTATTTCCATATCAGGAAAATTATATATTTTCCTTTTGATAAGAGCTGTCTCTACTATGCTTCTTTTTACTGTTGCACTTACCTCAACCATCAGTTGTAGGTCTGAGTGTATACTGCCATATGGATACTGCACTTCAGGATATGGTTTAATGGTGAACAGTGGTGGTGCTAAGTTGATGGTTTTACTTGGTGATCTTAGAAGTGTTTTCCAACATTAATGATTCTATACTTCTATAGATAGATAGATAGATAGATATTCTATACTTCTATGATTCCTTTGCAGTCTTTTTAATTTGAGTTCTCAACTCGATCATTGTCATATTATGAATGAAAAATTTCTCATCTTCTTCCTTCCTTCCTTCCTTCCTTCCTTCCTTCCTTCCTTCCTTCCTTCCTTCCTTCCTTCCTTCCTTCCTTCCTTCCGCCACTTCCTTCCTTCCACTACTTCCTTCCTTCCTTCCCTTTTCTCTCTTCTAAGCACATGAGTGGGAAAATGAGATAGGGTGAATATCCTGCTTTAAGATAAGGAGTAAAAACCCAACTAAAACCAGTTGCTACCACCTTGTTAATTTATCTTGTGTTAATAGTGAAAACTGTTTAATAAGGATGGGTATCTGTTCTGAATTTTACATTAAGGTAAATATCAACATTCTCTACAAAAACTGTTCTCATTTTGCTTCTTGTATTTCACAGTTTTAAAAACATGGACAAAATTTCCTGGTTTATAGTCTTATAACAATTAGAAAGCGAATTTTAAATTTTTCCTTCCAGAGACATAGTGTATGATAAAGCTTTCTAGATTCTTCTAAAATATTGGTATTACACTTACTCAAATTTGATTTTGTTGTCTATTAAATGTTTTACTTCCCTATTACCACAGTTGCTTCAATTTACATATTAGTCTCTAGTATACTAACAGCAGTACTAAATTTAGCAGTTATATCTTCTTATCACAGAAAAAACCCCAAACTTTGAATGTTAAACATGTAATTATTTCTATTTTAGACATAGTAAAACTGACTTTATTATGGTTGGGCTTTTTAGTAGGTAAACAGCTAAAGGAATTCTGTTAAAACAGAGAGGGGAGCTATGGAAATTTATTTTATGACTGAGACATTTTAGTAATTATGCAATTTATTTTTAATGGAATAAGCACACATGAATTAAACTTCATAATGCTTTTTGTCTGGACCTATACCATTAAATGAGACATATACAAAAAAAAGCAAAATATTTATGTGCTGCTTGAAAATAATCGAAATATTCAAATTTATGATACTTAAAATAGATGAAACACTTAATAGAAATAATGCCCCCACTGAAATGCCTGAAGGCATCTGCTAACTTAATTGTAAAATTTCATTATATAAGACAAAAGAACTGTACCTAGCCATGATACATTTGAAATGTTGGTTTATTTTTTTCCTTAGGTCCCAGGATAATGATTTTCCAGTTATAGAGAATGCTTCTGTGTAAATAGACTCTTCCTTCAGGAAAATAAGAAATGGCTGATAAACAAGCTTGGCATTTTCAAAGGCAATTAGTACAGCTTGAAATTAGATATGCAAGTTAGCAATGCTCCAATAAATTGGTGGTTGGTACACAGATTTCTCTCTTTAGATCTACAAAAATGCACAATCCAAACCACAAAAGGAATGAATTTATGCTTCATTTTACTTTAAACCAGTGTAGAGATTTTAGCATTCTGCTCATGGTAAGTAGCAGAGTTGATTATGGCAATTTGAGGTGTTTTTCTTGTTTATGAGGCAATAACCATAGTCCTGAACATAAATTTTTAGGCCAAAGGTGTTTATTAGTCTCTATACAACTTTTAATGTGCTAAGTATTACTCTCAAATTACAGTCACACTTTAATGCTGGTTAGTATATATGTTATTTTTTCTCTTGCTGTTATCATTGTTAATGGTTTTACTGTTATTAACATGTATAGCACTTTTTTAGACATGTTAGTAACTTAATTAAGAATCAGGACATTTCCAAATAGGAGGGAAAGTTGAGGGACTCTTTCTATTACATTATTCTGGAAAAGAATTGGGCTGATCAGGCCTCCAACCAGATTTTATTCCATCATTTTCTTTCTTTCCTTGTTTTTTTTTTGGTTTTTTTTTTGTCTTTAAGATTCTTCTACCTCCTACACTTTCTTTGCTTTGCTTCTTTTGATGTCATTTAAGTTTGATGATGTTCAAGTTCTGGTTCTCATATTCATGCAAACTTTGAAAAATTGCAAGTAGACTTTAACTAGCAACTCTGTAGAATGCATAAAACTATGATTTGTCTTCTTGTCCAGAAACTCTGTTGGTATTCTTATAGATTTTTTTTTCTGTACAAAGTCCATTTTTACTAGATCTCATCAAGCTCACTGGAGAGTTTTATCATTCTCTAAACACAAGGAAGGTTCAATCAGTGTTATGTCTCATAAAGCCCTAGAGTATAGTTCTCAGTTGATATTTCTCTCCCATATCTATTAATTGGTATTTGTCACTTATGAGGATGTTTCAATTATGAAAGATACTTTGTGCTTAATTAATCACAAAGATCTTGTCATTTATTGTGCATTGTGCACAATAACTGTCCAGCTTAAAAATATCAAAGGTAAATGACATGGATATCATTATTAGATTATATCAATATAATATGACCAAGGGGGAAAAAATCAAATCTCAGAACTGAAGATCATTTTAAAACAAGTAATGATTCCTGAGTGAAATTCTGCCACTTCTAGCATTAGAGAAAAAATCATTCAGATTGACTTGAAAAAATTTGTTTGTGACTATTTCTATAAAATTCATATAGAAGATGGGTGTCACTATACAGAGTAGCTGTACATACATTAGAAAACATTAGTTTGTCTAAATGCCCTGTAGTCTTCAACCAAAACAAGAATTTACAAACTCAGTAGTTGATACACTAAAGAAAACTAAACTGCTTTCCTATTTTTCCAGAAAGCTTTCCCCTCTTCAGGTGACTAATATAAAAAATTCATTCTAGTGTAAGCATGTGCTCTAGCATAAGATATGTAAGTACTTAGTGATTTTCTAAGTTAGAAAATTATTTTTTAGACTGAAGCAAATGTTTCTCTTTGTGCAGTAAATTCAGTCTCTTTCTGGGAAACAAATAAGATAAATCTCTTAACAGATTATTAGCCTATGAGATTTTTCTGTATGATTTTCACTGTCTGCAGTCCTTTCTTTCTTGTACAATTACCAACAAGGACAAGATGTCCAAAACCTCCTGGCGAAGCTTATATTTTAATTATTTTGTGATGCTTTTAAATTGGATCTCTTACAATCAGATGCTGAGGAGGTTTACTTTCTTTAAAACAAGTAATGACTTTAGCCAAACCTCAGAGGTACAGAAAATGATCCTCTCTAGTAGCCAGTTAGATTCCAAATTTCTGTTTCTACCTTTTTTTATTCAGTAGATAAAACCTTGTCACTGCATCCTGAGTGTTTTATGTAGCATTGCTCTCTAAAATCATCCTGAAACTTATTTCATTATGATGAGTACTTTCAAGACAAAATATGTACCCATCAATATATTTGTGAGAGTAGGGTTTATAAGGATATCTTATTCACAGTAAAGGCAAACTCAATAAATTTAAAAAGACCTGATATATAAACCATTATGTAAAGTGCATTTTAAAGAAAACAGCAAACCCTAGAGCTTAGGTCACCAGCAGTTAAGACTTTAAAGAAATGGTGCAGCACTGACATGAAAAGTTCAACAAGCTCTGTTCTGTGTGAGTGTATGTATTTGTATATGTGGATTCTGCTTGTGTATTGGATTCTCTTTTTTCCTCAAACTGAACTGCACAGCAAGTCAATGCTATTCAGAATCTGAAAGAGCTGGTGTCAGAAGTGAAGGCTAGACAAACAGAGCCCAAGAAATGGGCTGGGACTCTGGGAAGATATGATTGGCAAAGGCTTTTTGGGCTTTGAGAGACATCAGCAGATGTGCATGTGGCAGTTGTTCAAGGGAGAGCGGGGAATGGGGGAAGTGATAAAGAAGGAACTCTTGTCTTGATAAAGTGAAGAAAAGAAAGATCTGCCTGAGTTGTTCACAGCTGGGAGTGTTGATGGGGTTTAAGTGGGTGCTAGGAGGATCACTGCTCTCTGTCCATCCATACAGATGTACCTCTGCACTGTGTGCACCTGTATATGTATTTTTGGACCTGCTTAGTCTTGTTGCAATGGGGTCACCTAAAGAGGAGCATCAGCAAACAGACTGGGGATAAGAGCTCCCCTAAGTCCCAGATTTGGCCTGAGGTTAGTAACATTAACAAGCACATTACTTATTAAAAAAATAATTCTTTAACTGAAAGGTAATCTGCAATTTTAAAATTGGCAAAAAATAGGTAAAATATTAATGGAATGAGACTTTCCATTCCTGAAAACATAAGGAAATTTAATCCCATTTTCAGGAGTTATTTAAAATTTTAAGTCAGTGCTATACCACTAATTAGACAGTAATGTCTAGTGAAAAAATTTACTTGTAACCACTGACTGCCCTTGGTTTTGATTTTGATCTGGCTACCTTTAGAAAAGCTTTATTTCATCCCATGTCTTTTAAACAACGAACAATGAAACTTTAAAGCTTCAAATGTAGAAGATTTACACCTGAATAACTAATTTTGATGTGTCGAAGCAGATAAGACTTTTAAACATGTTTATTTTCTCATAATACTGGTCTTAGACCATCAGTTACAGCAAAACATAAATAATGTCCTCAAGCTTGGATTCAGATAATTTTACCTCTTTTTATTTTGCAAACAAGATTGTAAAAATGGCTTATGAGACAGAAAATATATAGATACAATATATTTTAGCAACATTACTATCACATATTATAGTCAGCTATGCAGAATAGAAAAGTAAGTCTAGAATATCTAAGCTATGATCACAGGCAGACAACGTTTGAAATAGAGGATTTTGTAAATCACTCCCTAAGAATTCTAATATGGATTTTAAGTCATAAAATTTGTCCCTACCTTAATAGGGTAATGACTGATTATGTATCATATATAGTCTGTGCCTTCTTAGACTATTTTTGGCAGTGTAATCTCATAATGAATGGGTTTTGCTTTTTCCAAGTCATCCTGCCTGTCTTTCTCCTCACTTGTTCCAGTTCAGCTCATCTTCATTACAACAAAGAACCAGAGCCTTATACAGAATTTCAAATGAATTCTCAGCAGTGCCATTTACAAGAAAGGTAGCTCTTGTCAGTTCCTGACGTATCTGTCTTGGAGTATCCTGGCTGAATAACCCCCTTTTATCACAAAGCTTACCCACAATTCAATTATTTCCAAATAATGAACAGAATAGCTTATAGCATTTTTAATAGAACCCAGGACTGTAAATTTTAATTTCTAATACAATTTTTTCCTGTTTCTATCCTCTCATTTTCCATTTTTTCCTCTTCTGTGATATCCTGTTTCTCTGTATTGATAATGTCTCAACTTAGTGCTGTCAGCAGACTTCATCACTCACTACCAGCTTTTGTGCCATGGTGACTAATTGGACAACACTAAAAACAACCTTAGTAACACCTTTATCTAAAATACAAATGGCTATTTATATTACAATAATAAAATTCAGAATAAAACAGCAACATGTGGAAGGGTGTTAAATGTTGATTATTCCTATAGGACTGATAGTAACTATATGTTAGATAGTTTTCTTTAATTAATATTTTTAATTAAACAAGTATAAATTTCAAGTAAATACACCTGGATTTTAAACTAAATAGATTACTTAAAATTAAAATATAAACATGAGATTGACCTCCTTTCTTGACTTTATGCTTAAAAAAGCCTACAACAAACCTTAAAATTAATAAATCTTCAGGATAATTCCATGAGAAGACTCAGACTACAGATAGCTCCTTTAGAGGGTAGTGGAAGCTAACCAGATCCTATCTGGTGGATCTTTCACAGAAGATGGCAGGGTTTTTTTTTGTTAGTTAAAAATTTATGCTGAAAATTATCATTAAACCAGAAAATACTAAAAGCATATTTCAATTTTCAAAATAAAGCTGCTTAAAATTTAGTTAAGCAAGCTGGAATTATGTAAAAAAAATAACAAAGTCTTGAAAAAATATTCAACAGAGAACAGACCTGCTAACAGAAATGGGAATAAAAAAATCAAATTCATCAAGACTGTAATTTTTGCATTGTACACCAGTTACATGACTGATTAGAAATGAAGGCTTATTTCATTTTCATAATCTTCATTATTGTTTCAAAAAATGTAATTTTACTTTTACAACTAATTGCAATGCACAAAACTCTTAGGAGAAATGCATATTAGGAAGGAAACAGTAATAGGAATAAGCTGTATAAATAGAATTCTAACTCTAAACTACGTCATTGATGAAGTGTTGTCTTGCCAGTGTCCAGATTATTAATGCTTGTAAATTGTTTTAACATCCAGTGCTGACAAACAATGTGCATGTATTGAAGCAGTATTTTACAAAATAGTATTTGTACCTTCTTCGCTCCTCACACGGTTAGATGCTAAGGGCATGCTCTATCTACACAAAGGTTTTATAAATGGGCTGAGAAAAATCTAGAAATAGGCTCTTTTCAATCTCACACGCTTGTTTCTTCTTCCCCACAGCTCCACCAAGGAGCAGCAGAGCAATGTGGCTCTGCAAACCCAGGAGACTGAGGAGTGGGATTCACTGCAGGACAGAGGGAAGGCTCGAGGCCAGCCAGGCACTGTCCTGGGCAGATGAGCAAGTTGAGCAGGGCAGCCCTGGAGGCAGCAGCTGGGGCAGACAAGAGTCCAGTTTCACCTGCACAGCCTCTGTGCATGGCAGGGTCAGCCTCAAGACAGAAGGGAATGTCAGGTGGGTGGATTAGAGATATCAGACCACTTTCAAAGCAAAGCTGCCAAGATGGTTAGAGATCTTGAATTTTAAAGTCCCAAGCAGAAGAGGCACTGAACTCTGCTGAGCATCACAAAGACTGCTTCTTGCAGTCCTGAGGTGGCCATCAGCCCTGACCACCAAAGTCTCTCCTGAGGAGAAACACAGACCAGAAAAATTATTAGTTTTCCAAAGGAAAATTCTTCAAAACTTGTGAACCAAATTTTAACAAATTAAATCCTTTTGTAAAGTTAATCTATTATTCTAATCTCATAAGAAATCTCAACACATTTAAATGCATTTCTAAGTAAAATATATTAATTTTAAATAAATTAAAACCTCCTAATATACATCACTACAAAAACTCAATATGCCAAAATTTTGGAAAGAATATATCTATATCTTTCTACAGATTTATTCTGAGTTCCTATGTGACTTCAACATTTATATAGGTATTGAGAGAAATTACTAGTTTTTATTTTTGATGGCATTATCAAAAGAAAAAAACATGAAAGTTTACATAGAAGCTGTTACACAGGTTTTAAAAGGACTCTGAATCTCCTCTATTTATGTGAGAAAGCCTAAACAGTACATTGCTGTAGGGAAGTGATTAAGTAAGTAACAAGATAATTGGTGTTTCCTCTGTTACAAAGGAAATGGCCATTCCTGTTCCACATCATTCTGCATCAATGCTTAGTATGCTTCTGTAAGATAATTAGCATCCATACACAAATCAGAAGCATGAAGCAGAAAATAAAGATTTTTTTAAACGTTACTTCCCCCATAAACATCTTCATCACTGATGTGTCGTACTCTAATGGTTTCTGGATTATTTCTTGTTATCTTATTTTCTGAATGCAAAAAAAGAAACCTGGAAAACTCAAGGAGGATGGAAAAGGTCTCATTAGTAAAAATAAAAAGGAAAGCTTTTATAAGATTTCAAAATAGATTTAAGAAAGGTGTGACAAAACATGAATAAGAATCTACAGTATAATCTAAACTAGAAAAAACACTCTGCTTACAAAGTGTGTACAGTACTCACAAAGAAAGCAACATGAAAAAAGAAGCCTCTAGTTTACAGAACTTTTGTTATTGTATTTAACATATCAGTCTAGTCTTTAAGAAGCCAATCCAATTTCAATGAAACTTCAAAATTAAAGACAATGAAGGATGTTAAGTGAATGCTATCATGCTCAATATACTGACTCCTAGAAAATAATTACTTGTCTTACAGAGAAGACAGATGCAGGCAATGCAGCACTTCAGTGTTTAAAGACACTGTCTCTCACAGACTACATAAAAATGTAAATGCCAGTTTCTTGCTCTATAGTTGACAATACCCAGTTCTACATCATAGCTTCTTGCTTCAAATTATAAACTAGTGTCAGTGAAAATAGCATGTACAACATCATACTGCATAGATACTATTCATTGTCCCATGCATTCAGTGGTACTGGAAAGAAAACTGATATAATGTGCATGGAAACTGACAGCTAGGTTCCTATCTAGCCTCACTGCAAAACACTTACTGTGTTTGTATGAATGTAAAGCATATCACAGAGTATTATAATAAAAGAATGTTATATCTGACATTTTAGCAATATAGATTTTTATTCAATTACTGTTGAATAGACTGTGATTGTGGTTTCTAGATATATTACCAAAATGTATTTCAAAACTATCTAAAGTCAAAGTCATTTGAGTACATACTTGAGGTCACAAAAAAAAGGTATCAACAAGTTAAAAAAATACAGGAAAATAATATGTGATAGTACTAATTTTTTTTTATTATTTTCTTGTTGTTTTTGTTCTAAGCATTAATTACCAAAAGAAACAGAATAAATAATAATAATTTGTACAAAGATTTTGCAAAGTCAATAATTCCAGGGAATGATATGTAATGTACATATTCAACAACTGTATCACACTCAGAGAGGAGGCTGGGGGTACACAATGAGTTGGGAGGAGGCACAGCCAGGACAGCTGACCCCAACTGACCTAAGGGGCAATCCAGACCATATGGTGTTGTGCTTAGCATATCAAGTTGGAAGAAGAATGAGAGGGGAGACATTCAGGGTGATGGTGTTTGTCTTCTCAAGTCATCATTCTGCATGATGGAGCCTTGCTTTCCTGGGGGCAGATGAGCACCTGCTTACCCATGGGAAGTGGTGAAATAATTATTGGTTTACTTGGCTTGTATTTTCCTTTACCTATTAGCTGTCTTTATCTTAACCACCCATCCATTGACTAAACCACTGCAGCCACTTGCCCACTCCCCCCCACCACATCCCTGGTGAGACAGAGAGGAGAATCAGATAGAGGTAAAAAACTGTGAACATTAAGAACAGTTTAAGAAGAAGAGGAAGAACAAGCATGATAAAAATAATACCTTACTTGTAATGGAAAAAAAATAAAAAGAAAGAAAAAGAGAGAGAGAGAGAAACAAAACACAAAACACAGGAAAAACAAGTGATACACATACATAATACAATTGCTCATCACCTGCTGGCCAATCCCAGCCTTTCCCCAAACACTGATAAGGCCCTCCTGGCCAGGGCCCACTAATTTATTGATTGAGCATGGTGTCATGGTATGGAATGTCATTTTGTCCAGTTTGGGTCAGCTGTTCTGGTCATACTCCACCCCAGCTCCTGGTGCAACTCCCCCCTGGTGAAGAATGGGAGACTGAAAATTCTTGGACTCAGTGCAAGCACTGCCCAGCAACAACTAAAACATTGGTGTATTATCAGCATCATTCTTTTACTAAACCCAAAATACAGCACTGTAGCTGCTACTAGAAAAAAACACAGTTATTGCAGAGAAAAGCAGGACATCAACCCACAAGTTTTTTCACATTTATTCTTCCAATCTTTTCCCCTATCCTGTCCAGAGAGAAGTGAATGAATAGCTGTTTTGTGCTTAGATACTAACGGGAGTTAATCAACAGCACTGCCCTCCAATTGCGGTATATGACTAAGGTTATTAGACTAAATTTATCACTGGATTTATTCAGAATTTTTATGAGGCATTACATTGTGTTCCTTAAGTTAAAAGACATCAGAAATAAATACAATTATTTTTCAAAATATTTGTCTCTGCATTCTTGTCTAAAATGTCACTTGCAGGTGGGAAAAAAAAATCCATTTGCTATGATCCAAATAGTGAGAGGTACCTCTGCCTGAATTCAGCTAAAATTTAAGTGTTTCTTAGTGAAGTTGCCTGTGAATAATATTGTTATATGTTCAGTCACTTTTGCAGGCCTTTTTCACACTTAAAATACTAAGAGGCAATCAGCATTTTCCTCAAACTACATGATTTGAATGCTTCCAAGATGATCTGCAAAAAGGACACTCGAGTGGCACAACTTAGATTGCTAAGGATTATGAAAGACCTTTTATCATAAGCTGAAGTCAATAGTGTGGATTCTATTTAAAAGTAAATGTGAGGCAGAAAGATAAAAGAAATGGAAAAGAGAGAGGTCAAGAAAATGTGAGAGAGAATGAGAGAGAGAGAGACAAGCAGATGATAATCAGCACCCAGGGATCCAATGGCATCTCTCTGGTTTCCTTCACGTTGGGCTTCTAGGTGGTGAGGGTCCCAGAGTTCTTCTTCTGAGGGTACCACTTTTATACAGTCCAAGTTCCAGGCATCCACAGAGGCTGTTCCCAGGCTGTTCCAGTTACCAATAGAGGCTGTGCCCATAACTTGGGGTGATCTCTGTGTGACTGGTGATATGTGTATAAGCAGTCACCTGCTTTCTCACAGTTTGCCACAGTGGGAATATTTGTTTGGATTCGTTAACCATGATGTTCTAACCAGATATGCTTTACCAGACTTGAAATTAGTACCTTCCTGTTGTAAATTTCTCCTGTCTGTGTTTATCTCAAGTTCCTGTTGTGGTGGTTTATCTTATGCAATTTCCTTCTGTGGCCTTGACAGTGTTCTGAGAGAGGCAACAATATTCTTTAAGTACTTACAGCTGTAAAAATTTCCAAATACCAAGTTGTCATGTAAAAAAAAACAAGAGTTACCATTGAGAAAGGAGGGAGAGGATGATTGTGAGTCACAGGAAATGGATTAACATCTTGGATAATTAGATAATTTATTGAAATACAGTCAGAGCTATGAAATTGGTGGAGGTCCCAAAGTTCTGAATTATAGTCTCCCAGGCAGAATATTAGTAATCAATCAACTTCTCTATGGTCATTTTATTTAAAATTTAAAAGCTATTTAAGATTTTTCAGACATTTGCTCATTTGAGTGAGTATATTTACATGTGGGTAACACCCTGAAGACTTTTAAACAAATCTAGTTTAGAATGTAAATTTCACATTTCAATAGGCTAAAAATATATAATTAAGTGTTTTTTTTAATTTGAATTCCTTTATATTCAGTTCAGTCTTGCTTGTTTGGAAGAGATAAAATTATGTTAAAACTAATACACATTTTTCCAGCAATTAATTTTATGCTCTTAATTTATGCTGAGTCCAGAATACTGACTCCAGGCAAGGAAAAATAAATGTGTATGGTGTGAGAGTGGCTATGAAATAAGTATTTATTCAAATCCTTGACCATATAGCAGGACTATAAAATACTGCAGTTACTATATGGTGAAAAAAAATATCTGGGAATATCAGGTTAGATGGGTTATACATTTTATATGGATACAATCCTGCAATAGATTTTCTAATAGAGCAAAACACTTTTCAGCATTTGTGTTTAAGGGGAAGAGGTGAACGTAGAGAAAATCACAAATTGGAAATATTTCTGAGGCACACCTCTCCTGCAGAGTCCCTGAGCAGAGCTTACTTGGTCTGTCAGCCCTTGTGAAATATGTGTTATACATGACTGTTGCAACACCTTGAAGGCACATGCTCACATCTTCACCCAATGAAATTACCTGTAAAATTTCAGTTTTCCTAGAGAAGTTGTCTGTGAAAGTGATTGTTATATGATCAGTCTTTTTTACATTTTTCTAAAATGTCAAAAGACATTCAGCATTATTTTCCTGAAATTATACAATTTGAATGCTATTCAGAATGATCTGCAAAGGACACTTAAGTGACATAACTTTGATTGTTAAGGATTATGAAGGATTTCTGATGCAGAAGGTAACAAGACAAAGGTGGCACAGTTCATTCATATATGTTTAGTAGGCTCGAAAATTTCTAAGTTTGCCATTCATGAGTCCAGGAGAAGATAAATTAGATTTATCACTCAGATATCATTGATATCTCTGATCACTACTCAGATAGGTGGATACTGTGGATGAGAAACTGGGTAAGAACTGGCAATCCAGAAAGCCAAATGTATCCGGGGCTGTATCAAAAGCAGTGTGGCCAGGACATGATGCTCCTACTCACTCTCACATTATATCCCTGCAGGGACACTGAGTCCAGAAAGTGGGCTTAGATCCCTTCCAATCCAAATTGTTGTATGATACCATGATTCTATGATTCTGTGTTCATGAGTCAAATAATCAATATATGTATTTAAATCATGTGATCATTATTAATGAGAAGGGAAGCCTTGGGGATGTATAAGCTATCTATTATTGCATTATTCATTTAAACATCAGTTCAGTTTTCAGACAATTAATGAAGCACATGATAAGTTATTTGAAAAGAACAGAATATAAAATTATTATAAACCTACAATTTCCTTCCCAGTGAATACATACTGCAGCACTGTTGAAAGTAATGGAAAGGCTAACAAAGAACTGACAGCATGGCCTCAGATTTTCTGATGTTCATTTTAACTACCTTATTGTGTTATGAAATGTGATAGATCGTTAGAAACCACCTATAGGACAGGTGACAGTGTTTAGCAGACATACGAAAATATAACAAAATCCTGGGAATCTATTGGCTTTTAACGGCTCAGTTTCTTTTTGTTGAGCAATTTCAGCTTAATAAAAAGCAAGTTATCAACAGAAAAACAAGATAGGGAAAAATGTCTGCAAGGAGCTCAAGAGGCCAAAGTCCTGGAAAGCAATAGCATAAAAATGCAAGTAAATAAATTACTTAATAAGCTTCAAGGGAGATATTACTTGTTAACTAGATATTCACTGAGACAAAGTTAGACTAAAGCTATGTCTTTTGGGGAATTCTGGCTGAATCATTGTTAGCTGGAAACTGATAAGGCCATTCTAATATGGCCTTTAGGCAAATGCTTTATCTGTCGAGATATTTATGATCAAGCAGGTCTACAGTCTAGATTTCAGAGTATGATTGCAGGGTACAGACAATACCTGTGTAGTTTAACAGATATAAATGTTCCATATTAGATGATGACTGGGAAGTGTTGCTATGTGTTTATATTTTCCATATTGTGTAGAGAGAAACAGATACTGAAGAGAATAATGGGAACACTAAAATTACTGCCAGAAAAAAAAATGGACTAATGATTTTACAGAGGGCTTACTTAGTCTTTGAGTTATAATATAGCTAGAGAATAAAAGAGCAACAAAATCGAGAGACCCACTGGCATCCACTAATTCATCTTGTAAAAGGGCACTGGGGTTAAACCATCTAGAAGCTGTCTCTTTAATTACTTTAAAAGGCTAAAAGAAGGATGATCTTTTTCTAAGTCCTCGTTACACTGGATAGTCCCTGCAGGTAAAAAAAGATAATCAGACAGACAAAATTCAGTGAATGGACAGTTAGTGCTTTCTACTGCACAAGGCAACAGCCTGGAGACAAGAGATGAGTGTCAAGTCCCAGTTTATTATTGCTTCACTGGACCTGTTAACTGTTGCTTTTTCCAGTTGCATGACATAGATATTTTGGATGTCACTCAAATCTTTTCCTGCATGATCAGCTCCTCTTGAATGTTTGTTTCAAGCAATGGAGCAAATTGTAATCACAGTTACCACAGTGTAACTCAAGAGTAACTCCAGTCCAGGCATTGGTGTGTCATATTATGAAGCTAAACTCAGTTCAGAAAGAAACTCACTGAATAAATGCTGTGAACCCACTAAAAAGTCTTTTCTGGCACAGAGGTGTGTGTCAAATCATCCCTTATATAGCTATCCAAGATCTCTGCAGCATGTGTGTTTGCTTTTTTCTCTGTAAACAGCAAAGCTATTCTTTCCTGTCTTCCTGACCCATCCAGTCATTCTCCCACCTCCAGAGTTTCTGCTATGTCTGTGTGCCTTTTAAAGAATAGGCATGACAAAAACGTTCTCTAAAAATATCCCCAAGGATTTTAACACCAGGATGAGAAATGCATGGGTTATCAAAATCTTTTTATGGTCAAAGAAAAAGATCACTTTTTGTTCATTTAACAAATATTGCTGTTATAACTTAAATCTAGTAATTGTTGGCCAGATAATTATTGCAGAATAAGAAAAACACTAATCCACCTAAAACTGTTAAATACACATTTCTCAGCTATTAGTACTTCTCCTGATGTTATGTGTGCCTTCCCCCTGCTCCTATGTCCTAAATTTCTTTCTAGTGTTGGTGTGTGTGATGGAGTGTTATTGGGAATTTTAATATCTGAGCTACATTGCCCAGACAGAAAGATATGATATTCATGCTGATAGTTTCTTCTACACAGTTTTTTCTCTACATTTCCCAAGGAATCATTTTCATGTTTAGTGACATGATCTTCCTTCAGTTGTTTTGCACCTCCAAACTGACTATATGTGCTGGTATACTAGTACATGTTGCCTGTTTTCTTTTTTTTGCACTCAGAATCAGTTTCTGTTACTGGTCATGGATAAGTTGTTTTTAGCCAAGGGGTGTCTAGTGAAAAGCCTATGTTCTATGCCTATACTCCTCTATGCTGCATCCCATTTCCACACTGTTCAAGGACTCTGCTTTCCTATCAGGCCTGCATTACTCCACCCTACATCACTTCTACAATGGAATGAATAGCATCAGAAGACAAGGGAAGAGCAACTGGTGTCTTCTGTCTTGATAATGGTGGTCCACGACATTCTTACACCTACAGTGGAGAGATGTGTATTTGAAAAACAAATTATTTGATGAACGAGTTGGCTGTATGGATGCATTCAAAGTTGCAGTCAATGGCTCAGTGCCCAAATAGAAAACTACTGGTGTTCCTTAAGTGTCCACACTGGGTCTAATACTAGTTAATATCTTAGTTCATTACACAGATGATGGGATGGAGTGTGTGCTCAACAAGTTTGCAGATTACAGCAAGCTGAGTGGTTCCGTCAATATTCTTGAGCAAATGGATAATATCCAGATGGACCTGAACAAGCTTGAGGAGTAGGAAATGTGGACTTCATGAAGTTCAACAAGGTCAAGTGCAAGATCCTACACCTGGGTCAGGGAAACCAATCCCCACTATCAATATAGACTGGTCAGTAAATATGTAGAAAGTAGCCCTGTGAAGCCCTTTGTAGATACTGGTGGCTTCACTTAGAGCAAGCCTGGCCAACCACAGTCCTTATTCTTGTAATTTTGGTATACATTTCATAGACTGCTTCTAGCAATACTGTACTGTATGATTAGGCTATAGACTAACACAGAACTTGCAGTTATTCCAGTGGCTTATATTTTGTTTTTCTGGAATGACATCAGCAGCTGATATATTATGTAATTTGATGTGTTGGTATCACCTTATAAAAGAAACTACTCATCTTTTTATTCCATTATTTGCTTTTTGTTAAAGCTTACCTTTTTAAAATTTATTTTTAAGTTGGAAGAGTATAGTTTCACTACTTCTCAGACAGAGAAATAGAGAATCCATATGTTATTGTCTACATTCACTCTCATGTAAAGAACACAAAAACATTACACAGAAGAACGATTATTTGCCTTAGCCCAAAACACAGGGGAGGAACTGTAAATAACAAATTGAAAGAAATACAGCTTCTAAAATATCTGTAGGTAATGAAAATTCTTTATAAAGGGCTAAGATATGACATCTGTTTTTCTGCTGTATCAGTTCTTCTAATTGATGCTATTTCTCTTACTGTAATTTTTGCTGACTGCCTACTACATTAAGAGGAATTATCAGGTGACACAAGGTAGGAATAAAACACAATGGAAATCAGCTAACTCTTTGATTTCTTAGATTTTTCATAGCATAAATTTCAAGTTCACTCTTTTAGTCCTGAAAAAAACTTCACCAATTCATGCTATGAAATATGAATATTCATAAAAATTATCAACCAGCATTATTAATACTCTTTATCATATAATTACATATGTATGCTGGTATATTAAATAAGTTTTCAAGTATGATATTAAGTAATTGCAACTAAATCTTTCTGCCTCATGGAGAAAGGAATGAATTATTAACCTGATATTTTCAATAGTTTGATAGTGGATAAGTTCTCTTGTATCTTTTTTATATGCAATGCAATCATGATGATTTTAATTTTTTTCAACAGCTTCTATAAACAAAGTCTTATGAAGACGATTTTTAAAACTAAAAGAAAACTAAGTTGAAATTGTAAAAACATGATTTTGCTAGAAGCCAATGTCCTTATTTGACTTTAAAACTATGAAGTAGCTACCTTAACAGTGTAGAAGGAAGAGTTAAACACATCAGCATCCTAGCCATATACTCCCATGTTCATATTTCAGTCCTTCTAATTGCATACACCTGCACCAAATTTTTGAAATAATTACTCTCTTTTTCTTCAAGGGACTGCAAAATGCATTTTACAGAGCAGTTCCCCTGCAGGAACTCTGAACCAGTTTTAATATCTCCTCATAGATTCTTTACTCATCGTAATGTTATAAAGAACTCTTCTATCATCTTGTTAACATGGAAGCAGTTGCATTTCCATGTCATAATTAAAGACAGAGAGGTAGAGAATATCTAGTGTTCCATTAGGGTGTCCAGAGAGCCACAGAAGTAGGAGGCAGAGACTTCATCTTGCTTCAGGTGGTTTAGTCTTACACCTCTTTACAACTACTTTTTAGTGTTAGAATATATGAGATGATTTTCATGCATAGAAATAGAATTTAAACAAGGGAAAGGGTCTGTGATGTGCTTCAAGCAGTGCTACAGAAGATGGAATTTTTCTTGCCTAGATTTGAAACGGAAGAAATTGCATCCTCTGTAAGTAGACTGCAAAATTTTAGAGCAGCCACACTCGCATTTTTTTGCAGCATCCAGCGCCACCACTGTTCTCTGGTGGGTTGGGCAGAGGACCATCTCAGTTGCTGATGCCAATGCACCCAACTTAATATCAAAGCATGATATTGCTTAGAATTGCCAATAAAGAGAATTTTATGTTCCAACTAAGTTTAGATAAATAACATTTTACATTATATTGCATTCTACACGCTTCTTTGGTTCATGGCTCTGATCAACAACTCAATGTCCAGGTAGAAACCAGCGATGGTTGATGTTTCTCAGGGGTTGGCACTGGGACTGGATCTGCTTCCCACCTTTGTCAGCAAGATGGACAGCGGACTTGAGTGCACCCCTAGCAAATCTCATGATGGCATGGAGACACTGTGGTGCTGTCAACATGCCGAAGTGAAGGCATGCCTTCCAGAGGGACCTGGACAGGCCTGAGAGGTAGACCTGTGTGAAGCTTATGAATCATAGAATTATAGAATTTTAGCTGTTGGAAGGGACATTAAAAGATCATCTAATCCCAACCCCTCTGCCATGGGTGGGGATGCCACCCACTAGATCAGGTTGCTCAGAGCCTTGTTCAGCCTGGCCTTGAACACTGCTGGGGTTGGGGTATCCACAACTTTCCTGGGCAACTTGTTCTGGTGTCTCATCACTTTCACAGTAAAGAATTTCTTCCTAATATCTGATTTAAACCTATCCTCTTGCAGTTCACAACCACTAACCCTAGTCCTGTCACTACATGCCCTCATAAAAAGTCCTTCTCCAGTTCTCTTGTAGGGCTTTATGCAATAAGTTCTCCCTCAAACCTTCTCTTCTCCAGGCTGAATAATCCAAATTTTCTCAATTCATCTTCATAGAAGAGGTGCTACAGCCCTCTGATCATTGTTTTTGTCAGGACCTGCTTGAACGGGTCCATGCCCTTCTTATGTTGGTGGCCCCAGAACAGGATGCATTACTCCAGGTGAGGTTTCACAAGAGCAGTGCAGAGGGGAGAAATCACCTCCTTCAACCTGCTGGCCACAGTTCTGATGTAACAAATATTGGCCAATGAGGAATGAACAAAGATTCCAACCCTTCAGGTAGAAATGGCCATTAACAGGCTTCTCCCATATCCTGAGACGTCTGTGATATCTGGTCCAAAATTAGCATTAGTAAATTTTGCAGGGGTTATTTTTTCAGTTTAGTATATGAAAAAAATTAAATTTCTTAAATTAAAAATAAAAAACTCTGCTGTCAAAAATACCTTATTTGCTCAATTAATATATTTAAATATTTTCAGATGCCTAAGATGGAAACTTGTGAAATTTTACCTACTGTTCACTACTTTTTTAGGAGTTTCACCATTGTGTTCCATCCAAGTCCTGCTGAAGTACTTATATAGAAGTTAGGAATACCTTGCAGTCTACTAAAAAGCCCATGTTCAAGTCAATGTCCTGAGAGATCTAAAGTAGCACTTAAAAATGAGACACTGTCTCAGTGGTTTCAACAATGAGGCTAATTCTGGTAGGCCTGCTCAGGCACAAAGGTAATTAGAAAGGAAAGAAAATAGAAATGAATAGTCAAACCAATGTTTATTAGCTCTGTCAGTAACTATTTTGATGGATTTAAAACAGAGATCTGAAACAAAATCCTATGATAAATGATTATTTACATTTTTGAAGTTATTGGGTATATAGAATTGACCTTCTGATGCTGGGCAAACACGAACCACCTAAAACACGAACCACCTATAGCATGAACCACCATAATGTGAATAGAGAAGCAGGTCCAAGTTTAAAGGCAGATATGAAAAACTTCATCATGGACTGAAATTGCCACATTATAAATAAATAAAGCTGTAGGATGCACTCTCATTACCTGATTGTGGATCAAGTTCTAACAAAATAAAAGTAAATATCTCTAGTAGAGAAAAGTAGTAAATATTCATCAGTCAACATTAATGGCTAGGCATAGAAAAACAGCAGTATGCAGTATAGAAGGACTGAAACAGTAGAATTAAATCTCAGGAATGGGAGGAAATTTCATGAGAACTTGAGACTAAGTTGCATAAAAATTAGATATTCAATGAGATTTATGTAATCACAACATCAAAGTAATTGAAGAACATAAATTCTCATTGATTTAAACAGGATCTAAGAGTATAAATGCCTTCAGAAATTGGATACTAGGCATATATATTTATTTTTTGATTCCCAAAGAGATTTAAAGATCCTCAGAAAATATTTATAGAAGGACAAATTAATGAGGTTTTCACAAATTTAATGTTTTAAGTATATAATTTTTTAAGAGTCAGTTTGTGGCATTTCAGTTTTATGAATCAACTGAGTTCACCACTCACTGTCTCTTAAAATGTTTACAATGTGACCCAAGAAAATAGATTCTTTTTTTTTTCTTTTTCTTTTTCTTTTTCTTTTTCTTTTTCTTTTTCTTTTTCTTTTTCTTTTTCTTTTTCTTTTTCT
>JAWWEY010000115.1:135761773-135774351 GCA_035582745.1 Loriotus luctuosus
TTTTTCTTTTTCTTTTTCTTTTTCTTTTTCTTTTTCTTTTTCTTTTTCTTTTTCTTTTTCTTTTTCGTTTTCTTCTTCGTTTTTTTCTTCTTTTTTTTTCTTTTTCTTCTTCTTTTTCCTCTTCTTTTTCTTTTTCTTCTTATTTTTCTTTTTCTTCGTCTTCTTCTTCTATTTCTTCTTCTTCTTCTTCTTCTTCTTCTTCTTCTTCTGAATTCTATACAGACATTTTTGCAAATCAGGCAAAATATGATAGTTGAAATTTGAGTCACTGGATCATATGTCTAAGCACTTGCCTTCTAGTCTCACACACTCTACTATATGATTTTTTCTATCTTCATTAAAAGTTACTGTAAATATCACCTCAAACTCCAACAATTGTTTAAGTTTCTCATGCAATATACATGGCTCTATGTTGTGGTTTGTTGGTTTGTTCCGTTCCCCCCTTTATATTATAATGGTTCTGTCCTAGCTCTCCTTCCTGTCTTGTCGCTGTCAGTTGTTCTAGCTCCTCTCCGGTTTCTATGGAAACTCAATGTATCCTTTTCCGAACCCCTCCCCCGTACCCTGCCAGTCACTCTTTGCTCCTACCTTTTTCTCTGGAATCTTCTCCCTAGGGCATGAGGTGATTGGCTCAGGGGCCGGGGCCCCTCCCTTGCACTGTTATTATTGGTATGTTCTTTATGTCATTCTTCTGTACCTTGTTCCCTATTCGCCCAAGGACAGGCTCCTCCTCTGTATCCCTTACCCTTAAAAACCTGTTGTACCCTCCTCCTCTGTACCCTCGGGGTACTTCAGTTGTCTGCGTCCTTGGGACCTACAATAAATCCTGGACTTGCCGCAGCTGGAGAGTCGCTCTCTTATCCCTGCTGAGTGTAGCCAGAGCCGGCCTCGTCCTGATACAAGGAAGCACTGCTGCTGTAACGCAGGGTGCTATCCTTAGGCGCTGTCCCTAGCACCGAGGGTGCCCGAGAGTGGGACAGTGCCCCCCGAACTGCTAGCAGTGCTGGCCAGCTAGCCGGGACGTTCGGGAAGGTCGACCTTTCCCCTCTTTAGCCGAGCCGCTACAGCTCTATGTTTAAAATAAGAAAAAGAAAATTCATAGAATTCTGATTTTGATACTTCAAAATATTTTAAACTAAGAAGAACACCAAAACAGGAGTTAAAATTTTTGTTTATGAGAAAAAAAAAAAAAAACCAACAAAAAAAACACCAACTAAACCCAGTGTGACCATATTAAACATCAAATGTATCTGGAGAGAGGAAGAATTAAGTATGAGATTTAGGAATGTAAAAGTAGCTATTGTAAGAAACTTGGTGTTCCTGAAAAGAAAGGACAAGAAATATTTTATGTGCATGAGGAAGGCCTTTACAGGACCTGAAACATGAATCATTAGAAATTTCTACTAATGTGCCATTGACTAATATGGAGCTTTTCCTCTCTATTTGCTTTCTGCAAAATACTTCACCTATACTGCATTGCCTAGAGAGTATTTGACAACTCTCACTGTGCTGGTGTCCTAAGATCAGCACGCAAACTTCTCTTCCCCTTGCGTATCTTTTTGCATCATCTACTCTCTCTTTATCCATATCAGAATTGTAAGACCATTATAAGATATGTTCTGATTTCACGTGTATACAACACAGTAATTAATCACTGTGTGCTTGTGGGGATGCCTCCAAGGTACCAAAAATGCAGACATGAAATGATAATTTATTGATTTAATGTAGTCTGAAGCAAGTTCTCTAGGCAGTTTAGCTGGAAAAATTATAGTGCAATACTATAACTAACTTGTATTCTTTTTTTCTTTTCTTTAATGAACAGATTTAGTTTTCATTTTTGATTACCAGTTCAGAAAAAATGTTATGTACAAAAGTTATTGTTAATTTTAAAATTATTTTATGTTAGTTATTTTAAAAATTATTTCATGTCATTTATTTAAAATTATTTTATGTTTCATTTGTTTAAATATCCTAAAAACAAATTTAAAACTGTTAGACTACTGTTCTCCCCATCAGGGAATTGGATTTTACTTATTTTTATTCAGTTATTTACTTCCAGGTGTATGTGCAATATTCATTATGGCTATATTTATGAGTGTACTTTTTGATATCAAATTAATTGTAGAATCCCACGTGTTGACTGTGATGTTACCAGCATTACATAGTGCTGAGGGAAATTGAAATTTTCCATTGAAAGATCTCATTTTCAATTGGTTACTACTTTTCCAGAAGTTAAATTTTCAAACTATATTATGTGTGACAATATCAAACCATTGGGATCGGGATTTTTTAGTTTAGGAGACAGACTTTCAAAATTTTCTAGGGCATCCCATTCAAAAGCTAGAAGAAGAGAGATGAGAAGACTTAAGTCTAAGCCTCTATTGAGAGAGGGACTACCTTTCAGATAATTGTAAGTGTTCTCAAATCTTTAAGGAAATCTAGGTAATCTTGGGGTTCAGTTCTGTAGATTCAAAACCACTTCATTTATTGCACAAATATTTAGTTGTTTCACTTGTTGTTCAAAATAAAACATGCAGGAGCTATGGGTGGCTTCTGTCTCATATCTAGCAACTTAGAAGATGAAGATTCCATCCATGACAAAATGGTTTTAAAATATCTGCTAGTTGAGGTAAAATTAATCAGGTAGTTCCCAGGAGACATACTTTAAATATTTGCCTGTTTTTGTTAGCACCACCTGATTTTTCTTCCATACTTTTAAAAAGCTATGCTATTTCCTGCTATTGCCCAGGAAAAACAAAAAATAAAACAATGCAAAGCAAAACAAAAAAGCCCAAACAAAAAAAAAAATCCAAACCACAAAATGTTCATGGGCTGAAATATTAACAGGCAAAAACATGCCTGTTAATGACATGACTCTTTAATGTTGGAGGAGTCAGAGTATTCAATTGTTCAGAGAAGACAAATACTAACAGCTTCCAATGCCCTGGTTGCTCTTGATTTTGAATTAAAAAGCTTTAAAGTTAGAAAACCAACAAGCATGGAACCATAGAATCGTAGGATATGCTGAGTTGGAAAAGACCTATCAGGATCATCAAGTCAAGCTCCTAGCCTGGTGCAGGAAAATCCAAAAATCACATCATGTGCCCAAGAGCATTGTCCAAATGCTTCTTGAACTCAGACAGGCTTGGTACTATGACTGTTTCCTTGAGGAGCCCGATCCAGTACTCAACTACTCTTTGGGTGAAAAACATCTTCCTGATATCTAATATAAACCTCCCCTGATTCAGCTTCACAGCATTTACTCAAATCCAATCACTGGTCTCAAGAGTGAAGAGGTCAGTACCCTCTGCTTCTCCTCATGAGCGTGTTGAAGATCTCAATGAATTCTTCCCTCAGCTTCCTCCAGGCTGAACGTACCAAGTGACCTGAGCTGGTCCTCACACACCTTCCTCTCCAGACCCTTCACCATCTCCCTTGCTCTCCTTTGGGTACTCTCTAATAGCTTCATTTCTTGTATTGTGGCACCCAAAACTGCCCCCAGCACCTGAGGTGAGGCTGCCCCAGAGCAGAACATACCAGGACAATCCCCTCCCTTGTCCAGCTGGTGATGCTGTGCCTGATTCTCCCAGCTGGCCCTCCTGGCTACTAACTCTTGTTAAATGTGCCGTTGACAAGGTCTCCCAGCTGCCCTTCTGTAGCACTGCTCTTCAGCTTCCCCAGACTATACACAGAATTAGGGTTGTCCTATCCCAGGTGCAGAATCCAGCACTTGCCCTTGTAAAAGTGCTTAAAAATGCTTTAAGAAGATGGACATGTCTGAAGCCAGGAAAACCACTGAATTTTTTGTTCTCCTTATTCTTGAACAGACAGTCTAAACATTGGGTCACTGGGACATCATAAAAAGTGTCTCTTTTTCCTCCTCTACAATGAGCTGCATTTACAAGCAAAATACAGTATGGTGTTCATCTCTGAAATGTTTTGAATCTCCTGGCATGCTGTATATTTCTCTTAATCACCTCTTAAAAAATTTGGCACCTGAGAGTATGCCATTTTCCTCTGCTTAGCTGTTTATTACTTTTTTTGAAACTCAGACTGAATGCTGATAGCCTGCATCTGTTGAGATATATATTCTCTGAAGAAGACCAGCTTGCTAGAAGTGGGGAACCAATAGCATGTTTAGGTAATTTCAGGGCATGGACCTACTGGGCAGAGGGAATGCTCAGCTTTTATTTTATTTGAGGTCTGAACAAGTCTTTTTCTGTATCTGTGCACTTAGGGATTAACACTAAAATTATCTTTTATTTTATTTTTTTAAACAAAAAATTATTTTATTTTATTTTGTTTTATTTTATTTTATTTTATTTTATTGTCTGAAGGCTTGAAGACCCAGAGTCAAAGGAAAGTATTTTGCCTTAGTAGGCAGCATATACCTATATTCATATTTGTAAATTCAATATACCTGGCATTAGTTTCTGAGTATGAGGCTGGCTATTCTGGAATGGTTTTCTTTTCCATTTTACTGTCATATTCTTAACTTTGCTATGAGCCTCTCATCTTTTTACTCTTGGGCATAAGGGAGATAAAAACAGCAGGACAATATTGATACTGATAATGAACATTCTGTCAAGCAGCTGGACCAGACCATGAAAACTGAATCTTTTTTAGGAGGTCTTTCAGTAGAGAATTTTATTTTACTCTTATCATACCCATAAGAAAGGAAAAAGCAATTCCAGTCTAGATTAAAGAAAAAAAAGTATTCTGTGACTATGAGTATTCATTTTCTTTCATGACCAAAAATATCTTTCAACTGGAAGTGTTCTTTGTACTGCTTTTTATATAACAAGAAATGGTAAATATAAAGGCCTTAAATCCTGTATCTACAACAGAAAATTGTATTCACCTTAGACTATTCTCTTTCACTGAGAACATCCATTGTCTAAATTACCTCATCTTATTTCTCTGAATAGCATTTTATCATGTCAAAACTGCCTTTTGGAAATTATCTCTAGGCATAGTAACCTATGAGCCTCACTTGGGATTTATCTAGGGAAGGTTTTGCAAATCCATATCAAAGTTAAAGTGCAAGTTTCTAGTCTGTATATAAGTGGGAAAATTCTCCCAGCTTAGACACCAAACTCGTGTGTCTGGAAATATTTCTAATGTTCATTATTTTATTACCTTTGGAAGAACAGACAGGCAACTCAGGAGGACTATCTTGAGTCAGAATTTAGAAGGGTGTCATGAGATTATGCAGGGAAAAAATTAGAAGGGCAAAACCTTAATATGGCTAAAGCTGTGAGAAACCAAATGTTTTTATAAATATATCAGCAAAAGAAAAAAAAGAGTACTAAGGAGAATCTCCATGCTTTGCAGGTTGGGGGGTGGAATCATAATAACACAGGATGAGGAAAAGTCTAGCACTTTCTTTGCCTCAGTCTTTAATAGCACAGCAAGCTGTCTTCAGGTTGCCCAGCCCCGTGAGCTGAAATACCGGGAGCAGAATGAAACCTCCATAGAGCAGGGAAGAAACAATCCGAGATCTGCTACACCTCTTAGATACACAGAAGCCTATGGGGCCATATGAGATTCACCCAAGTGTACTGGGTGATGGAAGTGCTCACTGGGCCACTTTCAATCATTTACCAGCAGTCCTGGCTTACTGAGGAGGTCCCAGCTGACTGTATATTAGTAAATATCAGTAAATATTATCATATTAGTAAATATGATACCCATCTGCAAGACAGTCAGGCAGGAGGATCTGGGGAACTGCAGGCCTGTTAGCCTGACCTCAGTGCCAGGGAAGATCATGGAGCAGATCATCTTGAGTGCCATCACACAAGATGTACAAGACAACCAGGGATCAGGCCCAGAGAGTATAGGTTTATGAATGACAGGTCCAGCTCAACCTGCCTCATCTACTTCTATGAAAAAGTGATCCACCAGGCCGATGACAGAAAGGCTGTGGGTGTTGGCTGCCTATTAAAGTCTTTGACACTGTCTCCCACAGCATTCTTCTGGAGAGTGTGGCTGCTCATGGCTAGGACAGGCACAATGTCCATTGTGTAAAAAACTATCTGGAGGATGGATCCCAGAAAATGGTGGTGGATGAAGTTAAATCCAGTTAGTGGCTGGTCATAAGCTCCCCAGGACTCAGTACTGAGGAAAGTCCTGTTTAATATCTCTATTCCTGGATGAGAGGATTAAATGCATCTCCAGTAAATTTGGGAGTTACACCAAGTTGAGTGGGAGTCTTGACCTACTGGAGAGTACAAAGCCTTTAACCTGGAGAACCTGGATTTATAGGCCAAAACCTAATGTATAAAGGCAGTTTTCTAAAGTTCAACAAAGCAAAGTGCTGGATCCTGGACTGGGACAGGCTGAGGGAAGAATGTCTGGAAAGCTGCCAGCAGAGAAGGACCTTGGTGTGCTGGTCAACAGCGGCTCAACGTGAGCCAGTGTGGGCCCAAGTGGCCAAGGAGGCAAATGCTATCCTGGCTTTCAGTGTGGCCAGCAGTAAGAAGGCAAAGATCATCCCCCTGTACCTCAAATGCAGTGTTTGGTTTTGAGCTCCTCAATATAAACAAGACATTGAGGGGCTGGAGAGTGTCCAGCGAATGTCAATGAAGCTGGTGAAGGGGCTGGAGCACAGATCTCATAAAGAGCACCTGAGAGAGCTGGGGTTGTTTAGCCTGGAATAAAGCAGGGTTGGGACAACCTTCACGGTCTCTACAAGTGCCTGAAAGGTAGTTAAATCTTGGTGGGTTTCAGTCTCTTCTCTGAAGTAACAAGCAACAGGATGAGAAGAAATCACTCCAAGATCTTCCAGGGGAAATTCAGATTAGATATTAGGGAAAATTTCTTCACCAAAAGGGTGGTCAGGCATTGGAGAAAGCTGCTGAGGTATATGGTAGAATCACCATCACTGGAAGTGTTCAAAATATATCTAGGTGTGGCACCTGGGGACATTGTTTATTGGTGAAGGTGGCAGTGGTATTTTACTGGTAGGACTCGATAGTCTGTGATCTTGGGGATCTTTTCCAGCTATAACAATTTTATGCTTCTATGCTTAATTTAGCATATTTCCAGAAATGTAGGTGATTCTCTAGACTTCAGAGAAAGCTGTGAATATGGCATTTCAACATCTTAGCTGTCTTCTCTTATAGGTTTTCAAAAACTTATTCACAAAATTCCAAACACAAAGTCTTTTATGGCTGTATGTCCAGTATTGTGTGCTAAATGTGTCTAAAACTCAAGTTTAATTTAGACTTTCAAAATAATATTCTGCTAACTATAAAATTTAGTTTAAAGTACCATAACTTCCTGGCTCTAACCACTCAATTTAAGATTCACTAATAAAGGGACACTGTATTCTTCCAAAGAATAAGTACTATCAAGATTCACATACTGAACAATTCCATTTTTGCAGGCAAAAAGACAGAGATCTTGTAGAAAACATGACATTTATAGTCTCATTAAAATGGCATTGCAAAGAATATATGTAAGCAAATTAAAGAAATAAATGAAAAAAATGAAAACAATAACAACTCTTTTTTCACTTTCTAAGTTTTGAGGGCTTAATGTGTAAAGTTAGGAAAGAAAAGAATGGAATTTTGATGTTTAAGTCATCATAGTTATACATGCATTGTCTGATGTTATATTTTCGGATTTAAGTGAAAAATATATTTTGATTAAAGGAAATTATGTATATACTTAGATAAACAATTCACTTACATCCTTAAATCCAAATACCAAGGTATACAGTAAACAAGTTCTAGTTTAGTACATTATCTGCTGCTAAAAATTCTCAGTTTAAATGCCAGGAACTGACAAATGAGGTCAGCAAATGATAATTGAGTCGATTAATGTACTGTGACAAGTTGGAGAAAATGAAGCATTTTCATGCTATATCAATGAAAGTGCTACCTCTTGTAAAGCTAAGACACAGACATTTGTAGAACATGCCAATATAAAGCTTTTTTCATGGGCCTCATTCATGTTTTGAAGCCAGAGCACGAGACCTGCTTTGCATTATGTTTAATGTTGTCTTTTTCTATTGCAGTTTGTTGAGGCATCTGTGATGAGGGATAAGGACACACACTTAACTGAGAGAATACTTTTTTTCTCTAGGAAAACAACAGTTATAAAAACCAATTACCAGAAAAAACTTAAAAATAATGAAAGCCCTAAAAACTGAGATTGTTCCCATTTTTCAAATATAGTAATCTATATTTGTTTAAAAATATTACTATGGGAGAATAGTTATTGGTAAAAGGCAGACCTTTGTCTTGGGTTTTTTTGTGAGTAATTTGTGAAAATGAATTCAAAATATTAAATTTTAGATTAGAGAATGAGATCTTCAGAGAATACCTAGTAAGCTTTTGTCAAAAGATCCTTGAGAGCACAGCTTAAATCATGATTTAAGATCATGAAGCTTTAACAGCTTCAGTTTTAACTTGGAAATAAAAGAATTATGCTTAAAGTAAGGAAAATTCTCATGTCTGACTTTTCCGTTTAAATTAACACCTCTGAAAACTTCTGAACAAGAACGTATATTAATGTCATAAGTGGGATCAAACAAAACTTCAACTTTTACCATGAAGTGAATCATTGCCTCAGTATTGAGGCTTATTTCTCAATAATTGTGCACTAGTTTCCTGAAACCACCCTTTGTTTTATTTCAAAGGTGCGTGAAAATATTGGATTAATAAATTAGCTTTTCATTTGGAGCATTTGACAGTAAATAGGTTTATGGGAAAAGTAATGTGAATTTCTAATTCATTCTTAGTCTTTTCACTGTCAAAAAGAGGCATAGTGTAGCTTGTTCATGAAATCCAAATTTTAAGTGAAAGAATGAATGAATAAGACATTACATTTTTGAAAAACAAGAAAAAAAAAGCCAGGGAAGGCCAAAAGCATGTGTGTATGTATGCATGTTTGAATTATATATATATATATATATATATATTAAGACACATGTAAAAATATGAAATAATATTATATATATGAAATAATAAAATACTTTGAGCTTTATGTGTTCATGCATGTATGTTAAACACAAAGTAAGAGATGCAGCCAGGTACTAATGCATTCAGCCATTACATTTTTAAACATTTTGGCTTTACAAAAGCCAAGAAAGCCAGAAGAAGAAAACTGTCTTCAGGAAAGTGAGATGAAATGGACTTTAGAATGAGGAAATACAATACAGAAGAAATGAAATTATGGTGGAGATGACAGATATAATCACTCATGTGAGAGGAGAAGGAGGCAGAAAATCAACATTCCTATGAAAGAATGATGGAAGCACCGAGTAGAACTATACTTTTTCTTATATGTAAGTAGGAAAATAATGTTAGCAAAAGCCTATGGAAATGCAAAAAAAAAAAAAAAAAAAACAAAATAGTGGAGATTAAGAGTTCCATTACTGGGCCATGCATGGACCTTGATGACTTCATAAACAACCATTGTTTGCCTTGTGTGTTGAGGGCAAATACAGGTGATTCGGAATGTAAAATATGGAACAATAGATATTTGAGAAGAAAACAATTTAGTGTCTAGCAACATTTCACTGGCAATTCTAGAAGGGTGGGGAGGTGCAGCTTTGTTTGATAAACTGTCAGAATCATGTGAAGGGATGGTATTATAGGTGTTGGGATACTTTTTAGTAGGGTGCGGTGCTGTGAGAGATAGCACAGCATGATATGTAGGGTAGGATTTTGCTTTACCAATTCTGAGTGCATGAGTCGTTATTGTTTATCAGCTGAACTGGCTCTGGGGGAAAAAACCCAGATTTAATCACACAATTCACAACATTAAAATTGTCTTTTTAATTTCTTTACAGACCATGAATATAACCTAGATGACTGGTGAAGCTGTAGCAGCTATTGACAAAGAGGAAATGCTTTGTAAACTGAATTCCAGCAAAATTCTTTGAATATATAGTATACATAACACCTGCAGGGCAGGTTGTCCTACATATCATTCAAAAACTTGGAATATTGAGAATATGTTCATAATTCTTGTGTTAAGAAGTAAAATAAAATAAAAAAATGTAGGGTATGAACGACTTAAATATTTTTGTTTCCATTGCATTATTTTATAGGAAGTATGGAAATATAAATATTTTGTACTTTAATGTTACATCATTTTTCAAGTTGAACTCAAACCCTGAAAGACTGTAAAACATCCTAAGAAACAGGTCAGAAAGTACTAAAGAAGTTTTAGAATACTGCTTTTTTTTAAAGATTGGATTGAAAATACACATATAAACAGTCCTACTGCAATACAGCTTGGGCATATTTTTTTAAAAAATTCGATTGGCTACATATGGATATTTCTTCATGAACCTCAAACACAGAAGAGATTATGTAGAAAAATAGAAGTCTAGGGCAAAGTACTAGACATAAACTGACCTGAGCAAAATCAGGAAAGCCTTCACACAAATTAAATATACTAAGGTACAAAGTTACACAAGCATTTATTCTGCAAGTAAGTTAACAGCAACATGGAAACTTTGAAATTCATACTAATGCCACAAAAATGAAGTAAATCACATTATGCTAACTTGATGAAAACAGAACAGATGGCAATTACAATGAAAAAGATAAAATCTTAGTCAGGAATAAACAAGAAAACTTTAAAAGTGCTTTAAAAATTCACACATTTTCCTTTTATAGGTTAATTTCATATAAAAACACTTGGACTTTGGAAAATTAAGTCTCCGAGATTAAGTAATTTGTCTATTTAGAATTCAGGGATACTTGAGATTTTGAAAGCTCTATGGTCTCTATTTTTATAATATCAGAAAAGAGGAATTACTAGATATAGATACACCGATAGTTTTCAATGTTCCTTGAAAACTATTAGGAACACATAATCAAACCAACTATATTTTCCAGTTTTCCTTCTTCCAGTGTTTGCATGTGAAACATCAATAATAATTGTAGCTAAGAAATTAAACAGATGAGACATCTGGTGGTATGGATAGAGCAGATCTGAACTACATTGTCAAGCCTTTGGAGTCTCCACCACCACTATTTAAAACAGAATAAAAAGAACATCTGTCAAAAATGACTCATATTTAAGCAGAAACTGAGTTAGATACCTTTGTGAGATACCTTCATGAGATACTTTCATGATCTCTGTTCCAGTCACAACATGCAATGAACTGAATAAAAACAATAGACACAGAAATATTCCTAGTAGCATTAAAGAACTGTTCAGAACCAAACTTCCTTATGATCATAACAGTAGTGTCTACTTAAAAAATGAATTAAACAAATAAAAAACATACTTATTTTATGTAACTTTTTTAACTGAGTAGCAGCTGACAAAAATAACATGAAATCTTCTCATTCAAAAATATTAAATTCAAACGGGATAGAAAAGTCTTTCTTTAATTGCTTGCAGTATTTAAGCTACTCATGTTACTCTCTAACTTAAAACTGCATGAAATTCTATAAATAATCACAATTTCAACTTTAGACTTTATAATGGGTATCACATTATTTCAACCTGCTTGAAAATCTCTTTATCTTGATTTCTTGGCTTTAAAAACCATGTCTCTTACAGGATCTCAAATATAGCATCCTCTTTGTCCAAAATTACAGATTACCCTCTATAAAATAGACCGACAACTTTTATATCTTGGTACATGTTCAGAGAACTCTGTATTAATTATACTAAAGCAACATCTAAGCTAGTTGTTTTTTGCACAGACTTTTCACTCCATTTATGCCTTTTCAGTTGTTCAGTAATATATTCATAATGCTTAAGAGGAAAGGAGAAATAGTAAAATAATAAGTCATAGATGTATTGAATTAAATACCAGAAAGAAACATTGGGTTGTGTGGCCTGAAATACTTTTTTATTTTTTTCCTTGTTAACCTGTATAAAGCCCAATTAGTTGTAAAGTCTCAGTTTTTATCACTTTTGTTTTTTCCAATAAGAAGTCATATAAGGAAACTTGAAAGATGCTAGCTTGATCTGATGAAGGTCAATTTAGCTTCCTTGCTTGAAAGAAAATCAAACTCTCAAAAGGCACTCTGAGGGAATACAGAGACATTAGATTTCCTACATTAAAAAGGCATTTGCCAATGTAATGAATAGTTTTCATTGAAGAAGGGAGAGGGACAAGGAGGACAATGGCACCTTCCTAGTTTCCTTCCTCAATGACAACCAGATATATATAAAACTCAGTTGTATGCTCATGCATGTGAACTATCTCTCTGAAACCTGCAAAACATTGGGCATTAGAATTGCAATGCAGTGGTGAGAGAACATTTATATTCTTGGTCTCACAAAGAAGTCATAGAAATTGGAAACTATCCAGAAATTACTAGAGGAGAGTGCAAAACTGCCACTGATGTACAGAACAAGCTAGGAATAGTTCAAGGATGTGAAGAGACCATTCCGCCCGGCAACTATTTACAAAACGAACGGGACGGGACCACTGATGATGCGTCTAGAGCTGTTTAATTTGCAAAATCTTTAAAATACATAGCTTCGGCCTATGTTAAGATATTGCCAGCTCACATCCAAGCGGTAAGACAAAGAAACTTACTTGTGACAAGATACCAAATACACATCTTAGCCAATTACACAGAGCAAAGAAAGATTGA
>JAWWEY010000115.1:135790982-135813227 GCA_035582745.1 Loriotus luctuosus
ATTGTAAAAACATATCTGATATTTTTTTACATACCAGGTAATCTGCTACAGAAGCAATTTGTAATAAAGGGAATCTTCAAGCATATATTAAATCAATAAAAAAATCCATGAACCATATTTAGTCTTAGATATTTTATTGAATATTTTTGACAAAATTTTCTTTTATATGAAAGAGCCAAAAGACAAAGCTGAAAGGGAACAAGCAGAAGCAAAGACATTAAAGACACAAAATAAATAAGAAATGTAACTAAAACAACATGGGATAATTTTGGAAATTTGTTTCCAAAATGGAAGAGGAGCAGTGTACATAGACATTAGCACTATCTCCTTCTGAAATTCCAGAAAACAGATATTCTAAATTCCTCTTTAAATGAATGAGAATGGACATTACAATAACAAAACTGATTGCATTATAAATTTATTTCTTATCTCAAATGTCTAATATGGCAGATCAGCACCAAGTGGAAGGCCAGAATGTAGCCCTTGAAACTTGGTTTGCATCTTAAGTGCAATAAACAAGGGTGTGACATTCCCAGACTCATATCTAAATTATTTTCAAATTTCTATCTCCCTTTTTTAGCCAAACCACTATGATAAACACTCTATAAAACTGAAAAGAAATATTTCTGTTCAAATATTAAATTTAATAATAATTTTACTTACCTTTGTCAAATATAAGACTTTATTGCTATAAAAATGAGGTAATAAACCCGAAGAATTATTTCATGAAAGTATTACTTAGATTAAGGATAAGCATTGTTCAAGCTGTTCTGCTTATAAAATGTGTAGAGACCTTATTCAACATTTCCTTTTAGTGAAAGAACAAGCTAATTAACATATCAATATCCTACTGCAGACTGGGATTTTCTCTGATATTTAACAGAAATCTCATACT
This sequence comes from Loriotus luctuosus, assembly GCA_035582745.1. Lineage (NCBI taxonomy): Eukaryota > Metazoa > Chordata > Aves > Passeriformes > Thraupidae > Loriotus > Loriotus luctuosus. The sequence continues at coordinate 135,791,878 of JAWWEY010000115.1, forward strand.
TGAACTTTTGTAATTATTTTAATTTTCTTTACCTTTCGGCCCACGTCTTTTGACAGAGAGTGGAGGATGTTAAAAAAGTCTAACACCTGGACTTCATAGTATGAATGTAAATCACAGAGAATATGCTGATATACTATTATTACCAGTAGCAATAACAATTGTGAGACTGAAACAAAATGGTGGATTTAAAACTGCAGCAGTATCTAAAGATTTTTTTTGTAACTTGTGCTCAACATTAGTAGGAGCAAGCAATGGACTGCAAGATGCAAGTTCTACAGGATGCCAGACATAATTTAGGAAAGTAAAAGGAGCTCTCATACTATTCTACCATATTATGACTGTTAAAATATTGGACCTGTAGGCCAATATCCCAAGGAATGGAAATGTTCCAGAAATCAGTCAACAAAGGAGTAGATTAAATGAACAGGCTGTTGAAATGGGGATGGAAAGGCAATGAAAAATATCCATTATGAAAATTAGGAAAAGTATAAAAAACCAAGTATTCTTATAAGTATTCTGTCTGCACAGCTGTTGAATCAGTGTGTTAGTTAAGACAACTAATTGAGGTTATATGAAACTACCATCATGAAGTCCAAGCTGTCCTTTCTGCGGTGAGAGAATTTTTGGTCTTTCTTCAAAAGTCTCCTGATTTAGCTGGAGATATCACTGCTCATTGCAGAGGTTTGAGATAGATGATGTTCAAAGATACCTTCCAACCAAACTATTCTTTAATTTTGAGAAGGAAAACAAAAAGAAAATAATATTAAAGAAGTACAAGAAAATGGTGACAGTATATTTTAGAATGCAACTGTTGGTCATCCTGTCTTCTGACACAATCTCAGATAAAATAAAAGCAAGAAGGAGGAAGGAACTAAATTTTGGCTAGTTCATTTTAAATCCTATAAATGTTTTTAACTGTTATAACAGCTGTTTTAACAGTTTTTGACTAGAACAGCAGTTGTTTAACAGTATTTTGCATTTAGTGCCACTTTTTTGGACCCTCACACACTGAGGGATGCCAGATATAGCCATCAGCCACTCTATGTAGAGAGAAAAGGTTATGACAACCCTGTTATTATAATAAATGGTTATTTTTTGTTCTCTAGACTTGAACTATAGTCTTCTTATCCCTTTCTTGATACTATTTGTTTTACTGTAATTTATATATTTTTGCTCATTTATAATTTTCCATAGACATTAGGAAATCCACACAGTGTAAAAATAAACAACAAAAGAAAGGAGTGAGTGCATTCCATGTCAACTCACAGTACTTAACGCAAGTGTCAAAGGAATTAAAGTATTTGCCAATGGTAAATGAAATTTAAAATATTAAACTTTTTCACATAAAAAGTTTATATTTGAGAATATGACTTCAAGAAAATATGTAAAAAAGACATTATTAAGAGTACTTGCTAACAAACACATATATTTGTAAAGGAATATAGGACTAAACAATCCAAACCCTGAAGTATGCAATAGCAGAACTACCTGCCCTTCTTTATAAAGAAAAGAATCAGCTCTGAAGATGTCTGTTCTGTTAGTCTTAGAACTAAATTGATTCATCTATTTCTAATTAACAAAGCACTTCTAAGACGGGACTTTAACCTAATTATTCCTAAATTGATGAATTTTATATAAATTTTATATAATTTTATTTATCTTTATGTCAAATTGCTTACTGACAGCTCTACAAACAAACTTCATCCAAAGTTCAGCTAACTTCAGAGAGATATTGACCTACATTTAGGAGGCTTGCAGATGATCTACAATGACTTTTGAAATGTCAGCATCTTGTGCTCTTGGTTTTGTTTCCTTGTTTAGTCATTTTCCGAATTATGGAAAATTAAACTTTATATGGTTGCATGTAAATTGTTCAAATAAGAGGGATTTAAGTTTTGTTTGTGTGTTTGTATTTTTCTGGTTGGTCTCTTGTGCTTTTTTTTGTTTTTGTATTTGTACATATGCTGTGAACCCTCACTCCATGATCAGTAGCAAGAAAGAAACCAACATTTTATTCTTTATCAATACTTCACTACTCAAGCCTGGGGAAAAGTCAGTAATTTGATCCTATGGAAGACAGCTACAAACTATTTTATTTGCAATTACACTGGACAAAAGACTGAAGCATTTTTCTATTCTTGGACTACAACTTGGTAACCCTGTGCTTAGGTGAAAATTTGGCCTATAGCATCACATTTTAACTGATTTTACTTTTAAACAACCCTCAAACACTGAAAATTTCAGATATATTACACTCTGTCTCAGAAAGTAATTTTTTTTAATTACTATAAATCTGTAATCAGTTAGTAACCTTTATCTTTCTACCTCTTTTAGAAAACACAAATACTACTGGTACATGTGTTCATGTAGGAAAAGGTTTGCAATAAATAGGGTTGTTAGAAAACACAAAATGGATTCTTTCATTTGCTTGAAATGTACAGTAACAACAAAGAAACCACAATTTCTTGCCTTGAATAATATATTTAGGATGTCCCTAACACAAATTTTAAGACAACAGGAGTTATGTCTCTATTAAAAATTTCTAAGGAGACAAAAGGAGCTGATCCTATCCCCATGGTGCTAATGAATGTCTTCCAAGCCCCAGGAGAGGATCTTATTAGTCAAGACATTTATTCAAAAATTTTATCAAGGTGATGTCATCTTTTATTGCCCATGCTGGCTCTGTGTTGCAGACAAGACACAAGCACCTGTTCTGAAGAATGCTAACTTTATAGAATATCTCATAGCTGATGTCATTAGGACATACATTTTCAAAAGGGAAGGCAGAACTTTTACTTCAGATTTGGATTCTGACCAAGACTATTGTCATGCGTATATAGTTAGAATTAAAATTTAGTATAAATATTTTAATAGTTTAACATTTCTATTCTCTCTACAAGAGACATAAGCACAATGTTGATAGCCGAAAGGAAAAATGGTAAAAAGCATCTCCTGAAATGGAATTACTTTTTTTTCACAAGACTTATTAATACATGAGGAGCAAAAATGGAGGCTGTCTCTTCCTGATCTCTCTGTAACTCTATGCCTTAAATGGAGAGATGCCAAAAGTCCTCAGAGTTTTTTTCACTGAAGATGCTCTTACTCAAGATCTTCTGTATTATATCTATACTGTGACTGCAGGTGATTAAGGTGTCTTGTGTCCAGCAGGTCGCTCTGAGGTGTGGGTATAGGAGAACACACACCAAGGTTAAACTACTCGCTCTGTCACTGATGCTGCTGTGGTTACCTGTTTTCATACCTTGCTGAAGATGAACATCATGGCAAGGTTATAATTGGATACAGCTATCTTTTCCAAAATACAAAAATATACAAGCAACACTGTAACCACTGTATTTTAGATCAGTTCTTTCATGCTGAACAAACAATGTTTAAAAGCACCTGAAAGCTCACTGCTGCTTTTCCTTGCTGTGACAACACACAGCACAATAGACTGTAATTTATTCAGGGTTCTGAGTCATTGTACAGCTAGCACAAACTGCATTTAATTCCGTAACAGATGAATCACACCTGAAGGAAGTATGAATAAACTGCAGAGAGCTATCTTCTCCTTGTGCCAGAAAAATCTTATTTAAAAAAAAAATCAGCCACTCACCTTCACAAACTTGAATTTTTGAAGAGTTTTCTAAGTGTTTCAGATGAACAAAATGTTGTCCAGAAGGAATAAAAGAAGAAAACACAAGTGCAGCATGCATGCTTATACTAACTGATACTAAATTATGTCCAACAATTCTAATAAATATGAAGTTAGACAAGAATATCAGGTGGCATGGGGGGGATGATCAAACTGAATCAGGTAAAGGGAGTCATACAGGGGTAGGAAGCAAGCAGAGTGTGATAACATGGGAGGAATCCAGAAACATTGTTAGAATGTTTCAACACCCAGAGATGAAATTAGGAAATCTAAATGCCAAATGGAATTGCATCTGGCCAGAGATGTCAAAGTAAACAAGAATTTGTGTGAGCACATAAGTGACTAATGATAGACTAGGGGAAATGTGAGCCCATTCCAACAAGATGGGGACCTGGAAAAGGCTGTGATATAAAACGCTTTCTTTGCCCCAGCCTTTGCATGCAAGACTGTCCTTCAAAAAACCAAGATCCCAGAGACAAAGGGAAAAGGCTGGAGCAAAGAAGATATACACTAGATGAAGAGCACCAGATCAGGCAACACTTACATGAAATGGGTGTACACTTAGTCCACAGTCCCTGATGAGATGCACACAGTAAAAGGATCCCTGCCCATGGCAGGAGGGTAAGAACTACCTGACCTTTACGGTCCCTTAACCCTTCTACGGTTCTGTGGACAAATTTGTTTAAAAAAATACTACAACACTTAAACCCCACTAAATTCTGTGTGTCTGTTTGAATAAGTAAACACATGTTAAATATATTTATATGGTTTGGAACAGTTTGTGAGGCAATCTTATATATAATGTTTAAGAGTTATACTGACAGTTTGCTCATATATTCAAGCAAATTATTATACATAAGTGGGGGGAAAAGTAAAAATACACACAATTTGTCTTATCAAATTACTTTTCTTTTTTGTAAGAATAATGTATAATGGAAGAATGGAATGGAACTTGTACTCAGAGAAAATTTTGTATTAGCCACCTCTATTGATCTATTAGGCTTCACTAACAACATAACTGCACGAATTGTGATTACCCTGTGCAAAAAATTATTGACATTTTAAATGCCAAGTTATTTTTTATTAGTATAAATAATGTAAATTAAGAACATGACTATTTCTAGATGCTTATGAAAGACATACATGTTAATGGAAATTACTTTCGACCAAAGAGTAAAATGTTACACGCAACTACAACCATTTTGTGTTTTATTTGTATTAGATGTAAAGTGACATTTTATATGTAAGAAGTGGACTCATATATGTATGATTTATTTCAACATTGTAAGAAGATTGACTGAAATCACAGCAATTCTAATCAGGACACCAATTCTTATTAAAACACGATGAAATTAATTTTACCAAAAGCACAAAGTGGGGCTCAGTCATAACAATCCTTCTAAACTGAGGTGTTCTAAATACTTAGAAATAATTTTGCCCAGCACTACAAGGAACATTTCATAACTTCTGTCAAGATTTTGACCTACTGATTCAGTAATATTGACTTTTCTTTTAGGACTGCAGGATTAATTTCACAATTCATACCTTTACAGGTCCATTTTCTCTTACCTCATAATCTAAAATTTGGGTATGTGTAATTTCATTTCAGAGTAATGATTTATGTCCTTGTTGTGCATATTTTTTCCTTCCTGCTTTTCTGTACACATGCTTCCTTTTCTATCTTTGGGAAAATTTCAGTAAAATCTTTTGCAGAATCATTTTATATTTGCTTGACGTCAACAAGTTCATTGAAATAGCTGGCCTTAGTTCCATCCCAAGATTCTTATTGCTTGTCACACACCAGAAGGTGAGCTGAGACATCTCAGTTTGACCTTTAAGGGATTGTGACTGAGGGTCAGTCACTGCAGCATCTGAACAAACAGTAAGAAGAGAAAAGGTGAGGATATTCAGGATCTGTCTGGGTAGGAAGAAGTATCCCAAATATCTAAAATTCCAAGAACTCCCAAGATGACCTTAGGATTAAACCCCATTAATTTTTGGACTTTAGGGCAGGTGTAAGATGATACGTTGTTTTTTATCAGATGTTTTTAAATAATTAGGCCTCTGATGAGAGTTCTACCTCTGTGTGAAAATGATAGATATGTTAGTATGACAGACTGATTGAATTCAAAGTTCTAAGGGCAGAAGTGGAGACTATAGCACTGAAACCCCAGATGAATGGTTAGAAAAAAAAGAATGGGTTGTTTACAGGTAGAAGGTTCATAAATTTCTACTGTTGTCATCACATATGGCTGCAACTGTTTTTAACTGTAGCACTTACGATCTCAATTTTCTGGCACTAGTGGTGATGACTTTATTAGCCTCTGTCTAACTTTCTCTTTTCTTGTTATTATATCTTTCAAAGCTGGTCCCATCTTTTTAAGTTCTTTAAATGATACCTGATCTGTGACAGCAGACAAGTTGGATCTTTTAATTTTTATTTATTTAATTAATTAAGTTTTATTTTAATCTTCTCCATTTCCTTTTTGGCCAATTAATGTTGCTTATTTTATCACATCTCTGCTTTATACTTTGCCAGGATTCATTAATCTGCAGCATTTGAAAAAGAACTGTTTTTTCAATAATCTGTTTTGATGCAAGTCCAGCATTAAAGCATGAAAGGTTTTATAAGAATTTATGTTCCTGCTTATAATTTTTGTCTTCCATAAAAACACAGGAGGGAGGGGTTCATTTATGATTTGGAGGAGGAGGGATGTTCTTTTTTTTTTTTTCTTCATACTACAGGTCAGATTTTAAAGACAGTAAACACAAGGCGCAAGTTATTTTACACTCATGACATTTTTTTAGACTTTTTGACAATTTAATCAGCCTTTTTGATGCTATTTTATTAATAACAGTAGCTATCCTCTTGCAGTCAGTTGTAGTCTCGTAGCCCTCAAGTGCCATCTAAAGTCTATTTACAATTCTTGTGAATTTTCCCTGCTGACATGTCTTCTGTATTTCCTGACTCCCCTACGTGTTCTTTCCTCTTTATTTAGCTTTTGACTGTTCTTCATCTGTTTAGTCTCTCCTAGCAGATGAATCTAGCATCCTGCTTTTTTAAATTCTGAAATCTAGTTCATTACTAGAATGTATAGTCCTGTGACGTGTGTTTATTTAATTTTAGCCTTATGTTTACCACATTGAACGCAAGGAGCTTTTATTTCCTTTCCATTTTTTGTTCATTTGATTCCAAGTCAGCCAGGCATTTTGAGTGTGATACTGATTGCACATTCAGTGCTTTTCAAAATTTTCAGTTGTCTCATATACTCAGCATAGTTACAGTTTGGTTCTCTATTTTTCTTTGAAGTTCACAAATTGAGTTCTTTCAAATTAAAGATATAATTGAACTTATATTTCCAAATTAATTTAAAAGGAAAAAAGTTTTAAGCATTAAAAAAACCTACAAATACGATAGTATTCGATAATATTTTGCAAAAATAAAGTCAAACTAATATTTCCAGCTACAGAATTTCTGTTCAACAGTGAACAATGCTAGTATACTGGTCTATAATTTTAATAGCAATCATATATATGTATTTACAATTGAAACATTACCCCTTTAGAGTAATTGATAAGAAATATTTAAAATTTTCTAAAACTTGTATTTGAAAGCTTCTAAGAAAGTAATATATTTCTGTCTTTAGAATTGTTGCTTTTACATCTTAGAAGTAGATTCACTGGAAGCCCTCATTCTCCAGAATCAGATTGGGAGTTCATTTTCTGAATGAAAGTGCCCTTATTTCATGAGTTGTCCATCATCTTGACATTGCCTTTGACTCCTCCGATGTTCAGGGTCTTAGTTTTGAATAGTTCCACTATTTTTACTGTTGGATGGATATTGAAACTTTCCTAAGTTTGAAAGGAAAACAAATACCTTCCTACACTCACATGTGGCCCACCAAATATTCAGTAATCAAGTTTCTCTCCATTTGCTCACATTCTTATGGAGTTTCTTAAGATTTTCACTTTCTAAATTTTTTGGGGGGAAAAATCATTCTTTTATAATGAAAAATCAATAAAGAGTATAATGGAAATTAATTTGCTTTCACAAATACTTCTCTGCAAGGTTTATTATATAGCACCAGATGTCCTTAATTTACCTTATAATTTCCTCCAGTCAGAATTTCAATGAGCACCACCAGACACATCATTATTTATCAGTTTCCCACACCTGTATAGCCTTTAATTACAGTGGAATTTAAATTATACAAGTGGATCATCTATATATGCAATTGTAGTCAGTGTAACTGTAACCATAGCTGCACAAACAATACCTAAGATATTTCTGGTACCTGTTGAATTTATCAAAATTTCCTTCAAAACTTCCTAAAAGCTAGGACATGGTATATTCCATATTGTTATATATGTGATTAACTGGCATTATAGCTATATGTTAAAAATGAAGCAATATGAAAGGCATGTCAGGTTTCAGATTTATGTCTTGAATTGCTTGTATTGGAAATGTACTGATTTTCAAAGGTACTATGGCACTTAAAGCACTTGATATTGACTTAAAACAAAGAAAAGAAATACCAGGTCAGAGGCTGGATCTACACATATGTTCTGTGTCTAATGCATAAACACTAGCCTGTCAGGGTGACATAATAAAAAGGAATGGATTGAAATTCCCTTGTTATACTAAAAGAAGAAAAAAGGCAAAGTTAAATCTTTGTGGTGAAAGTAAGAGACATAAAAAGCTTTAGCTTTGCTGTAACTGCTAAAAGCTCTCAAGTAAGCCATAACTGTCTGTTGGTACAAAGAAGAATACTCAACCTCACCAATCATTTCAAAAAAGAAAATATTTAAACTTACCCTTATTAATGGTTTAGTTAATAGTCCTCTGTCATAAACTGAAACAAAGCTTTTTTTTCTTCAAACACCAGGCAAAATTACATTTGTTAAGAAATATTTGGAAGCAACTTACTTCAGCTAGCTAAGTCATGAAAGTGCTCTTAACTACATGCTGCTTCTCCCATCTTTGAAGTTTTGACTTCTTCTGTGATAAATGAAAAGGGTAGCAGTCTTTTGGAAAATCTGATTTTGAGCTCGAATGCAGCATTTGTTTCACATGGGACCTGCTAGAGGATTGAGAATTGAACTTCTAGCAGTATCTTGGGAGTTTCTATCACAAAGGACTGAAAAGAAAAAAACTTTTCCTAAACACATCTAAGTGGCTTATAGTTTGCCACAATATTGATTCTGAAATGCATTAAATTTTTATTTATCTACTCTAGGGAGTGAAATTCCACAGGGGTTTAAGATTTGTGCTGATTCAGATGGCTTTTCTCCAGATTAGAGGCTTTTTGGAAGTACAGTAATACAGAAATGAAAGATTTTCTGGCTAGATTGACACCCACATGAGATACTGAAGTAAGTGAAAAATGCTTACACATTGATTTCTCCAGTGAAAAGCTGTAGGTCTTTTATATTAAACTTCCTTTGCAGTTCAGTTATGTGAAAATTAAAGGCCTTTTTTTCCCTTTTTGTCCAGTTAATTTTTATATAAATGTGAGCACCCAAGTGATTAAATGTATAAAAAAATATGTGTACATCCTATCTGTTTAGAGGTACAACTGACAAAGAAGTTGAAAAGATAATTTTGTCTTCATGTTTACTCAGACTGCTACAACCGCAGTTTCCTCTTCAACACGAAACAAATTTTCTAGAAAAGAAAGTGCGGGTAAGAATCATCAACTGCCTGGGGGAAAAAAAGAATCTCTTAATTAATGTTTTTGAAGTATATTGAAGTACATTTTATTAGTGTGGGAAAGAAAGTTAACACAGTGCCAATAGCTGACTATTTGTTCTACATTCTTTTTTATAGCTATTCATCTTTTTAAAAGGAAAAGTGTTGTTTGGATATACATAACTGCTTCAGACATCTAAATATTATCCTCTAGGATAATATTCATGTTTGTAATTATTTTGTGTAATAGAAAGAGTCAGTGCAGACCTTTTGGAATTGGCAGAGTAGAAGTAATCAAGACTATGAACTTGAAAGACTATAAAAGAACATGGAAGTAGCAAAACCTATTCGGCAGTGAGAGATTAAAGTGATCTTCTGCACTTTTCCATGTGCTGCTAATGACAGTGAGGTCTTGTCTGTAAGATTAAATTTGTGCATAGTTTCATCTCATACTGACACCTAAAATATGCCACATAAGGGAAGACTTGTCATAATTGTCATTTCCTCTTGGGATGTCTGTTTCAAGTTTACTGATGAAGGTTTCATATTACATTCTAGTTACTTCTGATCAGACCCTGACAAAAGAAATATCCCAAAATACTTTTTATTTAAACTTCATAGATGATGTGACATTATTTTTTTCCTGTACTTCCTTATAATAAATGTCTTCATGTCCCTGAACTAATCTAATTTCTTGACAGAATGCTTAAAATAGACAGTAAATTCTAAGCCAAAGTTGTTATATCTCTGCAGGTGAAAAGAATAATCCTTGTATATCTGTACATTATGATTTGAACAAGGTAGTAAATAAGTCATCAAAGCACATTCAGTAGAAAACTGGTAAGCAGCTTAAACTGCAAATGCCAGCTGAATGTTAGCATTATTAGTAGGAAATTGACTATTTTTTCAATTATTGGAATTATTGAAACAGAGTGAAACAGTATTTCTATTGTGATGTAAATTACTGTCATTTTCACTATTTTAAGTAGAGTGACAGACCACATTTTGCATTTCCAAGTGCTGGTGCAGACTAACAACTCAAAGAGTCTAAATATCTTGAAGATGAGATACTTTATTTTGTGATTTACTGTGAGACATGCTGCATTTCATGCTAAGGAATGATTTTCTTTTGGTTTTATGGGAGAAAAAAGCAACAAGTAAAACTATAAAAATTTCTACCTGCCTTTCTCTCTAAATGATCAGAAGAAAAGTAAAAAGAAAAAAAATATTTTCTTAAGGAACAAATTCAAATTGTGTCAAAACCAAATACAACTTCAATAATTGTAATCTTAAAGAAAAATGAGTAATCTTCTAAAAGTTTCTGGGTCCCTCTTTTTCTCAAGAAATGCCAAAATATTTTTCAGCCATTAAACATGATAGTAAATTACTTTGAAAGAAAATTACATTAATTTTGCTGAGAGCAGCATTCAGAAACTTAACAAGAATCAAAAAGCATACGTTAAGAAGAAGCTTATAAAACATTAACATTTTTGTGTATGTAGAATATCAAAATCTTGGCTTTTCTTCTTTTCTGTATCTTAAGATGGCAATGTTTCAGAACACTTCCTATTTCTCCATTCTACATAATCTTAACATTTGTTTGAACAGTGTCCTAAGCTTAATGACTACATCTCAAGGTTCAAACCAGGTATGGGCAATATGTCAGATACTGGAGAGATCAACAATTTCTATCAGCTCTAGAAAATCTGTTATAGGAAGGCTATGTAAATTATGGATCTTGCTTTCAAAGGCCACTGGTATGTCCTCTCTTACATTGCTTCAATACGTTTCTAAATGGAAACAATTTTTACCTTCAGCAATGGAATCATGACTGAGTTTGTTAAGGTAAGCTCCCTGCTTGTGCCCAGGAAATCCACTGACTCACAGAAACTGTGTCTGAAATAGGTTCAGATCTGAAGCTGTCAGTGTTAAAAAGCAAGGTTGTTCCATCCATGCTCAAGGATGAGTTCCATGGGAGATATTAGTAACAAAAAAGAAATGGGTTTAATCAGTAGTAAATCTCAAATGCTTCTGAATCAATTGGGCAGTCTCCTCAGCTAGTTCAGTGTTCACAATAGTTTTGATGGACATAGCATGGGAATGCATGATCAAGCAGTTTTCTGTTCAGCCATGATACGACAGTTTCCTTATATGGACAGCTCCCCTGCCTAGACAGAGTTAGGAAAAGCTGTTAGCTCATAAGAAGCTGCTAACTTCTGCTAATCCTGGTAGGGATTGGATTTTCAAAGTAGTAATTCTCTGGAAATCCTTCTTTGTTCCCAGCAAAAGAAACTGTTTGCCACTCCCTTTACTAAGGCCAGGATTAACACTGATTTTTAATTTTCTCTTAATTTTCTGTGTCTACATTAAGAGCACATTTTATTTAATGTGTAAATATAAGTAAGGGATTTTCATTTTCATGTAAGTATGGGATTGACACTTGAAGAGTGAGGAGGGAGAAAGATAATTCAAGGAGGAGAAAGAGAAAGAGAGAGAAAAAGGGGAATTTTTCCCACTCAACACTAAAGGACAGATATAATTCTCATCACATCAGAAAGTGAAGTGCTCTTTCCGTCTCTCTTCCTTATAATTTCAGACTTATAGTCAATCATCTTTGCTATAAATTTCTTTAAATTGTAATTGGATCATCTTCCACATTCTAGGAGGCCCACTTGTCAGTGAAATTTTGGGATTATTTCCACTCTGATGAAATTAATAGTTGACAGGTTTACAAAGGACTAACAAAATATATGGGTTTTTTGTTTGTTTGTTTGTTTGTTTTTGTTGTTGTTATTTCTGAAACACCAGCTTATCAGCAATATTTCAAGAAAATCTAAACCAAAATATATATTCCTGTATATCCATGTTACTGAATTTGGTCTTTGTCAAACGTGCCTCTGAGTTCATGAATATGGTTATCCGCATATATGTATTTTATTGAGTAGTCGCACCTTAAATTTCTTGTTTACTACCCTTGAACTTAGAGATCTTAAATGCAGGCACATTTTAAACTAATTGTCCTAAATAAGCTTCATTTTTGGACTCTGAGTGTACATTTACCTCTTAGTCACCTGCAAAATCCTACACTTAGAAAGCTGTTTGCTTAGGTTGTCAGTGCTTTGCAAGAAAAACTCGGTTCATCCAACCAAGCTGGGATATGGTAGGACTTTGAGAGGAAGCACGAGAGTGAAGAATCTAATCTTCCATCCTCATTGATAGTGATTTTGATATTCATATTCATGTCACAAATGTCCCTGTAGTCCATTTTTCCTTGTCCTTATTTTCTTGTGTGATTTTTAATCATACTCTTCTATTCCACTCTTCACCATTTCACCCTCAGGTTTTTCTATTAAGAAGGTTATTTGTTTTCTCCAGCAGCTCATTCTCTTTCATTCTCTTTATACATTCCTGCCAGTTTCCTTCTTATTAATACTCTAACCATGACTTTTTAACTGTTCTGTCCATCATATTATACATTAATTAGTGTACCACCCATTATTTTATCAGTGTTTTTTTTTTTTTTTCTTTTCCAGTTCTTTTTCCATCATCGGAGTTACATTATCCTGCACATTTTCTCCACCTGCTCTGGTGTGGGGGCCCTCTATGGGGTGTAGGTGGAGGAGCCATGGTCCTCCATGGGCTGCAAGGGCACAGTTGCCTCACCAAGGTCTGTACCACAGGCTGCAGGGAAATCAGCTCCAGCAGATGGAGCACCTCCTGCCCCTCCTTCTGCACTGACCTTGGTGTCTGCAGAGCTGTTCTTCTCACATCATCTTATTCTGGTCTATGGCTGAAATTAAAACTGTGCCACCACTTTTTGTTTTAATTTCTTCTTAAATCTGTTATCAAGAGGTATTGCTATCATTTACAATTTGCCCAGCCTTGGTCAGCAGCACATCCATCTCTGGTGCTACCAGGGATTGTCTCTCCTGTACACTAAGAAGGCTTCTAGCAGATTCTAACAAGAGCAACCCCTGTAGCCCCCCATGCCACCAAAAAACATGCCGTGCAAACCCAATACACATATCATCTTTGTCATTAACAGATTTTACAAAAATGTCCTTAACACAAAATAGCTGAAAATATTAAATATTAAAGAAAATTAATAGCTTAATTTCATAAAAAGTTTCAGGGATAACTGCTTAAGTCCTGGAATATTTTATGAATTTACAGAAGTAGCAGTTTCTCTGCAACTCAGCCTGGCACAAAGCTGATTATCACCTTAAGTGATCAGAAAAGAGTGAGGAAAGCATGTCTTTACTTTTTTTTCTTCTTTTTTTTTTAGGAAAGATTGGATACGTAGACAGTAAAAGAGTTTTTTAGCACTATTCGATTACTGTGAGAGAGGACTTAAAAAAAATGGAAACATTTATTTTTGAAGCAGAATGAAAATGATGAATGACGTTGATCTAATTAAACTCTGTAGGTGGAAGAACTATGTTATTATGAAAGTAATATTAGAAAATCCTTCCCTCATAGAGAAAATTTGGAATGAAAGTTGGTGATTCTAAGCTATGATGGACAGGTTTGGTGTCAATGCAGAGAAAATAAATATACACAGAATAGAAAGAAATAAAGGAATGATGCCTGTAGGATTGTTATTCACAAGACATCTTGCCTGATTTCTTTCTCCAGACTTCCTGTATAGTGTATTTCAAGACAGTTTCTTGTACTGATTTATATCTATCTTCTACTTTCCTATTTCCAGTACAATTATATAATTTTTTCTCTTTGAATCTAGATATTTTTGAGCGCTTGTCTCTGTTGGATTCAACTGCCATATTAAAAGTTTCTTAGGTCAGTTTTAAAAAAGATTTGCTGTTAACTTGCATTGCAGACAAAAAAGTTTTGACTTAACCAGACACACATGATGTGCAAAGTAGTGAAAGAATTGCACTGTGGGGTGTTTTCTTTTGTGTGCGTTTTTTAGTATTTTAATTTCTTGTTATTTACACAAGGTCAGCCAAAATCAATCAGAGAGAGTCAAATTGTCCTGTAATGTATTCTGCTGCAAATCTTTGAGGTCAAACAGGGTATTAATGAGCCTTCATTTCTTTCAGATGGCTGCACTGACAAGTTAATTTTGCAATGCATTTGGTGAAAAATGCCTTAGTATTGTGATTGATGGGAAAAGAGAAAAATAGAAGATAATTACAAAAGGTCAAGAATTTCGACAGAGGCTCAAGTCTGCATTTTTTGATGACTGCAGTGGTTTTTATACCTTTCTGTAATTGTTTATGTCTTTTTTTTAATCTGTGATATACATAACAATTGGCTACACTATGTAAGTTGAAAGAACTGTCTAAGGTCCTAGAGTAACAGAACTATAGGGTCATAGAATCATTAACATGAAAAGACTCAACATCAGAGTACAACTGTTAACCTAACACTGCCAAGTCCACCACTAAACCCCATCCCATGTGCCACAATTGCTTTTCCTTTAAACATGTCCAAAGACGGAGACTTGCCACTTTCCTGAGCAGCTCATTCTAATGAGCTTGACAACTCTTTCTGTAAAGAATTTTTTACTAATATCCAACCTAAACCTCCCCTGGTGCAACTTTAGGCCATTTCCTCCTGTCCTATCACCTGTTGATTTGGGGAAGAGACAAACACTCTCTTCACTGGAACCTTCTTTCAGGCAGTTATAGCTAGAGGAAATCTCTCCTGAGCCTCCTTTTCTCCAGGATAAACAAACCCAATTCCCTCTGCCACTTAAGACTTGTGTTTCAGACCATTCTCAGCTTCTTTGCTATTCTCTGGACCTGCTCCAGCACCTCCACATGATTTTTGAAGAGAAGGTCCCAAAATCAAACACAGTGTTTGAGATGCTGCCTCACCAGTGGTGAGTACAGGGGAACAATCACTACTCTGGTCCTGCTGGCCACACTTTTTGTGACACAGGCCAGGATGTCATTGGCCTTCTTGGCCACTGGGCACAGGTGGGCTCATGTTCAGCCAGCTGTCCAGTACTCACACGTCTTTTCCTGTTGGGCCACTTTCCATCTCCTCTGCCCCCAGCCTGTAGCACTGCATGGGTTTGCTGTGACAGGAGTGCAGGATCTTGCTCAACTTGGTCTCATCAAGAGTTTTACAGCTCGCCTCTGGCCATCAGTCCTGCCTCTTCATATTCTTCTGTAGAGCCCTCCTACCCCCTAGCACATCAGCACTCCTACACAACTTCCTTTGATCTTTGAATATACTGAGGGTGTGCTCAATTTCCTCATGCAGATCATTGAAAAGGGTGTTAAAGAAGACTGGTCACAGTAAAGAGACCTTGAGAACTCATCCTTGTTGACCAGCCAATGGAATTTAAGCCCATTCTCTGCCACTGTCTGTGTTTGGCCATTCAGCCAGTGTGCCCAGCAAACAATACACCTGTGTAAACCATGAGCAGCCAGTTTTTCCAGGATAATGTTGTGGGAAGCAATGTCAAAGGCTTAACTAAAGTTCAGGCAAACAACATCCACAGCCTTTCTGCTATCCTCTACACAGGTTATGATGTGTGTGAAGGAATGCAAGACTGGCTTGGCAACAGAGACTTTAAAGTTATGGGCCAGATGATACCAGGGATGAGAAAAAGCTCTGGAATTATCAAGAGTAAGTTACTGGTAACATTGTAAACACAGAAGGTGCGAAAACCTCATTTTTAGGGGCAATAAAATGATAAGTATCTAACACATATTAAAAGTCACGTATAGAATAACAGAGAGCTGCAAACTACTGGAGAAAAAACAATATTTATGAAGAGAGGTTAACAATGGACGTAAGCAGGAAAAGAACAAAAAATTATAATCATTGACATCATGGCCATCTAGAGAAAGAATAAATTCTCACCATGACGATGCATTCTGGGAAAGACACCAGGAGGCTTACCATTTATTATAGCCATGCTCCACAATCTTTTATCAGTACACAGGAGCAGTCCAACAGTGAATGCAGCAGAAAGGAAACATAAGAGATACTAGGACAGTAAACCTTTCACTGCAACTGTTTAAGAGAGGCATTTAATAGTAATTAAGTAATTCAGACTGTGAGTTAGCACCATCATAACTCCTTAGAGTTTTGATTAAACTGATGATATATTATGTAGAGTAAAAATAATTTGTAAAAAATTATTTTACAATAAAACCTTGTGCTTTGTTTTATGCAGACAGAATTTCATATTCAGTTTCTGATCTCAGAATTTTTTTTCCTTGACCTTCTGTAATCTTTGCAGTTAGCACTACTTAATGAAGAAATTACAGTAAAGATTGATTAGTTATAACATGTCTCAAATATAGCCAAAGAAAAGAGAGGGAACAAGTAGTTAATTTTTTAAAACCTAAATTTTAAAATCAATGTCTCTGGAAGTTGATATTACAGATAATTATTGTCAGAATAAAAGATAGCACCATTCAGAAGATGATCAGGATATGATTTTCATTATAATGTCAATAACAACTCTGTAGTTGTTCTTGTGAATATGAAAGAAAACATGAATGATTCTTTTCAAAAATCTCTAATGATTGAGAGAGATGACAGCTCATAACTTAAATGTTTAACAGGTGAGATTATCAACATATAAATTAGTATAGAATCATGAGAAATAAGTACACACTGTCTATTCAAGTCTCCATACAAGCTCTTTCAGTTTACATAAGGTATGAACAATAGTAAAAACGGCTTTGGAAAGAACAAGAAATTATTAACCTGAGAAAATATTGGTCTGTTTCTGAGCATCTGTATGACTACAGGAATTTTCTGGAATTTAATATGTTGGGAACTATGAAAACTTCTGATAGGGAGAAAATCAGAAGGACAGAAGTGAGAAATCATGGACCGAGATGAAGACAGTTAAATAAGTAATATAAGATATGTCCACATAAGCAAAATAAAGCAAGGAATTAATTCACTGCTTCCCCACTGTGGGGAAGGCAGGTATTCAGCCATTTCCAGAAAAGCTCTCATCACACAGAGCAGTTACTTGGGAAGACAAATCCTCCATTCCAAAGGTCCTTCCTTTTCTGCCTTTTCCCCCCAGATACATGTACTAAGCATGATGCCAAATGCTATGGGATATCCTTGTGGCCAGCTGGGGTCAGCTCTCCTGGCTGTGTCCCCTCACAACTTCTTGCGCATCCCCAGTCCCCTCACTGATGGGCTGGGGTGAGAAGAAGAAAAGGCCTTGATGATGTGCAAACATCATTCGGTAATAATTATCAATACTATCTTCAGCCCAAACCCAAACCATAGCCCAGAGCCCCATACTGTGAAGAACATGAGACATCAACACATCTATTTTTTACTATCTCAGATTAGTAGAAAATATTTCTTTTGAAACGCAGTTACAAAAACATAGACATAAATACATCAAACTGCTACAAGTACTTATAATTAAATTAAAATATGTAGAAAAGTAACTTTAGGCAATAGTTTACTTAACAATCTTAATCTGATTTTAAAATAGCTGGCCTGTTTGTTGTTGTATGTGCAGCCTGATAACACTTGTGTGCCCGTGGTGTTGATAGTTCTATTAAGCATAAAAACAGAATACATCAAACATTTACTCCTGCTGTAATAAACTATTTAAGAATTTCTCAGAATAAGCCCTAGAAATATGCTTCTCAAGAAATGCAGGGAAGAACAATCCTCTATTTGCTTTAAGTTAAATTGTCAGTTTACTTCTCTATTTTAACTGAAATAACTTTTTGTTGTTAGAGGACTTAGTGTCACATGTCTGCGCTTTAAAGACTGAATAAGTTTGCTACATTCATAGGACAGGGGAAGGATCTTGCTCATATTTCACAGCAATTTCAGCTAATATCCATGCCCAAATGCTGGGCTTCCTTACCCAGTACACAGGTCTTCCACTATCTGGAGAGTCCAGCTTGATGCTGCACAGTCATCTCAGAAGCACTTCTGTAATCACATATTTATACAGACTCTTGGTCTGCCTAATACCCATTGTCAGAGACTGAGCTCAGGAACTGCTCTTTTCCCACTCTTCAGTTTGGTAGTGGATTAAACACACTGACATACATAAAAGATTGAGTACACCAAGGAAACACACATAGGTCCAGACAATCCTAGCTCTTGGCATTTAGACCTCATACTTACACACACACCCTGGCCTCTTCAGTGTTGGCATACAAGCCTTTGAGTTCTGGGGTTCCTAGTGGCTCCAGCTGCCTGCACTCATACCTTTTAACACATTTTGTATTGCATATATATCAACACCCCAGTCCCTCCATTTGTTAACACCAAGGTTGTTTCACACTGGGGAAGTGCTGATACATTTTGGATGTCAATAAAAAAGGCATAGTATCTTGCAAAGCAAAAAACTATTTGTTTTAGTACATTTTTATATTTTGTAATACTTTGAAGTAGTTTTGTTTTTGTATCCCTGTATTTTTCCCAAATGGTTTACCCCAGTTTGTACCCCTCTCCCTTTACCTGTGTAATCCCTCTCCCTTTACCTGTGTAATCCCTCTCCCTTGCTGAGATCATTGCCAAATCCCCACCCTGGCTCTCTGTCAATCACTCAGCATCCCATCCCCCCATCTAGAAGCTTTGGTCCAGGATGTTGAGTGATTAGCCAGAGGCTAGGGGTCAGCCTCTCAAGCCTTGCCCTTTATGCTGTCCTAAATGTCTATCCCCCAGTACCCATCCCTTAGGGTCACTTATTGGTTAGTAAAATGTTGTCTACTTTCGGTTTCCACCTCCCTTTAAATGCAACCTTGGCACATCTCCTGGGGTTCTCAGCAGGAGGCCTCCAGAGGTGTGGGAGCTCCCCAGAGCCCCTGAATAAAACCTTGGATTAACCCCTGCTAAGAGTCGGCCCTTTATCTCCTACCAATGTCTCTAGTGTCTCTTCTGCTGCAAAGGCAACCAGCCTAGGTGCCCTCAGTACCCTCGGGGCATGAGAGAGTGTCTGCCCGCTGTCGGCCATGTCGGGGTCACTCCCCCACTGTGTGCCAACCCAGGGCTGGCTGGGGGTTCCTGAGAGGCTCACAGAGAGACAGAGACACTATTTATGAGATAAATATCTACAGACACTATTTACAGATAAATACTGATACTTATCAGTAGCCCAGAAAGGGTGGCAGGTAGGTATAAAATCTTACATCGCTTCTGATGCTGGGAACATAAATGATAAAGCTTTGACTGTAGATTCTGATGCTTGGAACCCCAAGATGATAAAATCTTGACCTCTGGTCAGGGCACAGCATGCTGCACAGATTCTATCTGTGACATGGTTTGTTCATTAAACTCACTTGTATTCTGATGGGTCCTTGCTCACAAAACAGATCCATCCATCACAGACATCAGAGAAATCTGCAGTGTGGACACAATTTTGAACATTCCCTTGGACAATACACTCGGATGTTCTTACAAAATATTAGCTCATGAACAAATCCTTTCAATATTTCAAGAGGAAAATACAATACTCTATGCATACAGTTAACTGCACATTGTATATACATTGACTAAGTATGTAGGGATGATGCATACAAAAGTTACTTATACTATAGATTGAATATACATTGATTAAGTAGTGGTCAGGTGCTATCCATCACCCAGATGATCCTGGATTAGCCACTGTATGGATCACTAACTCCTGCCTTCTAAACTCAATACTAGACAGGTAACAAGACACCCAACTTGAGGCCTCTCTTCCAATTCCTACCATTCATATACTTTGCAGCTTTTACATGTAGAGTAGAATGGGATTACAAAGAAAAAAAATAAAATTAGTTCATAAGATAGGACAGACTGCTGCCCTCAGGTGTAGAGCTCTGTCAGACAGTTTGACTGACTAACTGCAGGCTTACAAAACATTTACCCTTTTAGGGCCATTGTCCCCCTTTTACTATACTTGTTCTTCACCTGAATATTCCACAATTTCCCTCAAATATCCAACAGTAAGTGTGGGAAGCGGCATTTCGCAGGTCGCGGGCGTAGAAGCCGGCGGAGCTGCAGGCGGGGCAGCGGGGAACAGCACCCGTCCCCGCGGGGCAGTCCCGCCTGCCCTGGAGGCGTGGCCCTGTGGACCGGTGCCAGCCGCAGCTGTGGGGCCAGTTTGGGCAGCCCCGCACGCAGAGGCGGGGCCTGGTGGACCGGTGCCGCCCTCGGCTCTTGGCAGGGCGGGGCCCGCGGTGCTGGCTGCAGCGGCGGCACCACCCACTCAAACCCACTCCGAGAGCGGCGAAGGGGAGGAGAAGGCGAGTCTCTCTGAGCATGCTCCAAAGACGCAGGAAAAAAAACTTCAGCAGGCAAAATTTCGCCCCCCTGCTGGGATGGGGGGGTGCTGGGAAGCAGACGATCGTCTCCCCCCAAAAGATCTCCTCCTGTGGGAGTCGGGGGGAATGGTGCCTGCCCCCTGGCTTCAGCGGTCCAGGGAAAGGCAGCTGCTCTTCGTTTTAAAAACGGAAAAAGTGCCTGAAAGTCCCGGTAGCTGCGAGGGCAACGGAAGCTCCGGTCCCAAACGGCTTGGCAAATAAATTACGTGCATTCCCATACATACGAATCCAAGGCATAGAGCACATTAGTGAAAAATCCAAAGAACTTTGCCCATCGAAAAACTCTTATAACTGTCTCTTCTCCATAGGAACATTGTCCTGTTCAACGCATCTTTGCCAGAGGGCAATAAGTCTCTCCTCTGAGGGGGAGAATCGGACCTCGGCCTCAGTGGGAAAATCCGTCCACATACGCAGCCACCATTTGCACAGGGCCGCATTTTCAGGAACGGAAAAACCTACAGTACCTTGCGACAGGGTCCAGCATGCTCTGGCCAGCTGCTGCTCGAGGCTGAAGGAATTTCCGGGCATCTTCCTCGAGGCTCTCAAAAGGCCCTTTTTGTGGTCAGCCTTGCTGTGAACTCTGTCCAAATCTGGATCTTCGGTTCTTCCTGGCTAGAATCCAATTCTGTGGTCACCTGTAGGATGACCATCAATGCCACATATTCGGGGTTTACCCAAATGCAGCAGTGCTCCTCTGGTGGTCTCACCAAGTGATAGATGTCCTCCT
>JAWWEY010000115.1:135822422-135855501 GCA_035582745.1 Loriotus luctuosus
CCAAACAGGAGATTTCTGAGCCTGGATCAGCCACCTGCCCCCCGTGCCCTCTGTGCTGCCTGGATCCAGCTCTCCCAGTCTGGCCCTCTGTGCCCTCCATGCCCTCTGTGCTCCCTGGATCCAGCTCTCCCAGTCTGGCCCAGCACTCGGGGAGCTTCTGGCCCCAAGGAGAAAAGAGCTGTAAGGGACCAGTTTTTCTCTGTGGGCAAATTCTGCTCTCACTCCGAGCTTTGGGATCCAGGAATGTGCCCACGCACTGGCACAGGGCGAGGGGCAGCAGATCCTCTGTGCCACAGCAGCAGCTTGGAGAGACCCCCACTCCTGCCTTCCTTCCTCCTCCTCCTCCTCCTCCTCCTCCTCCTCCTCCCGTCCCCGGGCTGACCGCGGGCGCCCGTTGTGTGCTGCCAGGGCCGCAGGCATCCCACAGCCTTCATTCCCCCCGGCCCGTGGAGAGGCAGGGCCGTGCCCGGAGGGAGGACTCAGGCTCGGTCTGAAAAGAGGACTAAGGAGAGGAGAAGGGGGCACAGAGTCGGTTGAACTAGTTTTTTTCTATTTTTATATAGTACTTGAATTATTAGCATAATTCTAGACACCACTTTTAAAGCATTGGTTGCAGCCTTACAGTACTTAAGGGAGGCTTATGAAGAGAAGGGAGAGCGACTTCTTATTCAGGCAAATAGTGACAGGACAAAGCAGAATAATTTATCACTGAAAGAGGAGATATTTAGATTAGATATTCGGCAGAAATTCTTTACTCAGAGGGTAGTGCATTACTGGCACAGGTTGCCCAGAGGAACTGTGGATTCCGCATCCCTGGCAGTGTTTGAGGCCAGGTTGGATGGGACTCCCAGCAACCTGGTCTAGTGAAAGGTGTCCCTGCCTGTGGCAGGGGGTTTGGAACAACACAGTCTGTAAGGTCCTTTCCAACCTAAACCATTCTGTGCTTTCTATGGTTGTAAAGCAACTTTATGGCAGCATTTTCTGCTTGAAATTCCTTCGTGTATCCAGTGACTGAGTGAGAAGTGGTCTCACCGGCCCCAAGCACAGGCTATGAAGGGGGATGGCCCCTGGGCTGGGAGGACAGAGGTGAGGAGGCTGTAGTGGCTACACCATGATGCTGATCCATCACTGGTGTCAGATTTAGTCCCCAGGGCGTACAATTAAAGAGTCTGTAACTGAAGAAGCCTCTGTACAGTAGGGCCACCACTGCAGTTTATTTTCCATGTAGAGATTAAGCTACTCCCCCCACCTTTTTTTTTTTAAATAAGAATTAAAGGAAATTGAAATGTTAGCTATACAATTAAGTTAAAATGAATTTAAGTTACTGCTCATGCAACTGCTTTACCTTGGTCATTCCAAGGTGAATGGATCAGCTGTTGACAACTCCAGACTTTTTGGGCGAGCACCTTAGCATCCCACTATCAGATTTTCTGGCAATTGTAAAACAGGAAAATTTTAAAGAATCCCTGGAATTCAGTGTCCTACAAACTACTTTTCCTTTTTCCAATCTAATATCCCAGTGACCTCCTTCTCCGAAGACAAGCTACCAAGCTGTTAATGACTCTGTGATCTTCTATAGCCTGGACAACCTGTAGAAACCCTTTAATTCTAATATCAAGTTGTAAATGGTCCAAAAAACAAACCAATGCAATACAGGAGAACACTCCAATAAGTTGAAAAAGCTTTCTCTCTCTCTCTACACCAGTATAGAGCGATTAAAGTGTATTACTTCTTTGTTGGCCAAAGCCGTAAAAAATAACAGTACAGTTAGTTCTATTTTAATTTGAAGTATTTTACTGCTATAATTCTTCAATTCAAGAAAGTGAAATCTCGACTGTAACCTGATTACACAAAAATATTTTCACACCAGGACAGAAATTATGCTGGTAAGTAAGTGAGGTTACATGTCAATTAAATATCTGAGCTTTTCCCCAGCAATCCAAGGTTAACTTCTGCTGATTTTCTATCTTGGGACTTAAATTCACGGCGAGCCCACGAGGCGGCAGCAGATCCCAAAGGAAAATCAGTACGATGGCTGAATTTGTGGGCTGGTTTAGATTCTCTGAAAATACCGGGGGCCTGAACAGTTTAGATGCGCTCTTCCCAGTAATGCTAAATGGTTTAATATGGCTTGGTGCTGGATGAGGGCGAACTGCTGTGCATCCCTCTTCCCCTGAGTACCACTTATGTGCCAAGGCATTAGCAGCAGTAATTTGTCCCCCAGGCTAACAGGCAGGGAGAAGATGCGGGTGGTCTGACAATTCAAAAGTCGTTCATTGTCAGTCCAAGTCACCTCTTCAGTTCCAGATGAAATATTTGAGACCACTGAAAGTATTTCCTTCACTTTAGAGCAGCAAACTGAACTTTGAAATAATATAAGCTTCTAAAATTTGGCTTTCTGTAAGGGTGGTATGAAGTTTAAACCAATTGTTCTAGAAAGCAAAGACTTTTGTCCTTGAGAGTTTGGATGCTGAATCTGCAGGCTACTGTTTTCCACTTAAACCATGTGCATTGGCCTTTTCAAAGCAGCATCCATTTGGAATTGAGTCCTACCCAGTATTTAAGAATGAGAAGTGGAATTCTGGGGCTTGAAATAATTAAATGCCTCAGTGTAAAGCAGTTTGCTACAAGTATGCTGACAGCATAATTTTAAAGTCTGGTGGTAAGACAGAAATCGGTTTTCAGGTGTTATCTTGTTTTTTGCTGTTCCTGTCAACTGCTAAGGGAAAAGGAATACTTTATTCTGTATTCTGTATTTCCTGTTGCCTAGAATATAATAATGTCTGCTCATTCAGCTACACTTTTAGTATTACCTTGAATAATTTGTTCATTATATTTTGTGCTGAGTAGCATTTAGTCCTGCCTTCTTTTCTAAAAATTGCTGAATGTTGCTTCCATAGTTTATGTTGAAGTCTCTCTCAGCAACAGGTGAAGATTCTGATAGTCGCTGTCTGAGTTACTGGTCCAAAACCACATTCTACTGAAAAAGCTCTGACATAGTCAGGATCCCCTCAGAAAGTAAAATGATGCCACATTTTTCTTAAATCCAGATTGTCGGTGCGGCAAATCTCCGTGTGTTTGGGCAGAGCCCTTTGTGGACCGAAGAGAGCGTGCTGTGTTTGAGCACACGTTGTGTCTCATTTGAGATGTGCCGCGTTGCTTTGCGGCAATTCTCAGCGTATCTACACCTTGCAATTGGAAAGGTGCTTACAACACTTGCGAATTTACCCTAATTAGCATTAATTTGCCTAATCTGTGTATCAACAACTAGATACCTGCATGATAAGCCAGTGCCAGCTTCCTAGTGAGAGTTGGATCGTTTTCCTGTGCTGGGGCTTGTTGGGTTTCCCCTCCAGGCTGGAACCAAGGCAGGGCTTTACAGCTGCCTCCGATGTGTCTCCGGGCAAACCGAGAGGAGCCGCGGGAGCAGTCCTGGGGCTGTCCCGAACAAGCTGCTAGCTAGTAAGTCAGGCTGTTGGCTGTTTCTTCGGCCTAAGCACGGATTTCCACAACAAAGCCTCTTTCAAAGACATTTTTTGCTTAAACAGGCAAACCTTCTTGTTCAGGCAAAGCTTAGCGATTTTATATTTTCTCTGTTAGATCTCAGCCAGCATTTTCCACCTGACTTTCCAAATGATTAATATGAATAAGAAGATTATTTTCAAATTACTTTTTTTTGTTTTGATTTTTTAACCCAGAAAACTAGATTTATATTAAGAGGAAAAATGTTAATACAAAAGGTGGGTTTGATGGCTGCTATTACACACATCAGAAGCCGTGTGAATTTATGCTGATAAAGAATGCTGTATATAAAGCAACACAGATGTGAAATTAAAGCCAGTTAAAGATGTACATTAATGCCAAATACAATGTCTGCAATTAATTTTGAGCAAGTTGAACATGTGGTGCATATTGGAGTTCATAAAATCTTGCCATAGGCAAATAATTAATGTTGCATACATCAAGTCTGGAAGGATAGTCAACTGAAAGCAATTAAATAATTGAAGAATATATAATTAATTAAAATTGCTGTGAAGGTAATAAAGAAGTAAATAAGATTGTGTCATCATCAGTGAGCGCAATTGAGAAACTATTCTATTGTTTCAGAAAGGAATTTGAAATGGATCTCATGTTTGTTCAGAGACAGTTTTGATGTTCATAAAGGTACTATAAGAAATCTGGCTCTGCTTCACGTTGCATAACTTGTCTCAGCAGAGCAAACCACCTGAAACTAAAGTTACCTGTCAGTCTAAATTTTAACCTGAAATCAGTTGCAGAGTTAGAGCCGTATCTGCTTCTCTTCAAATGAGAATGCTGAGTGAAGTAAAATACACTTCTTGGTAAGAGAATTTATGAAATAGGTAATTTAAAACCAGGTTGTGCACTGGTGGGAGCATCAAGACCATTCATTCTCTTTGACAGAGAAGAACTTCATCAGTGAAGTGTAATTACTATGTCCTTCCATGCTAAAGAAGGTGATGCTAAAAATAATGCCCAAAGAAATCACTAAGATACATGTCTGCTATTTGGTCAGATGCTTTTATCTCTCTATGCTGCTTTGTATGCTCTGCAGTCTCTGTGCTGTGTACCCTTTGTAATGGAAGTATGTGTTAATGGATCTGTATTAATTTGCTACCTTCCAGACCACTTCATGAGGGCCAGCGTTGCTAAGAAGTGTCTGGAGTACCTTCATGTAAAAGACCCTCTAATTGGACAGATAATTTCAAAATTATTTCTAGAATAACATGGAGGGATAGATAGGAAAAAAAAAAAGCTGATTTTCAGTTTGAGAAGTTGGAAATGAGGGAGATTACACCGGCAGATCCTGGAGTTTGGAAATGTGGGAAAAGAGTGTTTCAAATGGAATCATGTTCAGTTCAGTCAAATCCTTCAGCCATCCTAATTATCTAAATTTGAATCTAAACTCAAGCCTGGCACACCTGTACCATAGCAGAGATGGGCTGTTCTTATGCCAGTTGAAATTCTATCTTCTTGCTGGCCTTGGTTCACCATCCAAGGGGACAAATAACGGCATTTAGCTGGGGATGACACATCCATGTGTCATCTGTGTCTTTGGATACAGATAAAATGGATATTCATTTTACTTTTCAACTCAGGCTTCTGTAGCAGCAATGCATCTGCCAGCATTTCATAAGCATGGGTTGGAGATAGAAAAGGATGTGTTGAAGAACACTGAGAATGCCATATGGAAATTCTTCTGTGGATTATCCCACTGAATCATCTAGTTGTGTATAGGATTAGTTACTTCTCCATATGGTGTTTAAGGACCAAATTGCTTCTGGAATGTTTTCCAAAGGTTATTTTTATGTTTTTCTGTACTATGGAATTGAGTTCAAAATTACATCATAACCTGCACCTACAGTGAGATATTTTAAAGAATCCAAAGAGCCTTATTCATTTTATTCCATGTTTTAACAGCTATAATTCTCTCTCAATTAATAACCTTTGAAGGACTGTATATAATTCATTCGCTGCTATACATTTATTTCCATGTGAACAGCCTGTAAGCTTTGCAGAAAGGGGTGTGGGCGGTATGAAATCATTTATGCTGCTAATTGACACTTGTGCAGTTGCTTCTACTTTCAAACAGGAAAAAAAAATCAATGTAGACTGGCAGGTTCAATAAAAAAGGAAGGGGAAGGCAGAAAATTCCATTTTTTGCAACCAGTTTGTGTCATACTATTTAAATCAGTCTTAGTTAAACTTGCTAAAACTAATCAGTTTAGCTACAATGAAATTGTTTTATTCTTGCTATTCCATAAATTAGCTACCAAGTTCTGTCAAGATGACATTATAATTACATTAATTACAGATCAGTGCCTATTCCCATTTGTACCTATGCTTGAGTGACATGAGTGAATTAGGGTAGAACTTTGGTAGTATGCATTAATCCTGAATACTTCTCAAAATGCTTTAATAAAAATGTTGGAAGGTGCTTTATTTATCCCATCTTATGTAGCTGTTTGTAATAAAAATATATATAGAGATGGGTAATTTACATATTAAGAGTGAAGGAAGTTATTTAGAGAACTCTGATGTCTTTTCTAGGAAAGGAGAAGCAACGTGTCTCTGAGAAGAGTGGAGAGAGGGAGTTGAGCATAGGGACAAGGCAGTGAGAGCAAGAGCTGTATAAGGAAACATAAAATTGAAACTGACTGCTTGGAATTCACCAGATGCTTCTTCCCACATTCTTAACTGTGCTGGTTGATTGCCATCCTCCAAAGCTCAGCTCCTCCAGTGGAGCTGAGGCAGATGTGGCTATCAGCATCCCAAAAGCTGTGAGCTCTCATCCTTCTGTGTGGCCATTCTTCTCATGGAAAGCCTGAGAATAAGCAGCCTCTCAAAAAATAATGAAGTCCATCACATAGCATCTTAAAAGAATAAAATTAAAGAGTAGCTTAGTTTAAAAGTGTTCTTACTAGTGCCAAAAAGGAAAATCAAGTAATAATTTATTGATGTCACCAATTAAATAAGTAATGTCCTTTATGCATACCTGTATACCTTACATGCACTATTTGTTATGTTTTAATTCAGTAGGTAGCTCATATGGAAGATGCATTAATGAAATAAAACCTGGGGAGGAGGGAAGTGTTCTTTATCAAACGGTGCTTACATCTTGTACATTTAGAAGTGCCAGAGCATTTTCAAAAACAGAACCAAAATTTTATCTTTAAAAACACTTACAGGGTCTGAAAGCTCTCTGGTGTGTTTTTTGCTGTTCTGTACATCCTAGATTTGAAGATATGGGAAAAATAGTGAAACACAATCCTAAGTGGTACTTTAAATTCTTCTGCAATTCCTAAAGAAAGAGCTGTTGTTAAATGAAAGTGTATTTATAGTAGCTAGAAATAGAGTTTCATGATGGAACAGAACAGAATGTGGGAGTGCAGCAGAGGGTGCAGCCTTAATGTAATGACCAAAGTATAATGATCTTAAGTGTAATGGCAGCCACCTGTTCTCACACAAGCAGTCCCTTTTATCCCCTTTCCCCTCTCTTTTCCTATGCTTGTGCCTTCCCTTCATCCCTTTCCCCACCTTTGGTTCCTCCCCTAAATGTGCTGTGGCAAGTCCAGCCAGAGGCCAGATGCAGAGAACCTCTCCAGCAGCATGGTCATCCACAGGGACTCACAGCTGGACAACAAGGCCGATGGCTTTCCCAGGGAAGCTTTGGCACAAGGGCTTCATTCCTGTTACTGGGCTACAGGGATTCCCCATCTTGCCTCTGTGCTTCTTGTATTTGTGGCGATGAACTGTTCCTCACAGCAGCCAACATTGGACCAAATAATACAATCCACTCTTTGATCTCAGTGTGTTACCTGCAGGCCCAAGAAAACCAGGACACACAATCAGGTAGTTGTCTCTGCTTCACCAGCCTTTTGGTAACCAGGCTGACATTCTCTTCTTTTGTAAAGGACATGGGGGACTTTATAGTTATGCTGGGAAACCAAAATGGGGAAAAAAATTATCATACTTATTAAAAGCTGCTCAGAGTATAACTTGACGGACAAATGCAACAATGGAAGTAAAACAAGTTAAGACCCCCAGTGAACAGAAAAACACCCAACAACTGAAAGCAGACTACATGTCTAGAGCTAGTACACTTGCAGGGATTTTGCATTCCTTAACCTTCCTCCTGCATTCCCTGAATTTTTCTCTAAGGAGCATATTATCAGTCATGTATCCCTGTGAAGAATGTGCAGCTTCTGAATATCTTACCTATGAGCAGAACACTGTGTGTTAAAGAACAGTGTGAGACTTTGAAGATACTATTTCTACAAAAGGCCTAAAGACTCCATCTTGGTCCTAAAAAGATGCAAAAGCAGCAAACAAAGCAAACTTATTCTTTCCAGAAGGCACCGAGGGCATGCTTCCAAGTGCAGTGCAGGTAAGAGAACAGAGAACTTAGGCACATGGGTTTTCTGGCTGGTTAAGTTAATGTTTGTTATTTTATCCTGTTTATTATTGTGACACACAATTTTTGTATTAGTACTGCAATTCTAGCATTGCTACTTAGTCACTAGAGCACTGACAAGTGGCAAGGCATCCCTAGTTCTACTTACAGATTTAGAAAAACTCTAATTTTCCTTTTTCTTTTTGACTCACCATTACTAAATATTCTTGTTACTGCTCATAGAATAAGAGCAAATGCTCACATGCCAATGCGCTCATGTGCATTAAAGTCATCAGCCAAAATTGAGTTATCCAGAAGTTTTGCCATGTACCATTTTCTGCCAAGTCTAGGATTGTTTCCAACATCTGATCAGTTCTTTGTCCAGGAATGTGTAAATGCAAGGCCTAGAATTAAGGTAAATGTACTTCAAAATGAAAGTTTAATTCATATATATTTGAAGTTAGCATTATCACATTCAGTTGGTCAGTATTATCTGTTTAATACCAAATCAGAGACATAGAAAGGCTGAAGTGCTACAGCAAAGCAGAAATGCTCTCACAGGAAGTGGCAGATTATTTCATCTGTGACATTATCACAGATTGGCTTGGGCTGAAAAGGACCACAAAAATTATGTAGCTCAAACTCCCAAATTTCTGGAACTAATTAATTCCAAACAGTTGAAAGTAATTAATTCCAAACTTCTAGAAGTTAATAGCTATCTGACTGTATCACTCAGTGAGAAAAAGTGAGACAAGCAGAGTGCTGTCTTCAGATTAGTTCAGGGTGGGTTGCTCATCACCGGAATTAAAAAGCCCAGCTGAAACAATGTTGGGACTTGGTGTTATTTTGGTAGCTTGTGAAGGATTGGGGATGTACTGAAAGATTGGGATGGTGGGCAGTGATTCTTTTGAAGAGAAGCAAAGGAAAGAAATAAGAATTTTTATACCAATCATTTTATTTTGATTGTTTGGGGAAAAAAATCCACCTTGAATCAGTTATCTGACATTATTTTTGATTAGCACCATGACAGCAAGCAAGAGTCAACAAGTATTTTGTTGCAGATGGGTTGTGGCATACATATGTTATTTTCCTTCACCAGAACAGAGGCAAAGAAAATTTGAGTTGGACAAAAAAGACTTTTCTAAAGATAAGGCTAGTGAAGTTTTGGAATGTATTGCCTAGGGAAGTTGAAGAATATTGACCAGAAACAATCCGGCAAATCTTTCAGAAATAGTCTATGTAAATGTTTACCAAGCACATGGGTATGTATTCTCTCCCTTGGGGGGAGTGTGAAAGCTTTGGTGATTTCCAGAACCATTTTCAGGCCTTTTTTCCCCCCTGAATCTCCATACAGTCCTACAGGCTTTATATGGGGCCTTCACAAACAGGGCAGAGGCTGCTGTAAGGGGCTTTTTTTTGGAGTCCGAAGTGCTCATGGACAAATCTGGAGCAACTGGCAGCACCCTTCTTCTGGCTGGTGCTTTGCCAGTGACCACTTGTAAGTGTCTGCTGGAAGAGAAATCTAACAAATCGAGCTGCTGAGATTTTTCAGCCTTTCTGGGCATTAAAACCCAAAAGTTTAATTTTCAATCTCTGAATAAGACCTGATCACATCAAAAGACAGCACAAACAAAACTGTTTCACCTCTAGGAAATGGTCTTCATTTGAAGACATTTTCTAAATGTCAAGACCCATCTCCCACGTTCAAAACCTCCCAGTTTTCATCCCTTTCTAGCACAAAGTTCAAATTCCTTATTGCCTATCCAATTTTCTGTGTGACAGCTTCTTGTATTTTAAGATGTAGTAGAAACAAACTGGGATTACATATCATAGGTGTTATGGCCTCAAATGCTTCCAAGGACACAGAAATTGAGGATGGTTTTTACCATGTATTTGCAGGAGAAATTCTGTTTGCTCTTGCCTTGGGCAGGCCCCCCGTATGCTGCAGTGCTGTATCCACAACCACTGCAGCAACCTCCTGACATCACCACTCTGCTCCACAAGGATTTTTTTCAAGAAGAGCTAATGAAAACAGTCTGTTCTAGTAATCAGACACAGAGGAATTAGAGATACTATGAAAGCAGTGACAAATAACAGCACATAATTAATTTCAAGAAAATTAGTTATATATCCCTTCCTTTCTCTGTTGCTACTGCAGCTGCTTGAGTGTATAACTGACAACAGTAAATCTTGGCAAAAATCTGTGCTTTGAGTATAGTTATAGAGCTGTTTTCTTCAGAAGAACGTATAACACATGTCTGAGAAAGCACAGTGGAGAAAATACATAGTTGAATAAAATTATCTCAGTCTCAAAAAACATAATCTAATTAGCTTTCCACACTTATGCAGTGGTTTATATGTTTTAATGTAGGACATGGCAAAATTAAATAATATTCCATTTACAACTTACATTAATTATTTTAAACAACTATTAAATTGTCTAAATAAATTAAATTTAAATACTTTTGTAACAATTTAAATTATTCTTATAATGATTGTTCAATGATTTTATTATGTAATCTTAAATGGCAAGAGGCGAAAATCAGGAAGGTTTTGAAAAAGCATCATGACTAAAGGTAGTTTAGATTAAGAGTCTTTTCTAGTAATATTTATTATTTACTGAGAAGTTATCCTTGCTGGGTTTCTGCCTTGTTTCTGCATCATGGTTTTTATAATCACCTCAGCCATCAGCACTTGTAATTAAAAAACATTCTTTTGGGAAGTACAATGCAACAGAACAGACGTTGAGGATTTCATCACAGTCTTTTTATCCTGTTTGACCTTTTCCATGTACGAGGGAATTAATCATTAGCCACATCTTATCAATTGTGAGGTATTAGAGTTAAGGTAGTAGGACTCCTGATGAGATTGCACTGTTATTCCTGAAATGAAATACCATTGAGTGTTTTGTACACAACATCAGATGTCCAATAAATGCTACATATTCCTCACATCAGATTTATTAACTTTGAGAGGAACAGGTTATTTTTAATTCAGAATTTGTCATTAAAAGGATTATTTTTCAAACAATGAACATTCCTTACTGAGGTCAGCAATGCAGTGGCACAATTAAGGAAGATATAGTTTTATTTTTAGTGCCTATGTGCTGTTGCTGGTTTACCCTCTGGTCCAAATAATTTAATATGTGGATAGACAAGACCACTAGCAACAAAAAGTAAAAAACTTAAACAGTTATAAATTACCAACTGCGTATAGTTGAACAGTGACTCTGTTTTGTAGTAGTAAGGCTGAAT
Organism: Loriotus luctuosus; assembly: GCA_035582745.1. NCBI lineage: Eukaryota > Metazoa > Chordata > Aves > Passeriformes > Thraupidae > Loriotus > Loriotus luctuosus. Next base: position 135,833,589 of record JAWWEY010000115.1, read on the forward strand.
GTCTACTGAAATTTCTTGATGTCATGTCTGCAATGAAACCTAAAAAAAAAAGGAAATTCCTCTCATTAACTTGTGTTTCTATGCTTGAATTTGAAAATAATTTGATATAACAGGGGTGGATTGGTAAACCTATCAGTAGAGCTACTAACTAATTCTTGTATTTTTTTAAGAAAAAAAGTCAAAGCATATTCCTTGTTCCTTGTCAAATGGTCTTTTTTGTGCCAATGACTATGAGCTCATTGATCAGTAAGAGTTGTATTCCATGAAATAAATTCCTTCTTGGTGTTATTGTAAAGAGCACTTTTCTGTTTCAGCAACCCTCTTGGTTTAGCCCCAGCCAGCAGCCACGCCCTACGCAGCCACTTTCTCACTGCCCTACCAGCAGAAATGGGGAGAGACTTGGAAAGGTAAAAGCTGGAAAACTCATGGCTTGAAAGGATGACAGTTAAATAGGAAAACCAAAAGCCATGTGCTCAAACAAAGCAAAACAAGGAATTGATTCACTGCTTCCCATGGGCAGGCAGGTGTTCAGCCATCCCCAGGAGAGCAGGGCCCCATCACATGTCACAAGTTGGGAATACAAACACCATCACTCCAAATGTGCCCTCTTCCTCATTCCTCCCTCCACTTTATTTACTGACCATGATGTCGTGTGGTCTGGAATATCCCTCTGGTCAGTTGGGGTCACTTCACCTGTCCTGGCTGTGTCTCCTCCCAAGCACCCCCACATTCATTGCCAGCATGGCAGTATGGAAAGCAGAAAAGGCCTTGGCTCTGTGCAAGTCCTGCTCAGCAATAACAAAAACATCTCTAAATTATCAACCCTGTGCTCAGCACAAATCTAAAACACAGTCCCATTCCAGCCACTGTGAATGAAGTTAACTTTACCCTACCAAAATCCAGAGCACCAATCTAAACCTCCCCTGACACAGCTTCAGGCCATTCCCTTGGGTCCTGTCACTGGTCACCACAGAGAGGAGATCAATGCCTGCCCCTCCTTTTCATGTTGTGAGGAAGCTATGGACTGAGTTCCCTCTCAGTCTCCTCATGGCTGAACAGACCAAGTGACCTCACCTGCTCCTCGTACAGCTTCCCCTCAAGGCCCTTCACCATCCTCGTGGACCTCCTTTGGACACTCTATAAGAACTTTATATGTTTTTTATTTTGTGGTGCCCAAAACTGCACACAGCACCCGAGGTGAGGCTGCTCCTTTGCAGAACACATTTGGACAGTCACCTCAATCTGCTCTGTGCTTGTGCTGCCCAAGGCCTGGACCCTGAGGAGCCTGTGGAAGCTCTGCAGCACTCTCCAGCTCTCCCCTGGATGGGAGGGCAGGTGGAAGAGGAGGGCACCCTTGCCTGGCAGAGCAGCCAGCTCCCTGTGGCGCTGACCCCACACCGCAGTACACTGGCAGGGCAGGGAGGAGGAATAGGGATGTCTGGCAGAGAGGAGCTTGGATGTGGACATGGCCCAGCAGAGGCACAGCCAAACAAGACCAGCAGGGCTGACTGGAACTGAGGCCAGAGATGTCCCTAAGGGTGTGTGTTCTCCCCCAAAAGATGCTATGGACATGCTTCCCACCCATGGCAGCCACATGGCAGGGTACTTTTATCTCTTCAGCCACATGCCAAGGATGGAGGCCTTGTGCCATGTGCCAAACCTTGTGCAGCCTGCTGTGGAGCAGTGAGATGCTCTGAGCTTCCATGGGAATGCTCAACTACCTCAGTGTCTCTAGTGCTTGTGTAGCAAGTGCGCCAAATCTTTTTAACTTGTTGGTGTTCCCTGAATTAACGTCTTGACCTAAGAGCTCAGAGCAGCAGATGCCAGGGTCTTCCACAAGGAGTCTTTTCCAGAGAGTGACTGGCTTGCTAGTGGACGGGATTTTGGTAGGGATGTTGAGGAATACATGTAGTGCCCATAGCTCAGTATGCAGGTGCAGTGTGAGCTGCAGGTGGAGCACTGGAGGGGCAGGAACCTGAACCTGAGCCCAAGGCGAGCGGCCATGACCTGCCAACCCTTTGCATAACAAAGGGCCTGGGGACCTGTGGTGCACCCAGGGGACGACCTGGGCAACCCAGAGACACGGGAGGAGCTGGTGACTCCAGACATTTCCATACTTTGAGGGTATAAAAGCCCAGGGTTTCCTTTGTCACTCCTTCGAGGCACCCACCTCAAGCTGTTATTTTGATATTGCACCATGATTAAATTATTTTAAGGATCACGATGTCTGAGATTCTGCTAAAGGAAACCTGGGGTTGAGCCCATAAGGAAACCTGGTCTGACTGGGAGTATGGGGGATGTAGCTGCCAAATGGGCCTTGGTCCCAGATCAGGTAATGTCAGAGTGGCTCCTGGATGGTCAGACGGGAAGTTTCCTTACCAGGGAGAAGCCTGTCAGCATACAGTCTACAGGCAGTCTCCAAACGGTAGGTACTCCTGAGTTTTTCCCTCTTAACATTAGTTAAGAGAGACCTTAAAACAAGACCAGTGTGGACTGGTTGGGAACTGGACCTGCAGGACATTGCTATGAACATCATTATGAGCTTGGGTTGTGAGACAGCCACCATCACCAACAACCAGAAACTGGGAAATTTTGGAGTGAAAGTTGCTGTGCCTCTATTATCAGCTCCTTGTACACAGATACAATGGCATATATTGCATTGTGTGTTATTCTTAATGTTCTTTTCATGCTGTCCTGCACATGTGGTAAAGCTACTTCATAAAAGGTGAGTACTTTTTGCATAGTATTCCATCTGTCTACTACTTGCATTGCTTTATTTGCTCTTTCATAATCTGAAATAAATTCTGAAAATCTGAAATTAAAATAAAAATAATCAGCACTGAAGCAATATGCTGTTGTCCTCTTGCACATGAAAACTGAACTTTGAACCCCCAGTGAGCTCTGATGAGGCCACCTTCAAACTCTACCAGGAAGCGCTGACTTGCAGGATTTCTCCTCAACTCTCACCTCAGTGTTTTTATCTCACACCCAGCCTTCTTTGTTTTGTAGAGTGGATTGATACTATCTTGCTCAGGGACAGCAGGCTGATGACTGCCTCGAGAGTGCAGAGGAAAAAAGATAGCCTCAAGGATCAGGAGAATTCACCAGGAATTCTACTATTAAGATTTTTTAGACTTCCAAATCTAGCAAAATCCAGTTCCATCAAGACTGGTCGTCATAATAGTCAAGGAAAGGATGAAATAATAGCTGAGGTGGGAAGGGACCTTTGGCAATCATCTAGTCCTAGCTCCCCATCTCAAAGCAGGAGCAACTAGCAGGTTTCTCAGGGTCACGTCCAATTGGGTTTTGACTGTCTCCAAAGATGGAGACTCTAGAGCCTCTCTGAGTAACCTGTACCAGTGTACAACCAACCTTACAGTGAAAAAAAGCTTTCTCTTGTGTTTAAGTGGAATTTTTTATGCTTCAGTTCATACCAATTGCCTCTTGTCCTTTTACAGTGCACCACTGACAAAAGTCTGTCTTTGTCTTCTTTATTGGCCCTCCCCCATCTCTATCAAATGTTTATACACATTGGTAAGATCCCTCTCGAGCTTTCTGTTCTCCAGGCTGAACCATCCCAGCTCTCTCAGCCTCTTCTCACGTGACAGATGCTCCAAGTATTTTAATAGCATTGTGCCCTTTTGCTCCTGTTATTCCAGTATGTCTCTTGCACTGGGCCCAGCACACCCAGTGTGGGATCACCAGTGCTGAGTGTAGGGGAAGGATCACCTCCCTTAAACCTATTGGCAGTGCTCTTCCTAGGGCAGCGTGGAATGCTGTTGTCTTCTTTACTGCAAAGTTCACCTTCGCTGGTTCAGGGGGAGCTTGGTGCCCATCAGGGTCCTCAGGGCCTTCATGGCAGGGCTGCTTCCCAGACACTTGTCCTTCAGCCTGTCCAGGTGCCTGGAGTTGTTCCTCCCCACAGGCAGGACATGGGATTTCCTTTTCTTGAATTTCATGAGGTTCCTCTCTGCCCATTTCTCCATGATGTCAAAGTCCCTCTGGATGGCAGCACAGCAATTTAGCCTGTCACCCACTCCTCCCAGCTTGGTATGACCTGCAGACTTGCTGAATGTGCACTCTGCACCATGGTCAAGGTCATTAATGATCGTGTTAAACAGTATTGTTCCTGGTATTGTCCCCTGGGCAAAGCTTCAGTGAGTGGGAAACTAGTGACAGGACACTCCTAGCACAGCGTGAAGCACCAGGGACAAACTTCATATTCATGTTCGTATTCATAGGCATCTTTGGGTTTGTTATTGTTTTTTTGTTTGTTTGTTTTTTCCATTTCTGCCCTAAAGAATAACCTCTTAAAGAAAACCAGGAAAGACTGTCAATTTTGTCCAGATTCCCTAAGTGTAATCTTGCCTTGTGTTTGAAGGTTAGCTCAGGTAAACCAACTTTGTTGGTACTGAATTATTACTCGCATTATTGTATGTGGAGAAGATAGTCTTGGCAGTAGAGCAGAACCATGGCACAAAAATGGTCAGGCTTTGTTTGCCCTGCAGATATCTCAAACTGATGGTTGCTCTGTTTTCCTTTTGCCTGCTAATCCCCCTCACTCAGAGACACACATTTAAGGTCATGCAGCTCTAACACCTGTCGTTTTCTCAAAAGCTGGCTTATTACACAGCTTTTATATGTTCCAATGTCATATCTATCTTACCAGGCCTCCTTGGAGGGGTAAGGATACACAATATTTGATCCCTCACTGGTGGGTTTGATGGAGTGACTGAATTCTGACACTTCAAGTCAGGGATGAAGAGAGAAGAGCTCACCTCCCCTTAGCAATTCTGATACGTTAAGTCTTATCTCTGGAACAAATTAAAGGTGTGCTGCAGCTTCTGCAGTACTGCTGACCTCAGGAAGCCTCTGCAGCCCCTCCTTCCACAGTAACTATTTTGTGATTTTCTCTCCACCTGTAATTGTGCAGATGAACAGCTCCGATGGGAGAATAACAACAGAAATCTACATAATAATTATTATTGTTGTTATATTGATTGCCCTGAGACAAAAGTTTACAAAATATTTGCACCAATCAATCCTAGGTAGGTGCAAGGGAAAATCCCTGAGAAGGTGTGCGATGGGAGCATTAGGGGAAGAATCTGTAATTCTATGAAGCTAGTAGAATCCTAAGGAGCACACCGTGTTAGGATGCTTGATTTCATGTCTGGTTATACCAGATGACTTCCATCAAGAGGCAGATATTTTTCCCAGTCTTTCCCTCAAAAAGGACATCAGAATTTAACCACACCTTTGTATTTGAATACCTAGCATGAACAAAAGCATATGGTGTAGATATCAGATTCACAGAACTGTTGGGTGAAAGCACTGTGGTGGTAGATACAGCCCTGTGGCAAAGCACTTCTTGAAAATGATTGATTTTTAAAAATACATACATTGTAAAAATACAGCTGACTTCCAAGAAGATAAACAAGATAATCTGCAGTGTAGTTACTTAAGGTTGAACCATGCTTAGCTAAGACTACTCTGCTTTATGTGTTGTAGCTTTAATGCAAATTCAAAATTTATTATATAATACCTCTTTAAAGATGACTTGGCTGAGTGTTTTTCTATTCAGACTGATGACTGATGCTGTAAACCTGTTACAGCATACTTAATCCTCACTGATACCTGTTCCATAGTAATTCTTGGGAGTGTGTAGGGTACAAGGTGATCAACCTCCCAAAATCTCCAAGTGGCTTAGAGAGATCTGCAAATGGGGGGAGAGCCACAAGGCTCTCGCTCCATCTCTCAGTGTTCCCGGGAGAGCTGTGGGGTGGTTTGCAGACAGGTCATGACAGCTCACCAGCAGCCCAGGGACCCTGCTCCAGCCTGGAGCCCAGGCGTGCAGCTGGGGCGCAGGGTGTCTGGGCAAAGTCATTCTCAGCTTCCCCTGTGTCTGGGGATTTGAATGGACCAGCTGCCCTGGTGCTAGACAGCACCATTGCCAATTGTATGATGTAATGTTATTATGAGAGCTGTTGCTGAACTACTCAGAAGTGATGCAGAAGTTCTTCAGGAGTCACAGATTGGCCATTCCCTGCGGCCGCGCGTGGCTGGAGGCCCAGCAAATGCGCCACAACGCGTGCCAGCAGCCTGGTTAAGGATCGGAGATGCAAGTCTGATCGGAGCTCTCCCCACGGCAATGGTGAGGATGGCAGCTCCTGAAGGCTGGGCGAGCAGCGGCAAGGTCGCGAGACGGTGGTAAGACGAAGGAGTCAAGAAGCAGCCAGAAGGTGCAGCAAAACAGGGTTTATTAGGAAAGGACGGGTACAGGGAGGGAGGAGGGCTGCAGCCAACTGGCCAAGAACCTCCCCCAGGGGATGGTTGATAAAACCTCCCCAGAGGGAGTGGCCACTCACCAACAACGAATCATAACACCTGACATAATGATTGATACAGAAGAACAACAAATAAGGGACTAACAGAAGAGGGGCGGACCCATCTGCACCAATCATCCTCTATCCCGAGCCGAAACTTCTGGAAATCGGGAGTGGGTAGAGGATGACGGACAGATGGGTCGCTAAGCAACCAAGGAGGGGAAAACCAAGATAATGAGAAAAACAAGGCGGAGAAAGCAACGAGTGGCGGGAGAAACCAAGACAACGGGTGATTGGCAGTCAACTGCAGGAGGGGGAAGGGGAGCCCGAGACCGAATCCTGCAAAAATAACTTTTCATAAAACCCAAGTAGAACAGCACTCCAAAATACAATTCAAAATACAATTTGGCGCACCACAACATCTTGCTTTAAAAGTTTTCAGACCTTTAGGCTATCTAGGCTTTTCAGTTACCTGAGAACTTATTGTACCATCTCTTTTTCATCCATCGTTATCATCAATCATGCATGATAAATCCAATGACCCATGCAACCACAAATGTAGTATTGATTATTCAGCTTTTTCTGTTAAAATGTTTAGCATGGGTGGTAGCAAAATCTATCTCCAATTCCAGTTCATTGTTGGGAGGAGACACTTCCAAAAAATTATTTATTTTTGAGATCGTAGATGCTTTTCTTTCAATCATAAAAGTGAAGTAAAAGTAAGACTAGCACTTTTTTCCCCACTAACTTCTCACTGAAATATCTTACAGAAGAAATAAAGATAGACCTTTTCTCAATGTGAAATAAACTTCAATGAATGAAGTTTACCTTTATTTGAGATGTAGCAGTGCCCTGCACTGTTGCGCTTAAATATTGATGACCTACAAAAGCTTTTTTAAATATGGAGTGTATGGGGCTATCTCTAAAGACAAACAACTGAAATGTCATTGGCAGATATGTCAAAGAACATTTCCATCCATACTTTGATATGAAGTTTTCTACAGTAGGAATTGCATCACTGTCTCTGGTCTCCATAAAATTTTCACATTTGGTATTTTGCCATTATGAAAATGTTTAAATCAATTCTAATATATTATTATCTGTCTTTGACATGAAAAAAATCTGTACTTCTTTTTTCAATGAAAGTCTGTCACATTCTTTGAAAATGACAAATGTCTTAAAAGAAACAAAACAAAATGAGAATCTGTTGAGAATTTTCAGGCAAAAAGAGGGTTCAAGACACAAACACATCCTGCTCTATATTCAAAGATGGAACAAGATCTTCAGAATACAGCTTCAGGAATCACCTTAATGAACTCTTTCCTGAAATACAATTATTAAAACAGTTGAGAAAGTGTTTGAAAATTCTTTATATGTCAAGCAATTTGCTGCATGATCCCAGACAAAGAAGTCAAAAAACATAGCTTAAAATTATGTTTCTCCTTATTTTTCTAAATCACTCAAAAAGACAATAAAAATTATGGATTCTATATAATAGTATTTGTATTTTTTCTACAATAATGTCATTAGTAACATTTTTAGAATCTCCAAATAGTTTGTTATTTGCTAAACATGTTTTATTCCATACAAATAATTTAGTCTTGACAATCAGTCTTGACAATTAGTCTTGCCAAAGAAGAGTCTCTAGGACACAGATAATTTACTTTAATTCTTAATTTAGGGTGCTGTATATATGCCATGTTTGATAAATGAAGGGGGAACTGTAGACTGTGCAGGGACTACTGAAGGTTAGTAAATTTAAATGAAATGATACATGATGGAACCCACAAGAACTTGTCTGATTTACCAAGATTCTATTATTTATGAGTAAGCTGATAAAGACAGCAGGATTTACTTTGTCTGTGGTACTGGGTGTTTAATTCATTTTGTCTGTTGATGCACATTAATGTGAAATGCGTACATAAGAGTTTGAAACTAATTTGAAAAGGATTAATTTTGACAATTTACTTAAGGTGGACTAATTAGGTGAAAATAAATTTTCCTCTCCTTCTCCCTTCAAAGGACATTGTTTGTGTGTCCCTGTAAATTAAATTCAGGTTCAACTGGGAACTACTAAATTTTGTCTGGATTTCTTTTATCCATGTCATTTAGCATATTTCACCTATAGGGAAAAAAGGTAATGATATTTTCTCAGTTATAGGTTTGGGGTGTTTTAAAGTAAATTATTATTATATAAATAAAGGTTATGTGTGTTTAATGTAGTGAATTTTCACATGACAGGAAAAGGAAATAATTTTTTGTAGTGTTTGAAATGGAGTTCTGCTAGAAGATTCTATCAAGTTTGAAATTTTAGAAAACTTCCACATAGTTATTTAAAGTGAGGGACAATGCAAAAAAAAAAAAAAACAAAAAACAAAAAACAAACAAAAAAACCACTGCAACAAGTACCAACCCACTGAAAAGCCCCCAAACCAACAACAAAACACAACAGAAAACCCCCAGACAATCTCCAAGCCAACCCTGAAAATAAATTTGGGTTATTACTACCGTTCTCTATGTAATCCATTCCTTCTCGGAAATTCCCACCTGCTATAACCCCTGGTATCTAATATGCCCTGATGTGTCAAGGCTTTCAGCTCTCCTAAGCCTTGATAAGCCACCAAGCAATGGTCAAGGGCTGGGCACAGGAAGGGCACGTGCAAACTCCACTGCTCTGTACCGTTGAGACTCTCCAGGCTTCCTGCAGTGCTGCTGCAGTCCTTGGGCTGTCCCTACACATCTTCTGTGCATAGGTGCCTCACCAGCAGGGTGTATGACACTGGACAGCAGAGGGGAGTGTTTGGTGGTCATGGTTCCAGCATTGTTTCAATGGCTTTGTCAGCTAATTGCACAGAATAAGTATTTGGAGACAAATTGAAAGAAGTCTAACTGTCTTCAGGTATGCTTTGAATCTGCTTTGTGGATTAGCCACATTTCAGAAATAAGAAAAAAAGTAATTAGACATATCTAGAACTGAGTTCAGATCATAATACAGCATACCAAGTGCAATGTACCTATTTTTCTGCAGACGTTCAGATTCTTAGAAAACCCTCAGATTAAATAAGAAAGACATCAGTGGGCATTCTGCTTCTGAGGCAAGTAAAAACTTGACTTACTGTTCTTTCTACTTCAACTTCTAAGAGAACACATTAGAGCTAAATCTCAAACATTTTGATAAGAAAATAACTGCTTTGAAACCTAACATGTTACATCAATTAGTTTCTTTGTGCCACATTTTGGATCTGTCCTAAAGGAAAACACAGAATCTTTTTTCAGATTCTGAAGTGTGGTAAAATGATGATCCCTATGTTAGGTCTGCAATAAAAACTATATCTAATAGAGTTTTAGAAACTTTGGATATATAGACAAGAAAAGGACTGTCTGTAGTCAGAATGTTCTATTATCTCATCAAAAGCAGTTTTTCATATTTAAAGGGTATATTCCTCTGGTATTTAGGGCAATGTATTTTCTTCATACTTCAAAATGTTGCAACAAATTTCTTAAACTTCTACACCACTGACTGCTTGTAAGCCTGGATATCTGTAACTTAAGCTGTTTCCTTTGATGTTTGTCATCTGAAAGCCCTGAAAATTCATGTTCTGTTTGGAGCTTAGCTCATCTCTAAATCTCTGAGGAAAACCCTACTAGATCTACCACTGCCAAATATACTAAGCCTCTCATTTCAGATCAAACTCTGTGGCTTCCTTTAAATTTACAGAGTTAGCCATCCATGTTGGAACTTTCTAAAAAGCTAAATAACATCAGCATTCTTTTTGGATCCCCAAATATTTCTAGCAGCAAAAACATTGACAATAAAGTCAGTTTTACTAAGCATCTACAGGAAATGTCTTGCCCACAGAAATGTTTTGTAATTAATTTTATCTAATTTTGATCAAAAGCATATTGCAAAAAATGAAATTTTACATAAAATTAATATCTTATGTTTTTCTACAATCCTAAATGATGAAGGCTTCGTGGCATGACCTTTAGATCTTGACATGAAAATTTCCCCCCTCCCACCACTAACATATCAAACACACACACATCTAATGAAAAAAGAAGCTTAATAAAGGTTCCAGTCATCTGTTTAGCACCATGTTTAATAAAATGCAAAAAAAAAAAATTGAAAGGGAGCACAGCAACTTATTAAACAGAGACCTCTAAACACACTGGAACAAATGGCTAAGATGAATTTAATACAACCATTTTTCTTCTTAGTCAAAAAATGCTTTTTCTTTCATTCTTTCTTCATCAGCTTTCAGTGCCTTTTCAAATCATATCCTGGGGAAATGTCTTTGTTCTTCCAAAGCTGAACTGTGAGTATGCCATTTACCACATGATCTTTTTCTGCTCACACTGATATGTTGTTTCTGCAAATAGTGCAACTATCCTTTGTTAACTACACTTTAACAATAAGCTGTTTCATGATGGAGATTGTCGTTAGTTGACTTTTTCATTTGCTTATCTTTAACTCCTCAAGGTGGAAAAGGAAATCACAGATAGAAGTTTCTAATTTTTTATAATTTTATAGTATTATTTTATAATCTGCACTGTAATATATATGAGAAGGAGTTTTTAATCTCAGGGAACTCCATGGCTATTTATATCACATTAAGGTAAAATCTCCTACATGACAGCTTTACACCACAGCATATAACCGGACTCAGAAACAAGCACATCCTGACAGAGCCAGAAGTACTGCATGTAACACTGGTGATGATTTTTTATTTTTATTTAAAAATAAATACAGTGTTTTCAGAAGGCTGATTGGACATAGCATATTGTCCTTCAAAAAGTAAAATCCTCAGGGTGGACAGTGAAGATCTGGCAAGATTGTCCTACCTTTAGCAAACCTACAGTACACTTGTAGTTCATCTTTTGTCTATTCACACTTTTGTCCATCTTTCCAGATGGTGCCTATAACAGATTTTTTTAATTTCAGTGCAAGATATCTGCCAAGACAATGTGTATGTAGATGGTTAGTATGAAAATTATTTGAAAACCTTCCCCCTTTCCTGAAGAAACTCCCTCCTTTGAGACTTAATTTCTTCATTATTTCAGGTGCATCACTTCTGAACAATAGTTGATTTGCATAGGCCAAAAAAATTTACCTGAATAGATAAAATGCAAAAAAATAGATTTTACATATGCATGCAGCTGTCATTGAGACATATATTCTACTGGGCACATGGAAAACCCATTAAGAAGTCGTGATGTCAAAACTCATTCAGCTCAAGACTGTGGTCATCTTAGGTTTGCAACTGGCAAACAGTGAAATCAATGCCAGTTGCTACATCAAGGACAAGAACATGCATATGCACACACAGACATTTACCTGGAAAATGTGATATCAATTCAAACACATAAAAATATATTATAGTTTCCAGAAGCAGTTTTACATTTTTGTGAAAGATGTGGATCTTGAGACTCAAGTTATGAAGATAGTATGTATGAATGAATGATTTGGAGCTTGGGTAAAGATGCATATTTGGCTAGTCCTGACTAAAATTGTATAGAAGAGTAAAATGAAACCAAGACTAAATTTATATTTATATTTAAACTGAATTGTGAAATAACTACTGGTATGCCACATTCCTACTCAAAGACTAATATGTTGCATATAGGTAATACCTGACAAAAGAAAAGCCTTATAAAATACAGAGTTAAGCCTGTTACTTTGGTTGAATGCAGCTAGCAATTAGCTTGTCACTTTCCATGTGAAAAAATCACAAGAATGAAAGCCAGTTAGCACAAGAATCTATTCTGGTAAGAGAACCATTCACACCTGCAAAAACCAAGAAATCTATCCCATGAGAATCAGTGAAGAAAATATGTAAACTAACCAAAAATAGAGAGGTTTAATGGGTGTGCAAAATGCCATTTACTGACCAGTGAACTGAGTGTCAGTGTATTGTTAGCCAATTAAATCTAACGCGGTGCCTTTCTGATATAAAAATATGAACTATGCAATAAAGATTGGACTTTTTTTCATGAAGAAACTGAGTCCTGTCTGCTTATCATTGTGACACTACTACACTTCCTTGATCCCTCTTTGAATCTCATCTGAAATCTCACTTTATCATCACTTTAGTTTATTATGTTGAGAAGAAATGTAACCACTAAATGTGATTTTTTGTCCCACCCCTAAGAAAAGGCCGCAGACATTGTACTAACCCGCCCACACTGGGTTGCAGGAACTCTCTGGATTTGTCTTGTTCTGAGATATTTTAACCTGGTTTTAACTGCTCATGTTTGGTTTTTTTGAAAACGTGTTGACATGGGGATTCAGGAGGACACTGGATAAGAGAAAGTAATACGAAGAAAAGGGGATTAAACTGAACAGATTTTTTTCCCTTTGTTTCGGTTTGTTTTTCAGGGTTTTTCTATTTTTTTTTTTGAAAGTTCTAACTCTGTTATTGAAAAGGTTTTTCCTAAGTTTTCAAACTGAGTGTTGTAGCTGGAAATCACCTGTATTTTTCTTACTATTAGCTTTTTTCTTTTGATTAAACTCTCCAGACTTTAAGTAGACCAATAATGTATATTATTGTCTCCACAGCTAAGTTGTCACTCCTTTTACCTAGAATAAATTGACACTTTGGATATTCCTTTTGATAATTTGGCCAAAATAACACATACAAGGTTTCCCATTTTTGTTATGGACTCTAGACAGACACGATAACCTGGATTTTAATAGTGAAAGGACTGTAATGCCATACAGTATTAATGTGTAGCAAAATGCTCCAAAATTATGTTAGAAATAGACCCCATAGCATGTTGAAAACTCAGTATAACTGCAAAGTAAAATATTGAATCAACTGAGTCTATTTATAGACTCTTTGTATCTTCTTCTCAAAACTGAGCCAACTGCCACAACTGGTAGAGGCCAGTAAATTAATCGCTAGATTTATCTTGCACAAAATCCTCCCCTGACTGATGAACTAGGTTTATTAGTACTACATGGAATTATTCATACACACCTAAATTTCAAACATACATTCATTTTAAATCAGGCTGATACTGTGATCAGTCCTAACGCATCATTAGAGTTATGTTTTGGTTAGTTATCTCCCACTGGAAACAATACAGTCACATAGCTCAATGCAGAATCATTTTCATATCCCATTTTGGTAATTCAGTATTGCTGTGGACAGGCCACATCCTATTCTAAGTTGTTTTTTTTTTTTCCTAATTATATAATAGCTGTGTAACTCTGCCAGTTTATCCATGACAAATTACCCACAGATATGATTAGATCAGATATTAGTTTCATTTTCATCTGTATATTACCTGCAGGTATATTAAAAATTACTTGAATCTATGCCAGAATCAAATATTAACTCTAAGGAACCAAGGTGATATGAAAATATTCAGAACCATGGGTTTAATTGTAAAGATATATTTTTAAAAATAAAACCTGTCCTCTAGCCACTGAATTGGTCATTCAGGAAAACCTCTGTTAAGTGCTAACTTCAGTTTCAAGAATTAGTAGGAAAATTTAATTTCCCATTCCATTATACAAGTAGAAATTTACAGCAGTCACTTTTTAAAGTGGAAAGGTGCAAGGTGGAAAGATTATTTTGAATCACATTTCATCTTCCATTGAAAACTGCATAGTCTGTATAACCAAAGTCAAGAAACTTACTTTTTTTTGCTGACTGTGTGCTCAGTTATTCAGCAGAATCAGAGCTTAAGTTTTCCATAATTTCTAGGGAATTCTACCCTAGGAAGGATGGAAGGAAAGAAAAAAAATTATGCACAATTGCATCACCTTAAAATATAATTTGCAAGGAAAAAAGTTGTGTGTTTTTTTTTTTAATGAGAAAAAATGTGGAAGTAATGTAAGTATTTTGCAATGGGGGGGACAGAATGAGTTTACAACTTCTAGAATAGTAAAAAGTAATTAGTGAATTTTGACCTGGCCAAACTACCAGAATTTTAAAGATCCTCATTCATTTTTATGAATCCACATTTCTTATAAAACTGCACATCTGGTTTTGAAGGCAAATTTGGTTTGTAGCAAACACACTATATAATACACTATATGCACAAACCTTATTCCTCCTAGTATTCCCAATGCAGACCTCAGAAAAACAAGTGAAACAAGAACTCACGTCAGGGTGATTTTCAGCCTGTATGAAAGAAGAAAACTTTTTGGTTTAATAACATGAATATGAAACCCCCCAAAAAAATTATATCAAAATGACATGTCATCAACAGTCGAGAAAAACATTGTTAATTTGATTCTTTTAAATTAATTAAGAATATATTTGCTCCATTTATTTAATAATAATTTAATATTAAATAAATAATATTTAATATTAAATTCCTCATTGACATCTAGACTCTTCTATTAAAATCTAGCAGCAAATCAGATGAAGAGTGTTGAACAGGATAAAAGCATGAAGGCAATTTGTCCTAAAAAGAATACTGTACATTTAAATTTTGTAAAGTGGAGATCCTGAACTTTAAGGAAACCTGCTAAAGTCGTGTCTCAAATGTCATCTTTCATTGAAAAGGCAAAGAACTTATTGCAAAATTATATCCCAAGACATGTTTACTTTTCTTGTTATTGTTGTCATTATTATTAACAACAAAGAAAAGTAGTGCCAGTATGTTTATGTTCATAGAATAGCTCCATTACAAAACATTTGGAAGCTTATATATTTTTTGCTGTTTGACTCAGGAAAAGCTGTCAGGAAAATTTTGCCTAATCTACTCCAAAAATTTATTTATTGTGTTTTAAAATTAAATAATAACTTGTGGTATCATTCTACTCTGGAAAATAAATATTTTTCAAAATAGTATTTTGAAAACTACCTTGCTAGTTTCTGTTCTACATTAAAATAGCCATATCTTGAAATATTATTTGACTGCTACCTTGTAGATTTATATTTTAATTTATAAAAATATACAAATTTAACATTATTACATGCGTACTCTAATAGCTGAACTGCTCTAGATGGCTTCATCAACAACTGAGGGCAGGTAGCTGTTGACAAGACTGCTGGAATGCTGACAGTAAGGTTTTCCAGAGTGGTTCTGCACAGGATGTGAAGACAAGTCAGTTGCTATGAAGTTATTTTTAAGATCTGAATATGCAAGCAATGTTTCCGGGAGGAGAAAAAACAGATTAAGAAATCAGCCCTATGGGAAAAAAATACATAAAAACATGTCTTATATGTTTTCAAATGCAAACTTTATTTTGAAGTCATACATTATGATATATATTACATGAAGCCTGGGTAGTGTATGAGAAGAACATTAGCAGGCTATTGAATAATTTTTGTTTTAAAAATAATTCTCCATAATACAAAACATCTTTGGAAGTACCAAAGACATTTTCTATGTAGGTTATTTCTGTTTTTCTTTTCTTCTTGACAGGAAAAAATTATAGTTTGAAAGGCAGCAGGGAACTGCCGTTGCATGCTTATAATTGCCCTGAGGTTTGATTCCTTTTTAACACATTCTGAAAAGTCAGAATGTTGATCTGTGCTTCAATAAACCAATCCCATCCAAGTGGATGTCTTGTCAAGGGAGCACAGTGGCTTCTTTTTCTTTTTTCAGTCTTCAAATCAACACAGTCTTCAAACTTTAGGTTTCTTAATTGATAAAGGCTGACAGATCCGAAACCTGAAGCAGACTAACACCTATTTGAAGAGTCCAACAAATAATATTCCAGAGAACAGCTAGAATTATGATTATTGACAAATGCCATTTCCCTCACCAGTTTAAATGTACAAACAAGGAAATCTTGTTCACAACAAACCAGAGATTTTTGTACACTGAAAACTGTAGTCAGAATAGATGGTTTTTATCAGTTTTAACAAAAACTGCTCATGACTATCTCATGCCATATTTCCATAGAGCACTACTTTTGTAGAGGAGCAGCCCACACCATTCCTGTGCATGGTTGAAGGTAGCTGGTTGCTGCTTGCGTGCATTGAGCAGTGCTAAGCAGAAGCACAATGTCTTGCAAGAGAGCAGCAGATGGCAAATGCACTCATTCAAAGGGTTCATGCAGAATCCCCCCACGCTGCTATAGCTAACTTGATAAGAAGATAATTATGTGTCCTGATTTTGGCATCTGTTTTCCTGGTCTTTTTCTGTTAGGTCACTCTAATCCAGGTCACAGCATGACTGGACGTGGGCAATGCCTCAGGCATTAGAAGGAACATTTAGTACTTGTTCAGCAAAGCTTTAGAAAGTGAAGGCACTTGTCACTAGCCTGGTGCAGTAGGTGGAGGGCTTTGCCTTCCACAGTTTATGTCGTGCCAGGGTCCTGGGCAGGATTCCAGGTGCAAGGAACTGAAATGCAGCTCCTGGCATGCTGCAGTCTGACCCCACCCAGCCACGGTGGACAGCCCAGACTGTCTGATCCTGATCCTCACCCACATGCTGCCACCCTGGCTGGGTTTCAGCCCATCCCCTCAGCTGCCCAGTTGTCCCAGGTTTGTGTCTGACCCCAATTCCACTCTCACTGGACCTGATCCGTACCCCAGCATTAGCCTCAACCTGCCATGTCTCCAGGCAGGTACCTTATGCCTTGTCTGGGTCTGCCTTAGGAAACCTGCCCTGCTGCCTGCAATTGTTCTGACCCCATTAGTCCTGTTTCCAAAAAATCAATTTATGTGTATCTGTTGTGTCAGAAATTGAGAAGATGTTTCTCAGAATAAGGATGTAAAAATTCATCTGATCTACTTTTTAAAATCTAATTTGTTATAATGTCTTGGTTTTGCATGAATAACTATGTTGGGAAGGATTATGTGAAATTATATAAAGTACAAGAAAATTCCAGATAAAAATTTCTGAATATTCTGATTTTATTACTTATGCCTGAGAAAACCTAAAAATAAAATAAAAATTCAGTCTTTACTGTTGTCCTCTTTTTTAAGGACAGACAAGAGAAAAAACATATCACTGTTTGAAGACAAATATTCAGAGTTAAACAAAGTAATAGAAACAGAAAGATGTTTACTAATGCACAGCAAAAGACAGCAGGCTCTCTATGAGCACCCAGCTAATAGGTGCTAGGTTACAGCTGTGTAAGAAGCCAGTTTTCAGAAAGCAGAGATTCTACAATGCTTTTCTTTCTGTCAATTTTTTTTTTTGTTCTGCATGTTTCAAAAAAATAACAGCCTGGAGGAATATGTTTTACATTTTGCTGATTACCTAGAAAAAGTTGGGCTTGTTTTACTGGGGTTTTCTTTGCTGTTGTATAGGTTGTCCTGAAATATAAATAATTTTAAATTTAAAAATCCAGCATAGTATTCCCAAAAGGCAGTGAGAAACATGTAACTGAAATTCAGAGCAAACTGATTATTTCTTCTGCCCAGAGACAGTGTTGTGTTACAACTGTGTGTTATCTCTGGCTTTTATGAGAAGCATGATATAGAAAAAAGTAACACATCATACAGTGCTGAAACATAGGACATACACTAATGTATGGAGGTACAGAAGTATCATACACATGAAAATATTTTTATATAATTCTTTATTTCACAGAAATGCTTTTCCAAAGTTTTCCTTTTCCTCAAACAAGATTCATTTATTTTCTGATTCTTTAACATATAAACCACATTCCCCACAAACCAAGAAACCAACCCAAAGCAGAACATGCAATTCTAAATAATGCAATGTGACAATAAAGTTACATGGCTAAGACCTATGAATCCTATATTATATCTGAGCACCTCCTGGGTGATAATGTGTCTCTGCTCATCATATAATTTAAATAACATGTGACATCTTTACACTTTGCCAAAGATGCCCATCCTCTCATTTCTCATGGAAGCACATGCGCATCCTTGGAGGTGCTTTACAGGCCTGATTATTTCCTGTGTAGAAAGAAATCAAGACTTCTTTTGGATATGTTTGTATGCTTCATTTAATTCTGTGATAAATATCTGTAGATTCTTAGTCACAGTGAAAATAATGTACCAAACCTGAGAGAGAGGAAAGGATTCTACCTCGTACTTTACAGCAGAGAAATGTTAACTGAAATTTTTGAGGTGCTTGACTATGTCTCTTGTTTTGGTGGCCAAATACAGTTTCTACCAAATGTGAGATTCCTTTACAAAGCAGTAAATGAGAATTAAAATGATTTGGCATAAATATGGCAAAATAACACTTGAGAAAATAATTTTAATTACTATTTAAACAGAAATGTTAAAACTATTCACAATTCTTAGGTTAAATGTGCTATACACAAAAGTATGTCAGGGTAGATAATGCATTAATAGTAAAAAATAACAGCAAAAGTGTTGGCAGGAACCCTTTTGATTTGAAAATGCAGCCTATAGGCTAAAGACTATAGGCAGCCTATAGGCTTGCTGCTGTTGTCATTATGACATACAATTGCCAACCGCATAGAAATTAATTATAAGTATCATCAGGAGAAAGGTTGTTTACACGTTTGAAGTAGGGTGTCTCAACCCTATTAAAGATGATTTACTGAGCTTTTTGAAGATCCATAAACCAGTCTGTGCTTAAATCTGTTCTGGCTCCTGAAATTTTATTGTTTCAGCCATGTTATGGTTAAATAACCTGATGCTGATTATTGATTATGACATAAAGGGCATTCCAAATTTGGGATTGAATTTTTAAGGCACTGTATGATTGTTTATGGTTTAATGGCCAATGATGACATTGCACTCTTTAAACGAAAAAACAGTACTCACACTGAATTTATGTTAAATAGATCTATGAGATTATGTTTTTCATTCAATAACTCAGTACAGTTGGTGTTTGAACTATATTTGGACTACAGCTTTTGATACTTTGATTCTCCTTTGCATGCTAAAGCTTCATTTTCAATATTCTGTATTGGTCATACATACATTCAAAACCTGGAATTTTCTTGGAAGCTTTACAGACCCACTTGATCTTTTAATAACTTAATATTTTTCAGGACAGAGCTTAGCATTGCTTTTGCTTGAGGTCTTATGACCTTTTCAAATATATTTCTTTCTCTGAGCCTGCCTTTCTATTATTTCATGTGAACCAAATACAACCAGATGTGAGCAAATACTTGAAACTAGTCTGGGTGAATATTTCCATTGAAAATGTATACATGAGACTTCTTTCAGAGTTGTACCTAGACTTTTAAAAACTGTGGGGAGTTTTTTAAACAAGTGCAAAATTAATCCAAGCAAAAATATCCTTCAGGCTAAGTGAAGGAGCCATGCCACAATTAGCTTTTTTTCCTGTGCTCCTGCTATACTCCCTGAGTCACACTGAAGTGACTGGATTATGAACTTTACTGTTTCAAAATTTTCTCCATTTTGTCAATTGGCTTTGTCTCTAGCAGCAATAAATGTCTTCTTTCTTTTTTTTGGTCATAAGGAAGGTAGGCAAGTATTTTATTTGTCGACTCCATCCATACTGTCAATGCAGGGGGGTTGTTTTCATTCTGGTTCTTTTTATTTTTCTGTCTTGTTTCCTCTTCCCCTTACCTGCACCTCTTGCATATACAAAACATAGTGAGAATGCATTGCTAATTCTTCTCCTGCTTTTTAATGTCTGCTTTTCTGCTAACTGAGTAGTTTTGATTGTCTTCCAAGGACTATAGCAAGAACCAAATGATAACCATTCTAGAAATGCAGAAAAATCCTCAAAAATGTCTAAAGAATGCATTTTAACACTGAATTATCCAAGAATGTAAGCTCGAAAGTATTTCTAGATTAGTTTGTAGTTCATCTGTAGTCCATAAAAAATGGTTAAGGCCAAAAGGTTATATATGTTAAGATGATCAGACTTTTTCCAATTATTAAGAAAATTTTCAGGAAATATTAGTCTGTGTCCTTCTTCTTCTTCTTCTTTTTATTATTATTATTATATTTCAGTTCTAAATACCTTGGAAAAATATTTTACTTGAACTTCAAAACCTTGCTTTCATTTGATGCTTATCAAACTTAAGACATTAGTAAGACATGTGCTGACTCCTGGGACCTCACATCATAAGATTTTAATGGCAGCTTGGTATATAAATCCTACTGCCAAACATTGTAAATCATAGTTATGTCCTAGTCAGCCATGGTGAAGGACAGTTCTTGTCCATAGTTAATTCAGATTTCTTCTTCCAATATTTTCAAACTGAGACTCATTATGCAGTAATTGAGTGTTATGCTTATAGTGTTTGAGGAAAAACACTTTGGTAAAGTATCTCAATTAGCCAATGAATTCTATCAGTGAGACAAAAAATAACTAGAAGAAATGGAAAGGAAGGCAAGTAGAGCCCACCATGGAATACGCAGTATGTCACCTTTGCAATATGTTAGAGGAAGTAAAGTACTCAGGGAACAGTCTTTCCCATATGATGATAAGGAATGTTCTGTTCTTGATGACATAGGGCATTTATCGGATCATTCTTACAGAAAGCAAAAGTACATAGCTCTGAGAGAAAGATAAATTTCTTTCAAAGTAATCTAATTTTCAGTCTTACCCCATTGTTCAACACAGAACCATTGTACAGCTTCAGGCTAATGTTTGTGCTACTGCTACAAAGTCACTTGGACCTGTTTTAGCCAAACAACAATTTAGCAATTTTATTTTATTTGGTATTGCCAGCTCACCCTGTGACACTCATTTCCACTACTTACTCTCTAGGTATTGTATCTTCCCAACCCTAAGAGTCAAAGCATACCTTGTGATATGGTTTCAAAAGAATTTACCAGGCACGAAAGTGCCCCACTATGGCTACAAGTTTTGGATCCCTCCATGGTACCTTCTATTTTCTATTTCCTCTCAAGTGTTGAAGTTTTAGGAATACTTACTCTTCCTGAGAGACTTGAGTTTATTGGAATACTTACTGATGGATTGAAAAAGTAGAACTAGTGAGATCAAGTGGAACTGTCAGCAAGGTTAAGGTCAGGAGGACATACATTTTGAAACATAGTTTGTTTCATCTCTCTAAGCTGAGACTGAAATTTCAATTCCGTTTTATATAATGGAAAACCAAAGCCAGCAAAATTATGGGAGGTATTGCAAGTCTTTCTGTATACTCTTATACAGACACACACAAAGGGACATACTGCTTTTTTCCTGTCCAATTTTTAACATTCTTGAGGTTCTCTCTATTGGCTATTTTTTTTCTTCTGAGATAATCTGTGATTTTCAATTACAGGCTGTCTACTCCCTCCTTCCAGATCGTTATTCTGTGAAGCACAATAGTGGTGCAATATGGCCATCATTAACCATAAAATTCTTATTGTTATTTCTCTTCCTTAGTGTCTGTTTCCTCACCAGATCAAATAAACAATCATTTGCAGTATCCAGAGGGGATTTTTTCTCCCATATCTTCCAGTGTTATAAAAAATATTATTAAAATTTAAACATATTAGCCATAACTGATTTTTTTATAACTTGGAGGAAAAAAAAAGAAATGGATTTTAAAAAAATTCTGTAAATTTAAGCATCATATTGTGAGAGTCTGTCCGAAATCCTGCATCTTTGCCTCACGATCGTCATGAAGAAAAGACCACCGAAAAACTTAAAACTAAGCCAGTTAACCCAGTGCAGGGGGGTGAGTTGTGTGCCTTTTGGCTCGCTGTTTATCTGTTGCACGCCACGCTGAACCTGATGGGACATTCTGC
>JAWWEY010000115.1:135855601-135877160 GCA_035582745.1 Loriotus luctuosus
GTGCAAAGCAGCACCACTGGTGGCCAAGGGGCCCATGCCAAGTGTCCCTGAGGCCACAAACAGCCGCCAGCACAGCTCAACACGGGGTGACCCCTCAGCCTGGCCTCAAGGCCTCTGAAGCCCCGCAGATTTGCACTTCCTGCCTGCAGCAGGAGCATGGGAGGTGTGAGAGTCTGTCCGAAATCCTGCATTATTTGCCTCTCGATTGTCAAGAAAACTGTTAAGCCAGTGCAGAGTGGAGAAGTTATGTGTCTCTACATGCTATGCTGAACCTGATGGGACATACTGCACTTTCTGAACAATGGAATGAAGCTGGACTCTCTTCTCTGCCCCTCTCGGTCTGGCTGGCTTTGAACTGTGGAAATGGCCTCTTTCCAATAAAAAGACCCCCCTTGCCTGCCTTCAGCCATTGTGACAGACAAGCAGAAATGCGGGCTTCTTCATCAAGGGATCAAGACAAGAAGCCCCTCTGCAAAAAACCCCCTTGTACCTTCTTCCAAAAACTGGGACTGAACTTCCCCCCCCAGCTCGGGGGAGGTGTGCTGTTGGGAGGAGGGAGGCTGCCCAGAATAAGCGGAGGTGCGAGCACTGAGCTGTAAAAACAATGGTCCCTGCTGATTACTCGAACTTGGACTCTGTGTACTAGCATCCCCCTGTTCTGTACCTTTTCTTCCCCCTCGACGACCATTTGTTTTGGCTATGAAACCACTTCCCTTCCCCCAACAAAAAATGGTATAACTACGGTCCCAGTTCAGCTATACCTTCGAGATCGGACGTGGTAATCCTGCTGAGCTTCTGACAGCTGGACCGAGAAAGCAACACCACGGTTTCGGTAGCTATACCCTATATTCCCTTTTTCCTCCCTCTTTTCCTTGTCTTTTCCTTTTCTCTCCGGTTCCCCACCACACCAACGCTCTTCTGTTGTGATTTTCAATAAAACTGTATTTGATTTTGTTGCTGCAAAATCCTCTGTGCCTTTGTTGGTTATTTTGCACCTTAAAATCAACCCCATCAGCTGTACCGCTGGGTCGGATTGGGACACATGTTTAAGCTTTTCAGGCCTTCTTTCCCCTTTAAATATTTTGTTTTACTAGAGCCAGAACACACAGAATGATGTGCAGGTCATTGAGTTTTCATGAGTTCCTGACACCTCAAATTTGGTTTTCTATTTTAGTAAAATTAAGTACCATAATTTCTAATCATATGCCAATTGTTTTCTCAAGAGTTCAGGGCTTTCTTATGAATATGACCTATTGATTATTTTGTAGCTACACATGTTATTCATGTAAACTACTTGTGACCTCTTTCACAACTTTTATTCTAGCTCTTTATAGCACTTACAGATAAATTTTTATTCATATGTATGTTTGTTTTAAAATTTTATTAAATTAAAATAAATTATTTTAAAAGTAGTTTCTTAGCAAAACCAAATAAGTATACATATAATAGTATAGTTATATAAAAGTATCATGTGAACAGAGGACATCTCAAATATGCTTAAGGATCATTGAGTCCAAGTTCCTGCTCCTAGCAGGATAACGATAATTTTCAGAATACGTAGTATATATTGAAGTAATATTGGAATTAAGTTGTGTTAGTTTGGTTAGCAGGAAGTGTGAATGCCATGAAGGTGATCTAGGTGTAGAAGTCAACAGTTAACACTTATGAAGAACTGAAGTATCTGATTTTTAAATGGTTATTGTGGTGGGTTCGACCTTGCCTGGACACCAGGTACCCACAAGTGCTCCATCACTTCTTCTCAGCTGGACAGGGGAAGAAAAATACAATGAAATGCTTATGGATCAAGACAGGACAGGGACATGTCCCTCACCAATTACCATCATAGACAGAACAGACTTAAGGAAAGTAATTTAATCTACTGAAAATCAAACCAAAGTAAGGCAATTAGAAAAAAAATAAATCATAGGAAAATTTTACCCCATCCTTCCCTTCTTTTCTAGATTCACTTCACACTCAATTTTCTATATCTCCTCCCCTATAGTGGCAGATGGCAACAGAAAATTTGGGTTGTGGTCTCATTTTGTTTCTGCTGGTCCACCCTTCTGAGGGGGAAGTCTCCTCCTGCTCTTGTTCTATTTTGGGGTTTGTCTGTAACAGAGAGTTCTCCATGAACTCCTCCACTGTGAATCCTTCATGTGTGCTGCAGTTCATCACAGAGTGCAGATGTGCAGCTCTTCAGCAACAGAGTGCTCCAATGTAGGGCTCTTCCATGGGTCCACAAGTCCTGCCAGCACTCTGTTCCAGCACAGGCTTCCCATGTTTTCACAGGCCTCTTTTGGTGCATCCACCTGTTCCAGTGGGGGCTTCTCCAGGAGTTACATGTGGATCTCTGAACACCCCTGAACCTTCATGGGCTGAAGGTTCATAGCTGCTTCACCATGGTCTTCACCACAGGCTGCAAAGGAAGCTCTTCTCTGGTACCTATAGCATCTTTTGTCCCTTCTTTCTCACTAACCTTGGAATCTGCAGAGCTGCTTCTATCATATAATCAAACTCCTCTCTTCAGTTGTGTTTGCTATTGCACAGGTTCTTTTCTGCTTCCTAAAAACATCATGCCATAGGTTTATGCTCATCCTTGGCCGGCAGTGTGTCCATCTCAGAGTCAGCTGGCATTGGATCTGTTAGACATAAGGGAAGCTTCCAGCAGCTTCTCCCCAGCCAGTCTGTCCAATTACCAAAAATTGACCATGAAAACTCACCACAGCCATATACACAGAATAGTTGATACTTTTCATCACACTGAAGGTGTAAGTCAGATTTCTCTCTACTCTTTCTGAGCTGATATGACTGTTTTGCATTGTTTTATTGTTTACCTGAAGAATGCAAGGCAGAAGGATGAGTATCTCATGCAAAAAGTTAGGCAAATATGAAGTATGTTGAACCAGAGTACAAGAGTCTATGATTGTTTCAGAGAGGTAAAATAAGGAACAATGACAGAAATACGAAGAAAAAATAAAGCCATGCCTGGAATATAGTGCTTAACTATGTGTCAATATTGTGTACCAATCACTCAGCCAATTTAAAATTGGACTGTTCAAAATGCTTGACAGTACAAAACATCCAGAAATTCTTCATTGTGAGCGAGGGAGTAAATGATCTACCAGAATTTGATGTTTTCCTCATCACTGGTTTACACTGAAGAGTAATCTCTTATTGAAGCTGTCACCAGTGTAATTAATAGATTGAGTTTTTAACCAAACATGCATGCTAGATAAAGAAAATTATTTTCATTCACAATAAATAATTCAAATAACTCCACATATAAATAAATCAATCCTAGGTTTTGTGTAATAAGATTTTCTGGATGAGAAAAATTTTAATTAAAAAAAAAGAGCAGAATTTGAACATAAAGTACATTTTAATGTATTTCACTGTCAAAATATTATTACATTACTCACATTAAGTGAAAATCAAATACATAGAAGAGCTACAAGGCATAATAAAATCTGTTCTATATTTTAGAGGAAGACAAATCATTCAACCTAAACTCCATATGTGTTTTGTTTTGCTTCCTGTGTGTATGGAAAGAAAGGCAGCATTTTTTTCTTCTGGATTTAGAGAGATAAATACAGAATAAGAGAAGATGTACACAGACTGCAGTACACCTGATGAATTCTCTAGCTGTGGGGAAGAGAAGAAAGGAAAACCAAAATTGTCTAGCTGGGTGAATCCAGCAAGGAAATAAGAAAGTTTAGCATATCTGAGAAGGAAGCATTAAATATTCTTTTAATTTCTTCCCACTTGAGGATATTCCCAGACTAAATCTTGATTGCAAGACATTAAAGCCCGGGAAAAGGCTTATTTTTATCAGAGGCATTTTTGGATAGATCATCTAAGTTATGCTACAGTATTTTATTTCATTTATTGAAATCCTTTGAATTCAGACTTGTCTTTGAATCCAGCTGAGAAAAGTCTTGTTACTAGTTCTCTGTTAGTTGCCCAAAACACATGAAAATAATGCTTAGAAAGAAATTTCAGAGGATCAAAAATCAAAGGCCACTTTCCAAAATCCTTTCCTCTTATTTCTGCTGACTTTCCAGCTGCCATTCTTCACATAACTGGGAAAGAAACGATAAGTTGCCATGGAACTGGAGCAAAAGTTAAAAGCGCAACATTTTTGTGGGAAGAGGTATCATTGTATACTTGACTGTAGAACTACATCTTTCTGCATGAAGGCGAGACTTTTAAAAGGTCGAAAAATAGGACAGTATTCAGTGATGAAGAAGGGTAATATCTACCTGCTTGGTGTTGACAAGTATTTGAAAAGTGGGCAGTTACACATTCAAAAATATGGTGAAAAACCAGGGTCACTGAGGCAAGGGTTTTGTAATTCCCTTTGCTGTGTAACTGAAATTTAGAGAAGACAGAATATCACAGTTAAACTACATTCACACAGTATGAAATATAAAATGCTCTCCAGTCATTTATCACAATGCTAAGACGTTTTCTACTTGTGACACTGTAAAGTACTGGAGAGAGGGAGCAGGAGAGATAAAAAGCAACATTACAACAGGGATAAGAAAATGTTTAATAAGTATCTGAAAACTGTCTCTAGAGTATTTTGTGGTCTGATTAGTGTGCTTCTTAATAAGAAATGTAAGGAAATCACTATATAATTTGTTGCAATTAAGACAGAAGCAACTTCATCCCAATCCTATGACATCTATTGAATAATTGAGTTACTCCATTTAGTAGACAAAAGCAAAACAAAATCCAATTACTAGGAATTAGAAAATTATGACTTGAGATAAGCTTCAGATTCTTAACACTGTGTTAATCATGAATACCTAAATCAAAAATTACATTCCTACCTCCCAGACAAGCCAAAAACCTTGGTGTAATCCACATTTCATTTTATTGTTGAAATTACCAAAACAACTATACAACAGAGTTAATATAACAGCTCAGTAAGACCAGTATGATTCTTTTGACCTTTAAATGCCTGAGGTTACAACAACCCCACTGCACAGTGACCTAATCACTTCTAATCACTAGTGCATAATCTGTTCTCTCTGAATTTACCACTAAACTTCCAACCCCTTTCATATGCTGATTTACAAATGTAAATCAATCTGTAATTCTATCTATCTTTACCAGGTCTACCAGATGATGTGATAATTCAACGGATTAAATTAGGTAAAATTTTTGGTTTTGCACTACATACCTTTCTTGGGTATATATGTAAACAACATTTTCTTAACAAAAAATAAGCTATGAAATAATGAGAACTTAAAGAGCAGAGAACATGCAACATCTTTGGAAATGAAAAAAACTGTGATAATAACTATTTTTAGAGAAAATAAAAAGAAAACATTCACATCCATTTCACACATGTTAGGAAAATAGTCATTTAAACTTCATTTCTCCCTTCCTCTTATCTGAATACAATGTTCATGTTTAAGGCCTAGGGAAGATGCAGTGCACATAACCCAAGTTCTTTTCATATCAAAGCCAAGAATGGGGATGAGTAATTCTAGGATGAAGACATACGATAAGGCATTACCATTGTCAGTGAGTTTCCAAAGACAGTGATATTTATTAACCTTCTAAATTACTGTGTATTAAAGTAGCCATTTTAGAATGTTTTAATAGCTTAAGAGTAACTACTGATAAAAATGCAATTTCAATCAAAACATACAATTAACTAGCCCATGAACTGCTTGGCTGATAAGGCTGATTCATCTAAGTCACTCAAAGTCATAACTACTTGTTCATGCACCTCAGCTGAGCTTAGCCTGACTGAGCTCTAAACTGACAGAACTAGCTCTGATCCAAATGCCCAATAGCCTTCTGAGCATTGTGTTGTGTCTAGGTTAACATTCCCTTCTGAGAATTCCATTTTAGGAGTCTATAAACTGTGATAAAAAATTGACCTGACAACTAAGATATGCTCTTAAACACACATCTGTCATGTCTCTGGTACTTTCTAATTATTTTCTTGGTATCTCTCTGTTCATCTTCTTCTTGCTCTTTTCTTAAACCCCTATCCTTACAAATGTCCAAAATAAAAATGTTACTTTTTTATACATGTGAAGTTTACAGTGACCACATTGATAATATCACCTTCTCTTAATCAAAGCATTCCTCAAAGCAGTTCCTTAATTGTTGAGGTTTCAGGACAGACTATTGTGTGTAACTGCCATTCAAGTGAGAAAAATGCTCGGAGTTTCATTCTTTTGGAATTGTGTTTTGAAAGATACTGTGTGTAAAACTTCAACTCTTATAAATAGAAAAGGAGTTGCCTAAACAAAATATTAACTAGAGCCCATTAAAAACGAGGGAGATATTTCTGTGGTATTTTTAAAACAATATTAAAACTTATGTCATGGAACTCAGATTAGTCTTTATGAAGACATACACAATGTCTTACAAAACTGTTGTCCTGATGACTGTTTGTCAGTAAGAAAATCTTCCAAGAACTTAAGACTTTACTTAAGATGTAAAAAAAAAAACCAACAAAAACCAAACCGAACAAAAAAAAAAAAAACCACAACAAAAAATACAAAAAAAAAAAAACCTGACAAAAAACCCCTAACCAACAAACCAACGAACCAAAAACAAAACCAAAAGCAGAGACCTGCTGGAAGATGCTAGTGGTTTTATAAATATCCATTTTATGGTCCACTATAAAAATATCTGGACATATACTTCAATGTCAGACTAGCAGAGATATGTTAGCCTCATGGTGCAATCCCATCTCACTCCTGGACAGTGGGTGGAACTTTATTCCACACCGGGTCAAAGGTGAACATGAGAGCTCAGTGAAGCAGTTAAAGATGAAAAGAAGAGATGACAAGGATAAAAGGGGAAAGAAATGAAATAATTTGGAGCAGAGGAATAAAACGGGATAGCGATTAAAACCAGAATGGAGACACACTGAGTCTTTGTTGTGAATAGTGAGGGAGGAGAGTTGTTATCAGAGGGCAGAATAGACAGTACTGGATGGCAAAATATCGTCTACAGTATATTCAGGAGAAAAGCACTGTTAGAAGAGTAGAAGAGTAACACAGTGGATTCCCACTGTGTGTGGACAGAGTCACCTAATAGCCCAGATGAAGAATGGCTAAAAACCAGTAGGGATGGGGATAGCCATCCACCCTCAAAAGATGATATTCAAGGACAAAATGCCTTTAAGTTTCAGAATAGTAGAGAGCTGTGTAAGACTGCAAAACTTGATCTCTTGAAGTTAAAACAGGGGTTTACAAAGAAAGACCATGATCTTTGGAGTTGTCAAATTTGAGATACAGGTGGCCTACTAAAATGTTTCAACAGACTGTGGTTTGATACTTAAGAGTTCAATGTAAGTTTTGTGTGCACACAAAGCAAATTCCTAATTAAATACTTTCCAAAAGAAGAGATCACAGCTTTAGCAGAACTTTTAATTTTTTTCTTCTTTTTTTGATTCATCCTCTACCTCACAGGAGCTGAATCTTACTTTGTAGTTGGAAATTCTCAATGAGGAAATATACATTAAATGAGGTTTGAAGTGATTATACAATATGTTATTGATGTGCATTACTTCTTTTTCATTGTCTCTCTTCTACATGGGTTCTAAATGCTATGCAAAAGGTTACTCCTTAGCCATATATTTTTGTATTTAAAAAAAAAAGGTATCATCCTTGGCCACTGCAATCACCCGACAAATGTTTATTAATGTTCTTTACAGAAATAACTAATTTGCAACTATTTAAATATTACTGGTCGTTCACCCTACAAATGTTTATTAATATCCTTTACAGAAATAACTAATTTGCAACTATTTAAATATCATTGGTATGACTAAAATAAAGAAACATACACCAGTGTATATTTCTTAACATGTTATACCCTATTGTGAGTTAATTTCTTTCATACAAGAAGAAAAGTGGCAGTAGACTCTTGCTTGATCTTCTGAATAAGTGCCATGGCACTTTGTGTTTGCAGTAACAAGGTCCATGGACTCATAGCATTGTGAATTTCTTGCTTCTCATTCCAGGAAGATGCTTCTTTTAACTTCAGAGTGAGGCATACTGTGGTAGAAGAGTCTAATTAACCACAGTTAGCCACAGAACCCTTTTCCTTGGTGTTTCCTCTTGACTAGGAATGTTCAATTAAGCAGTGCTCAATTTAATGTCTGGCTTTTATGAGTCCATCCTCAGTTTATGCTGTATAAAGGGTCTATTTCTAAATTAATAGACAGGTATACATGTTTTAAACACCACTTCAAAATACTTCCAGAAGTGTTTTTGGCTTTTATCAACAAGTGCTCTTCCAGATGATGTTTGGGGACTTTGTACTGCAGTGCTTGTTCTTCTGAGGCAGGATGAGTGACAGATCCCTGGCTGAAACAAAGTGAGAATTTAGCTAAATGACTACAAGGCTCCTACCCTCTGTTCAGTGAATGATTCAAAGCCCACTTTATTTCATAGCAAACACCATCATATCTATCTAGGGATTTTGGATTTCAACGTGTTACATTCCTGAGCAACATGTTCTTTGCCTTTTTTTCAGTGCTGTACCTCAGTGACTTTCAAGATGTTGTGAACATTTTCCAGGCCAAATACATGCCCTTTGAAGAATTCTGGGCTAGACTCCAGGAACAGTAGAGAAAAAAAACAAAACAAAACCAAAGCTTACTCCAATATCCTCTGAATTTATATAAACACTTGAAATTTTATAATCATCAAATTCACCTGATAATACAGTCCTCTAAGACATGTCTATAATCAGAGATGGATAGCCCAAACAGAAATAATTAAAGAGGTGAATGTTGAAATAAGCAAAATTTCAGACAAAGAAACAGATGTTCCTCTTTATCAGACAATTCAGAAAAACAGTAATAATAGGTGTATATTTCAGTTTCATCAGAATCAATTTGACCCATGCATATATTAAAATTAGATTATAAAGATGCATCTGTAGATTGATTCAGACTGTGTGAGTTCAAGCATTATCATTACAGGTGACATTAAACAGATGTATCTGATCTGTGAAATACCCAAAAGACAACAAACACTGTGTGTATTTATTAAAAGCGTTGCATATTTTGTTCCAGAAAAATAAACCAATAATATATATCCTTGTGAGACAAAGCCAAAGAGTAGCCTAGTTTTTTAGTGTAGCTGATAACTAAACTGGATTTTCAACAACAGTATATATTTGTATGCATATATATATTTAGTATTACTGAAATTAGCTCACTAGCTAATTCTTCATGATATTAATGCAATTTTTTAAATGAAGTACAATGTAAATTATTTTCCTCCTCTATATTTTCTTGATTTCACTCTTTTCAATAGCTTGTTCTTTCTCTTTCAACATTCATTACAAATATTTCAAAAATATTTGCTAAATACGTAATTTGTATAGTTTTGAAAATATGACCTTGTTTGTTTACCTGGATGTCAGAACTCAGGACATCTCTCTGGCTGTCCTGGATGGATCAAGCCCCTGCCAGGGGGCTCAGAGACCTTGGCACAGAGCCCAAGACATCTGTGACTTTGATTTTGACCCATAGAGCAAATTATCACCTTTATATGAAGAATTACAAGTCAAGAGAGTTTAAGTAGAATAATAGTTATTTTGTCACGGGGTGAAAAGTAAATTTTTGGGGATTCAGAACAGGGGCTTAGGGTCCCAAGATGGAGGAATTTGGGCATACCCTGTCCTTCTTCTTTCTTCTTCCTAGCCTCCATCTTCTGGGTGATGTTGGCGCTTTTGGATTGGTTTAAGGTAGAAACTCACTGTCTATGTGTGATAAGTGATAGGTATTGGGAAGTTATTGTAAATAATGTACATGTAGTTTTTGTACAGAAGACAACACCGCCCCAAGGATGGGCAGCGTGCCTCAACCCGACCTGCCAGACAGACCTGCAGCGGGTCGGAGAAAGAATGTTATAGATAAGAAATAATAAACAACCTTGAGAACGAGAGCAGAAGAATCCTGACTCCTTCTTCGACTGCCGGGCTGGAAAAAGAGACTTGTACGTATCTCGGGGTCACTCGGACCAGCAGAAATCCCGAGACCCAGATAGCTTAGAAATCAAAAGATAAAACACAAACACTAACAAAAAAAGCAATTAACCGAAACTCCACACTTTAAAAATAATGAAAAATTATATTTTGTTATCTTCAAAACTCAAGATTTAAACAGGCAGAGCTGATTAATTAATTATAACACTTTAGAATAACAATTTCAATGTTTGTCATAAAATTACTGTTATCACTTTAAAAATAGTTTGACACATCAAAAATAATACAAGAAATTTAGTAAAATTTTTGCTATGACTGAGGGAAAAAAACCCACTAAATACAAATGGAAATTGCACATTCTCTGTATTTTAACTGCATAATCTAGTAGTTGGTTCTACTCTTTCAAAAATACTTGAAGAAGCAGGATTAGAAATAAATCCTCATTTCCCATTCCAGAATCTTGCTAACATACAGGATCATAAGCCTTTCCTTAAGGCCAAATAATGATACTGTTTCTGTTGTAATATGTTCAATGACTCATGAATTATTCTGGTGAGTCCAGGAGGGGAGTTTGGTCCTAAAGTTTTATTAAAATCCTAAAACTTTCATTTATTTCATACAAAAACTTAAACACCTAAATTTGGAGTATTTGTGTGTGCATTGTGGCATGCTAGGTTAATCTGTGTTGGTTTGCTTGTATTCAGTTTAATAGTAGGTTTGCCTAGATGCTGCATTCAATCAGAGTGAAGATTAACACCAGATGGTTTTTTTCTGCTTGTATCAAGCTGGGGGAAAGGAAAAAAGCAAAACAAAACAAATACCACCACCAAAAAAAAAAAAAAAAGAAAAAAAGCGTTGGTAAATGTTAATATATGTGTGCTTTCCCATTTCAGAAGTAGAAGAGCATATCATGACAATAAAATTATACACCACTGGTGTGTAAGAATAGAGCTATGACTACCTGAAGATTGTGATAGACATCTGGAATCTTTGGATAATCATAGGGCATGTACCACAGCTTCACTCATGCACTGCTATAATCTCCACTTCCAAATACTTCACTTACATATTAATCTTCTCTCATCAGGTTGAAACTGAAGATGAAAAATCATTGAGGATATATCTGATCACTAGCAAATACAGAGCTTCATTTCTGAAACATTGTTATCCTTAAAAATTGCTATTATTAAAATTTTATAGATACAAAAATAGTAGAAAATGCTTTCGAAATCTAAAAATACTCTGCATTAAAATAGAGAGAAATTGAACAATATTTTTGGAAAACTTTTGTGAAGTAGTTAGGATAAATAGTGCCCAAGAGTTAAACTCAAAATTCCATACCATAGTATGTCAAAAACTCGGGGCAAATAAAATCAGCCCATGTTGCTAATATGAAACTTTTCTCTGATATGATCTTTTTAAAAGATTATTACAGAGTTTACTACTTTATTTTGCTTTGAGGTAGATGATATATAGTTAGTAAAGGTAGGACACCATATTATTTCATTTCTATGTGATTCTCATAGAGAGAAACAAACACGCCCTCTGCACTTATTTCATTATTCCCTTTTTAATTTAAAAAAAGTGTAATAATGTAGTAATTCATATCAGCCTAATTATATTATTTTTAAATTGACATTTTACAGATGTATTTCCAAAGCTTTGGCAGTTCAATGGGACCCATTAACTACCTTTAGAAATCATGCATAACTCACATAATTGTTCTCCAGGACACCCCGTCTCATAAAAAAAAAAAAAAAAAAAGTCTTTTGAAGAGGTGAGTAGGAAGCTGCTTGAAGATAGAGAAGCTGAACTTAAGCTCTCAAAGTATATAAAACTAAGTATGAGAAGAAGAAAGTTTGGGTTATCTAGTAAGAAATCCATACTATTTTTCAAAAATGTCTCATTTTACCCTTAAGATGACATGACATCAGAGATGTTGAGTTTCACACACAAAAGGAATGGCATCTGCTTTTATTTTTCTTCATCTGATGAACACCCTATAGGCACTTTCTCCTACTATCCGTGTAATGTATTTTCACCTTCAGTATCTTCATTTATCCCACATATTCCACCTGAATTCACTAAACCTGAATATAGTTGCATGTCAGGAGCACAGAGTTACATCAGAGGAAAATCTTTGAAAAGGGCAGCCCCTGTCATTCAATGTATTAGAGCTATTTCTACACTAATAAATGAAAGAGTACTAGAAAACACCCCACAGTACTGCTTAATTTACATATACAGTCGTGTCCTAAATTTTATTAATCTTGGTTTCCCCCAAAGAAAATCACCCTTTCCCCTTAAGGGTGGGACACCACATCATTCAATACACTGTTTTATTTAAAACAGCTTAATGATAGTTAACCATTAATACTTTTTTTCCAGTGTTTCAATCGATTTAATTTCAAATTAATGACTACATCTTTAGAACTCTGGAATAAATTAAGAAATTAGGTAGAATTTTTTCAGAAATTTTTGTACCCATCTTTACTTCATGATACCAGCAGATTATTTATTCTCATCCACTTTAAACAAAATAATAAAAAAAATAAAAATAGTAAATATAAAATAAGTATACTATAAAATTAAACAAAATAGGTTAAATATTTAAGAATGATAATCTAAATTAACATGCATAGTAGAGGCCGAAGATGAAACATTATGTGTCAATCCAGTGGTGTGATTTTTAGCCATATCATTCAAGTATTTTTAATGAAAATGGTGTGAAAAAGGTTAGAAGTCATTTTATTACTGCATTCTTTTGCTTTTTGCTTGGCCATTCATTGCAGTGGACTGCTGGAAGCCAGAGATTTCTTGCTGGACAGAAGAGAGTTTCTGGGTCATGGAAAAGATTAAACTGACTTCATGCCAGTTAATACACATTAAAAGGAAAAGTGCTGACTACAAAATTAACAGGTGGAAGGTGATATTGGAATAAGCAGAAAAAAACTGTCTGGTGTTTCAGAATATTAAAGATATTAAAGATAGCATAGGTAGAATAATTTAGGCTTGAAGAGAAATCAGGAGGTCTCCAGTTCATCAAGGTCAGGTGCGAAATCAGTTTAGGTTGCTCAGGGGTTTATCCAGCTGGCCTAATCAGATCTGAAAAAACCTCCAGAGGTGGGGACTACACAGACTGTCTCAGCAGCCTCTTCCCATAGTGGGGAAAAAGTTCTGCTTATGATCATTGCTCATCCACCCACCAAGCACTGTTCTTATCAAGGCACATCCTCAACCAGCCCTCCACCCACTCCATTGGTCCTTCTGCAGGCTGATCAGGCCCACTTGATTCTGCTCTCAGGACAAGTGCTCCAGTCTCAGCCAGCCTGGTGGCCTCACAAAGAGTTCACTACAGGTTACACATGTCTCTTCTATACTGGAAGACCAAATCTGGACATAGTATTCCAGATATGGTCTAATGAGTACTGAGTAATGGAGGATAATCACTTTTCTCAGTCTATGGGCTGTGCTTCAATCTGTAATTCTGTGAAACCTGGCTGTGTACTGATATCAGGCTTATTGATTTCAGGATTTTAATAGGTAATGTCAAAGAGAGATAGAAAATGCAATATTGAAAAAACAAAAAGGAAGCTTGAATTTTCAGGCTGAAAATATGTAGAGTTCATAGTTATTATTTAATTTATTCCTATAACAATGCATGAGGTTTTCCATTACACGACTGATTTACTTTAATACTTTAAATTGCTCGGTACCTTCAGCTATTTTCTTTCTTTCTACTTTTTTTTCCCCTTCTGGGTATTTCCTGTTCCTATTTTTTACACCACATCTTTACTTTTTTTAATATCCTGATGATATTAAAAATATAATCAGCATGATATTTTTAGCATATTATTATTTGCATATTATAGTATTTCACCTCTGAATATTTGGAAAAAAAACCCTAAGATAAACACTGAAATGAACATTTAATGTATTTTTATCAGCATTATTTTTTGTTGTGGGAGTGCACAGAGATACAGAAATACATATTAATTAAAAAAAAAAACAAGCAAAAAAAATCAACTAGGATGAAAAAAAAATAGAAATTTTGTTTAGTTTAGAGTGAACGCTTGCAGATTTTCAGATGCTAACCTCTGTTAGATGAGTTTTGCATCCAAGGCTGCCAGGGGGAGCTCTTCTGCAGCAGCTGTACAGGTGGAGCCTCTTCTAAATCAGACTTTCCCACCACCAGGGAGCAGATGGATCTCTGAGGAAAAGGTCGCTTCAAGTATGTTACATTTTTTTTAATCCTGACCCATCTTAATTGCTTGCCTAGAGGGTGCTTGTTTGAAATGTTGTCAGCTCTCTACATGCAATTGTCTTTTTTTTTCAGATATTTTGAATTTTCTGTTTGTTTTTGTCTTTTTTTTTTCTCTTCAGAGGCCAGCTTCTGAAAATAAGTGTTTACAGAAGAGAGAAAGATTTTTTGCCTATATTTACAATATTTTTTTATTTACCCTAAATAATTTGAAGAAAGAGTTACTTTTTCCTGCAAGAAAAAAAGCATGTAAAATATGTACGTAAAAGAAAAGGATCATGACTAATAGTCAGGTTCTAACACAACTTTTAGTTAGTAGATTTTGGAATTTCCACAGATCGTTTTAAAATGTTCTTTGTGTGGGAAATGTTTATTTTAAACAAAGAAGGTAAAATTAATTTGCAAAATTATTAAACCTTTGAATAAGATTGAAATATAAAAAAATCCTGCAAGCATGAGAGAACACAGGAAAGAGGAGAAAAATGTAGATGCTTTTTTTGTTGGTGTTACAGTGCTCTATTTCCATTCAATAAAAGGATGCAAGTAAGTACCTGACACAGGCATTTTATATCATCTTTATATCCTCATTCATCTGGACATAACTCTCAACATTTGTGTTATTAGGTTTAAAATGTCGTTATCCCCACAGTATCAGGTGCTCAAATATTGATAATAAAATTGAAACAGATTTCCTCAGCTAGGGAGCAAAAAGCAAGCTAACAGATAATGTGATACTAATACATAGTAAAAGCTGTGTTAAGAAACGTGGATGGTCCTCCTAAAATGCCTGTTAGTAACTTGGAATATGAATAGCAGAAATGAAACAGAGTTGCACCATCTCAATGCACAGGTGGATAATGGTAAAATGGATGGATATTTGTTTGTTAGTATTGAATTGTATTCCTATGAAGCCAGATGGAAAATACGAGAAAAAAAATTATATCCTCTTAAGAGGAACCAGGAGAAAAATTAATCCAGCATAGGTAAAAGCCACTATAATTAGTAAATTTGAACAGAATATAGAAATGCAGACCAACAAAAAGGAGTGTAAATGTAAAGCTGTGTTAGAAAATATACAAAAAAAATATTATTTCAAGTTGATCCTACAGTGAGGAAGAAGAAACCATCAACTTGCGCATTATATTCCACTTAGTGGCGAAGGTATCCAGGAGCTGACCACGCACTGTAATACTCAACACCACTATGATCAGAATGAAACCACCAATCTTAGAATCCAGAGAAAGGCAAGAGTGAACTGAGTAAAAGAAAAGGGGTAGAAAGGTCTATGTAATAATTTTAACCATGTTATTATTCCTTCTTTTTCTGTAATAATTTGGTATGAAATAGTAGGTTAAAACTCTTAAGATTTCAACTGTAAAGATTATAACAATTATTTCATGGCTTTTTTAAGCTACTGAGTATATACAAATTGTCTGGGCATGTGTTTGAGGAATCCCTTATGGACAAATGCCTCTGAGGTATCCACCATAAATTAAAACAGTCAAGGCTTACCAACAGAGAAAAGCCTTATTTTTTTAATTTTTTATTTTTTTTTATGCTCGGGTGTCTTAACTTCATCTTCTCTCGTCTCCATCATCCATCCAAAGTGCATATCCTGAGAAGTCTCTACTTCTCTCTGAGAAGAAAAACTTGTCTCCCTCAAGGTCAGGACATAGGGACCTTATTTTTTTAGGACTATACCTATGGAGGACTGAGGTGCAAATTTTTTAGTGTCTAGTGAAAGAGATGAGACAAACATCCCCAATTAGGTCACGTTTCTCATTTTTTACTCTTGTGAGGTTACAGGAACTCCTACAGTTGCTTTTAGCTGAGTTTCCAGCTTCCCTGTCTGATCCCTGTCCCTATGTCTTATCACATTCTTGGTGGACTGACACTTTTGAAGGAGCTGTGTGGTGCTGGAACAAGGAATGGTATTTATAGAACTTTGTGGAGCAGAACAATTCTAAGAATGCTTAAAAACAGCAGCAAAAGCCTGAGACATTCTTCTGAGGAAAAAATTACATTTCTAAACTGCTGGTGAGTTCCATAAGATGATAGCAAGTTCCAAGAAGACCTCAAAAAGTGTATTTCCGATAAAGGCATTTCAAATTTCTATCCCAACTCTGCAGCTATGCTGCTGCAATTCAAACATAGAAAAGGTAAAATTTTCTAGAACTAGAAGCAACTGAATTACTTGAAATAAAACTTTAATAATTTTTCAGGCACAAATCCTGGATGAAAAATTTTAGTTTGAATGTTTAGACACGGATATTAAATCTTCAAAACAAGAAGTCCGGTATATGAAAAATATATCCAATTATTGAAGGGCACAAAAAATATTTTAGGAGTAGAAAATTGAAAATTACAAAACCATTTCAGATGCATTTACAATATCTGCAGTCAGAAGTAGGGGGTTTGTGTTTCTCACTGAATAGACAAAAGTCACTATAGAAGGCATGTGCAGCAGTCAAATATAAAATGATCTTTTGAATTTCAAGTGCAATTTAAATTGTAACCCATCTTCCTATCTTTCTATAAAGGCACAACTATTTTTAATAAATGTCTAGAAGCAGCTGAATCTTAGTTCAGGCTGTCTGCATTTAATGGATAAGATTCATTTTTATAAAAAATTCCAGATGAGATTCTGTTGCCCTAATTATTATCTCTATTCTGTACAAAGAATAGAGAAATTTACTTGGCCTGACTATTGCACTAGTTTTTGGAAAATTTGATCACAAATTTAGTAGATACCCACCCCACTTGATTAAAAAAGGCACATTTTTATCTCCAACGACTGAATCAATCTTCAATTTAACATTGCAGAGTTTCTCAAATGGCTGGCACATTCATTGTTTCATGCATCCCAGAAGACTGGCACTACTTAACATTATATGGTTAATTAAAAAAACGTAATACATCTGTAATACATGTTCCTGATGAATTCTGAAATGTTCAGATTTTTTCTCTTATCTACTACAGAATCATAGAATAATTTGCATACCACATTCATAATATTTGTAAATCCATTTGTAAAAATTATTTTTGCATTTATTTTGCAATATATGAGATTACACCATCATTTTTGATAAAACTGTTTAGAAATCTGGAACAACCTTATACTGAGGTTTTCAGAAACTCAGTTTATTTAAAAAAAAAAAAGGGATCCAAGACATCAGATTGATGTTTCCTGTAAATTTGTACTACATTTTAAAATTATCTGTTTGCTTACTTTGTCTTATTCAAATACTGATTCATTTGAATTTCAGATTAGTGGACATACTAAAGCTAGTTATTCAGCTGGAAGATTGGCATATGAAAATCTACTTTGCATATGAATAAATGTAATTACCAATTTTCATCCAAATCTAAATTTATTATCTCAATTCTCACCAGCTTTTATACATGTGCATTACTTTTCAATTTTTGATATCATTATAATTTAATTTCTTCTCTTTCCCAACCAAAAATAGTCTATAGTCATTCTAAGAGTTAGAAGTAAATATTTTGGAGTTGCAATGCATATGCACCAGTACAGGCTGGGGGCTGACCTGCTGGGATTCAGCCCTGTGGAGAGGAACCTGGGAATCCTTGTGGAAAACAAACTGACCACGAGTCCAGCAGTGTGCCTGTGTGGCCAAGAAGGCCAATGGTGTTCTGGAGTGCATTAGGAAAAGCATTGCCACCAGGTCAGCAGAGATGATCCTGCCCCTTTACTCAGCCCTATTGAGGCACATCTGGAGTGCTGTGTCCAGTTCTGGAATCCTCAGTACAGAAGAAACCTGGAGAGGGTCCAGAGGAGGGTGACAAAGATGGTTAAGGGGCTGGAGCATCTCCCTTCCAAGGACAGGTTGAGGGAGCTGGGCCTTTTCAGCCTAGAGGAGATGATTGAGAGGGGAACTCATCAATGTCTATAAATATCTGAAGGGAAGGTGTCAAGAGAACGGACTCAGGCTCCTCTTGGTGGTGCCAAGCAATAGGACAAGAGGCAATGGGCAGAAACTGATACACAGGAAATTCCATCTGAACATGTGGAAGAAATTCTTTAATGTGCAGTGACCTTGCACTGGAAAAGATTATCCAGAGAAGGTGTGGAGTCTCACTCACTGGAGATATTCAAGAACCATCTAGGTGCAATTCTGTGCCATGCGCTCTGGGAAGGGAGGTTGGACCAGATGATCCACTGTGGATATTTCCCACCTTACCCATTCTGTAATTCTGTACTTCTGTGGTATGACCTCACAACAACAGTCCCACAAAATAAAAGCCATGTATTATCATTTGGAGACTGATAGCTTAGAGCTTGCTATCTCTGGGACATTCAACAGCTCAAAGCAGACAGAGTGCTGTTGAACGTAATAGTGAGATTTTTTTTCTTGTGAGGGAGATATAGCCAAGTGGCTTCTGCTTTCAGGCCTTCAATGTGATACAATATATTCAATTGATACAATATGCCCATGATGCAAACTGATCAAGCTTTTAGAAAGTCAGACAAGTTTATTGTCAGCTGTTGGTCATAGGGGTAAAAGTAT
This sequence comes from Loriotus luctuosus, assembly GCA_035582745.1. Taxonomy (NCBI): domain Eukaryota; kingdom Metazoa; phylum Chordata; class Aves; order Passeriformes; family Thraupidae; genus Loriotus; species Loriotus luctuosus. Next base: position 135,874,364 of record JAWWEY010000115.1, read on the forward strand.
CAATACTTTGTCCTTGTCCTTCATAGCCCTAAGCCAAGAACAATTTGGCTGCACTGGTGAAAATGACCAATTGCAATTGTGAGAAAATTAGTGATTATTCTTTAAACAAAATACATACACATTTAATTTATAGTTTAGTGATTTATTTCAGGATGTTAATATAAGCCCTCCCAGCAACTGGCTATCTGGGTTGCTTTTATCTGTTTGTTTTAAACAAAAGTAGTCCTACACTAAGTTTACTGAGAAACCAGGGGAGGAATAGTATATCCATTTTAATTTGAATTCAAGACCCTAAATAACACAAGTGTTAAATGGGACAATATGCATTCATTGTGGGCAGCATGCTAACATATAGAATACATTATTATACCTTGCAGAGATGGTTTCTGTGTGCTAATGATATTTCTATTTCTTTGATATAAGATAGACTAAGTTGCACTCCAGAACCTGTAGGTCTCTTGAGACCCATTTTAAATGACGAACTTTGCCATCAATATGCGAAAAATGAAGACAAGATTCAAGCTTTTATGGTACATTATCTTTGGACTTCTACTCTGGAGCTATTCTTGTCACAAATACCTATATGTAACTTCCAAAAATATTTAATGTTCATTGTTTTCGAAGATGTCATATTTCTACTTTAAGCTATGGCATAATTACATCTTTTCTGCCTCACAGTTATAAGGTCATTTTGGTATTGTTAATAAATATTTTACTATTGATGCATTCTTAGGAAAACAACAGGCAACACTATTTCTAACCCAGCTGAGTACTATGCTAAGCTGATTCCTTATATCTGCTTGTATTAGCACCAGTCCTGTGAATGCTGATGTGGGGCGCCTAGTCCAGCCTTCAGTCCAAGCTCCAGGTTGCTCTGCTGCCCAAATGCAGCTCCTGTGTGCTCACATTGTAGGATGGCAACAGGACAGGTAAATGCTGTCTGTTCCTCATCTCTTCAATGGAGTCCGTCCCTCTGGCTGTGAAATTCCTGCTTCCAGCCAATTTAAACCCTTTTGTAGGTGGGCCTTCTCACCCTCCATTCCAGATTATTTTAGTGTCACAAATTACCACTGCTGAAAACTTACAATTTGAATTTTCCCATCAAGCAGTGAACAACCAGTCTAGCTTAAATAAATCATAAATCAGTCGATCTGTTGTCACAGGGTGTCATATTGCCAATTTTGTCTATGCCTAGAGACAAAACTGTCAATCCATTTAAAGAATAAACCTTGCCAAATTTAAAACATTAAAACACTGTTTCCAACATCTAAATTCCAAGAAGATAGCTCTATGATGACAGGAGGTCAGCAAATCAGTAGCACCCATGCAGTTCTTGTGCCATATGCCCTTTACATCTGTAAAGTGTTGAGGAGTGGTTTTCTGATTCCACAATTTAGGCATTGACCAGAAAGGGAGAAATAACAAACTGCCTAATGCTAGGACACCATTGCAAAAGAAGGAAGAAATCCTGAGAGTCCTAGAATTCCAGCTCTGACACAGTTGTTGATATGTTCCAATCCTTTTAAGATAGTGTCCAGATTTCATTTCATTCTGTAATTAATAACATTATGACATAAATGAAGCAAATTATGTGATTCTGGTACGTGAGCAAAATAGTTTGAATATTTTTCCTTAAAAGCAGTGCAAGCTACCCTGAGGTTAAATCCTGACCAAGAGGTATCTTTAGACTTGACTTTGATTTTATATCCCCTTGGCTTTTTAAATGTATTCTCTATTTTTCTACCTATTCTCTATTCAGGCTGATGCACACCATGTCATTTCTGACTCTGCTATCCTCCTCCCTGCGATCACTGAGATCCCCTGTGATACTGTTCCTGCCCTCTAGCCCTGCATCTCATTCCCTGACAGCTCATTGAAACTGTAGGTCTTCACAATTAAAAGGAATTTTTCATAAGAGTAGTGGAAGAACTGCTGCATTAAGCACAACATCATCATCCTACTGTCAGTACCTAATAATACAATACATAAATGGTATGCACATAGAATCCAAATAATATTTTAATATATATTTCTAGCAAAAGAAAGTTGCTTCTGAAAAATTAGTAATTTTTGTTCTGATGTCAAGCATATATTTTTGAATTTTCAGGAACTTTCTCTTCCATTCTTTTGAGAAGAAATCTAAAATACAAAACGACCAACCAAAAAAATAAAACACACCAAAAATATACTACAGGAACATTTTGTCAGCTTATTTTAGTGAACTGAATTCTAATAGTCAGTGTGAAGTATAAAGTCCCAGACTTGAGTTTTTCTTCTTCTCCCATCTAGGTGTGGTTGAGTATCTCAATAACCTGTCAAGAATTCCAAATAGATTGAAAGTTACAATTTAAAGGTGCTGAATTAATCAAAACTTTTTATGAAAAATATGTAAAATAGTCAATGAAATATATATATAATTCTGGTGACTGTGAAAAGACTCCATGAGTGAGCTCTCCACTCCAGATCTCAGGGAGGCTTTTTATATATCAGAGGTAATTGCTGTATAACACATAGAACTTACTGCCAAGAGAGACCAGGTGTTGTAGCTGTTGGGGGAAAACCAAACCCAAAACAGTGTCTCTGCAGAAGGCTTAGTGGATCATAAGCTAATGATAGTAAATAAAGACCTAACTGACATTTTATACTCCTCCAAATGTCTGGAGTCTCATATGTTCTGTATAAGTTTATCACTATTCACAGATTAGAAAATCCAAAAGATGATAGTGAAGCATAGTAAAAACCCCCAGAATATAAAGAGGTTAAAAGCACTTTTCTATGTAATGCCAAGGCCAAAAGA